>WNYE01000025.1:0-324640 GCA_021396245.1 Sporothrix humicola
CCCCCCCCCCCCCCCCCCCCCCCCCCCCCCCCCCCCCCCCCCCCCCCCCCCCCCCCCCCCCCCCCCCCCCCCCCGAGGACGATGGAGATGAGGAAGGAACCGATGAGCTTGGTAACGAGACGCTGGAGGGTAAATGACTCGATGGAGGGCCTGAGGAAGGACTTAAAAGGCTCGATGGGCTGCTTGAGGGAAACGAAACCGAAGGCGAGACGCTCGAGACGCTTGATGATGGAACAGGCAAAGAAGAAGCCGATGGAGAGCCCGAGACAGAGTTTGGAGGAATTAAAGATGATGATGATGGTGGTGGTGATGGTGATACTTGATGTGAGGATGCTGAGCTGCTTGGCGATGACAGAGGAAGCGAAGAGGACGATGACTGTCGAGATGGTCGACACCGAGACGCGTCGACGACATTTGACCAGGCCAAGATGGCCAAGAGGGAAATGGTAGTAACTTTCATCGTGTTTGTCGAGAGTTATCTTTTCTGTTCGTTTTCATGTCGATTTGATCTTGCCAAGACCAGATCTGACGATGTCGAGATGCGATGATATCAGCCAAGAAAAGAGCAGAAACCAGAAAGAAGCCCAAAAAGAAGAAAAGAAGGAGAGGGCAGGCTTGGCACATTTATGGAACATTTCTACGATCAGATTTTCAGCTTCAGCCACATCGAACAGCACAAAAATGGGGAAAATGGGATAGTAAATGGGAGCTCGCCTTGCTCTGATTTTCGGAAACGCTCAAACCTCAAACAAGTGGAAGGATGCAGACTAAAAATCAATAGAAAAATAAAAGAAAAAAGAAACAGCTTCCAAATCAATGCCGGTACGGCAAGGCACAGGCACAAAATTATCAAAACGGAGGGTGGCTTGCATGACTTGCCCCGGTCCAGACCAGACGACTGCATCTCAACTGTCTCCATTGCTCGAATTTCATTAGACAAGGAGGTTTGGTGGCGCTTTAAGCTTGAAATATTGGCATTCGGGAACGGCTTAGCGTTAACTTATGAGTGGTGGTGGTTCTTAAACAAGAGAAATATATCGAAAATGAAATCAAAGTGTAATGATTGTACACCCGCCCACACTTGAGCTCAACAAAATAAGATGGATGGTCTGGTTAATATTCAGCATGTGATGAGACTGGAAAATAAAATAATTGATCTAATGATGATCACGTAGTTCTTTTCTTTTTTTTTTCTTTTTTTTTTTTTTTTTTTTTTTTTTTTTAAAAAAAAAAAAAAATTTAAAATATAAAAAAAAAAAAAAAAAAAAAAAAAAAAAAAAAAAAAAAAAAAAAAAAAAAGAAGCACAGATGAGTTTATGAAATATTACTTGAATCCAGCAGATCCAATAAAATAATGCAATGTATGATAAAAGCAACGAGTATGACTTAATACCAAGGCTGATGAGTACACCAGACATTTCACTTACCTTTCTTGTCTTATTCATCATCTTATCTTCATATCCTGAATTCGAGCTACGTTTTTCGCACAACTTGGGAATTGAATTAACCGACAGAAAACGAAGACATAAATTCATTAGAAATGTAAGGTCGGTTTTGAACGATTCGTAGATGCGATTGAATACAAGATGCCTCATACTCATTCACATGCTTCTTTTGACGCCAGGTGCTGGCAGCTGGCTTCAACAAGAGGGAGCTCATGGCGGCTCACAGTGAGCTGGGCAAAAGTGTCTGCCTGCAAAAGTGCCCCTAAAAATAGCGATGCTGACACCCCTCCTTCCTTCTGCGAGCCCCCCTAATAAAAACACGTCGTCGCACCTTCCTTCTGCCCCTAATAATAGGACCCACTTTTCCCCGCTGGTGGTTTTGGTTGGCTTGTTCTTGCTTGCTGCCACTTCTTACGTCGTTCCTTTTGACGAACCGACGACATTGTCCATCCATTGTCATCCGCGACAAATTTCCAGCCACATACGTACAAAGACACAACCCCGCCGACGACAGCAACAACGACAACAATAGCCATTTGAAGAACGAACGGCTCACGCCAATGGTTTTGATCGGCAGGGCCACTGCTTGCACTGCATTGTGCATGGGCCGCCGCCGCCGATTGACAAGACAGCTGTCTTGAATTGAGCTCATCCAAACAACTTCCCACGATTCTCAAGTCAACTAGACACACAATCTCGTGATTACACACCACCACAGCCGACATGTCTCGGGCGTACAACACCGGCCGGCCTGGCGCCGGGCCGGGCGCCAACAACAAGAGCATTCTCGGTGTGCTCAAGGCAGCCGAGATTATCGATTCCAAGACGACATTGCCGGCGGGTGAGTCCACGCTACCCCATGACGGTAGTGGCCACCGCGGACGACAGTGGTGCTAACACCTTTCTCCCATTTTAGAAATCCTCGCCACGATTGTCGACTATCTCCCGATCCCAGACCAAATATCCTTTGCCCGCACCTGCCGGCGAATGCGCGAAATGGTGTACGACGACACGCGATGGGTGTCCCGGCTGCAGAGCATGGGCGCATGGAACGAGGGCGAGGCACGGCGGCGGTTTGACGAGGCGATGCAGAAGCGGAGGCGCGACACGGCAGCATCGGCGACGTCGGCAGGGTCCTCCTCGACGGGTCCGCCCGGCATGGGAGGCAACGGGCTGGTGGGCGGCGGAAGCAGCGGCCTTGTCACAGGAGCACATGGCGTGTCGGCAGCCCCATCGGCATCACGATCTGTCAGCGGCACAACAACGCTGTTTGATGCCTCACTCGAAGAGGAGCGGCGACGGCAGTTGCGGCTACAACAGCAGCAAGAAGAACAGCGACAATTGGAGCTGCAGCAACAACAAAAACTGGTGCAAGCACACGACGGGTTCGAGACATTGACGATTGGCGGCGACAACCCAAAGCCACAACCTACAGTCACAGAAAAGAGCCCACTCCAAGATACTGAGGCGCTGCTCAATATCTTCAAGACAGTCCAGAGTGTGCGGGGCCATGCACGTCAAGAGTTTGGCCGTATTTACGGAGCTCTGGGCCCCTTCTACTGGGACCTGCAACGGTCCCGGACACATGCCGACCCAGCCATTTTCAAGGTCTTTCGGGACCCGGAGCGGCAGGCACGCATGCTAGCCAACCTGCGCACTTTCGGCCAGAGCGACTGGGCCAAGGGCTGGCGGCAGCGCGAGGAGAAGCTGGTGTCGATGACGAGCCTCTTCGAGAGCGCAGTCCTCCGAGAATTCGAGCAGGGCTACGAGTTCTGGGACGTGGACGGGCGGATGCGCAAGTACGCGCACGTCCTCGACGTTCTGGGCGGCAGCACGGCGGGCGTGGACCTGTTTATCCAAAAGCACCCGCTGTTTGACGACACCGAGCTGACATCAATGAACGCCATGGACTGCATTAACCTGGCACCCCGAGCAACTGCGTCGTCTGAAAGCGCAATCACACTCGACCCGTCTCGGGCCTTCTTTGAGCTGCTGACGCGCAAAGTCAATGAACAGAGCGGTGTCATTGGGCGCATTTTCCCTCGGCCTGGCCGGGTGTTCTGGGCGCTGGTGGACAAGCTACGCGAGGAGATGATTATGGAGTACATTACACCCTTACTTGACGAGACACACGAGCGGAACCTGCCGGCGTACCTGACAGCTGTATCTGGACTTTTCGAACAGGCCCTGCAGTTCCTCAAGGCTCTCGAGCCGCCCAAGTCCCCCGATTCCGATAAACCGAAGCAAAAGCCATCACCAGCAGCCAACAAACACACCAAGAACAGCCCGAGCGACGAGTTTGAACGGCCCGGAAAGCTCAAACGGAGAAGCACAAAAACGCTACCGTCAGCGCCTGTGATCGAAGAGGAAGAAGACGAGGACGATGAGGACGCGTGGCGGCCCAAGGCGCGTCTGCGCAAAGTGCGTGAGCTTGCGTTTAGAACATTTGAGCCGCATCTCGACCTATATCTGCAGGAAGAGCTGGACTACTTCACCAAGCACACTGAGGCCGAGGTGCAGGAGTGGGATAAGAAGCTGTCGGAGCAAGATGCCGACGCCGAGTCGTTTTACATGGCCAACTTTAACCGACAAGAAGTCAAGAAGGATTTCCTGAGCTCGTTCAAAAAGGTGGTCATGATGCCTGTGACAGTCCTGCCCAGTCTTCCCGGACAGCTGAACCCATTTGGCAGCAGCAGTGCCGTCGCAAAACCGCCGGGTGCCACGGACTCCTCCCTTTCTTTACCACAGACACATGCGACAACAACAGCTTCTGGACGAGCAACACCAAACCCGCTGGGCCAGCTGCCCGAAAAGGCGCCTGATGACGAGCTGGCGGCCAAGGCGGCACTGATGACGTCGCGGCTGGAGGGCATTAAGTCGCTGTTCAGTCTCGACGTGGCGCTCAATCTTGTGCACGCCGCCAAGACGAGCCTGGGCCGGGCGGCTGTGTTTGTCCAGTTAGGCGGACAGGCCGCCGGGGAGGCCCGCGAGCAGTGCGAGACCATTTTCGTGGTGCTGCTAAGGATCTTGGGCAACGGACACGTCAAGCAGGGATTTGACCGCGCCGTCGAGCACCTGTCACAGTACAACCCGCGGACGGTTGTCGTGCGGCCGACATCGACAATAGGTTCTGGCGAAGGCAGCAGCAACGGCAACGGGTTCGGCGGCTCAGAAAAGGACTTGGGCGCCAACAACTCCGGGCCAGGCGACGGCGGCGTTGCTCCGCTCATGACGTTTATTGAGCTTGTCAACGTCGGCGATTTGATCTCTCAGATGATTGACGTCTTTTATGAGCAGCAGCTGGCCGGCCCCAAGATTGCGGACCGCAACGACTTTTTGGACCCGGCAGGCCTGGCCAAGAAGCGGTTCGAGCAGATGATTGACGAGAGCGTGGCCGCCGGGCTCAACAAGGGCATTGATGTGCTAATGGACGAGGTCGAGTACATTTGCGCCACGACCCAGAAACCGACCGACTACTACCCGGAAGCCGTCGAGGCCGTCGCCGAGAGCGGTCTCTTCTTCTTGAACGGTACACTCTCGAGTGTGACAGGAGGCGGCAGTGGAGACGGCCTGTCGACGCCCAAATCGGGCGGCGGTGCCACATCGCCTGGCATGCCTGCAGGCGGTTCTAATGGAAGCGGTGCACCTGCCGCCAGCGCTTTCGACCCATTCGCCGCCGCCGATATTGGCCCGACAAAGACTGCTCTCAGAGTGGTCGATCTGGTCCGCGGCCATACCAACATGCTCAAGGGCAGCACGGAAAAGACGATGCTCGATGTCTTCAACGGCGAAGTCGGCCTGCGGTTGTTTACGGCCGTCTGCAAGCACCTGAAGCGGCAGCGCATCAGCATGGCCGGCGCGGTGCACGTGATTGCGGATATGACGCTGTACTTTGATTATGTGCGGACGCTGCGCAACCCGGACCTGCTTGCCTACTTTAGAGCCCTGCGCGAGCTCAGCCAGCTGTACCTGATTGACGCGCGGCACCACGCCAAGGAGATGGCGGTGATCATTGCGGACGGCGACCGGTTCGGCGGCGTGTTCCGGGCCGAGGAAGTGTACGAGTTTGCCGAGCGGCGGGCGGACTGGTACCAGGTGAAGCGGAACGTCGAGCGGGCCATGTACGGTCTGGAGTGTTCTATAATGTAGGGCGCAGTCTCACTCTCTTGCCTCCCCATCTTTATCTTTGATATATTTATATATCCTTCTCATAGCTATTCTTTTTTGGATTGTTTACAGCGCTGCAAAATCAATACCAGATTTATGTTTTCAATGACATTGAATTGATGCTGTCCCTAAATAAGTAGCAATAAATGAGAATTGTATTTCAAAATGCCTTTAACGCCTGGCCGCTCTGAATGACCCTATGCCCTCTCATGTTTTGTTCCTTTTAAACGCCTTGAAACAGTTTCTGCATGTACGGCCGACCTACTTCCGTCCAAAGTCAAGTCTTCGAGCCACCTTGGCACCGCGGTCTTGCTCGTCGCCCGTGTTGGCGCCGCTGTTACCGCCCACCGCGCCCGGCCGTCTCTTCAGATCGGCCGCCATTCGCGCCGCCTCGCGCTCTTCCTCCTTTTTCTTTTCTGCTGCCGCCACGTTGCGTCTCGGCAAGTCCTGGACGGGCGTTGGGCGCGGCTCGACGCGCCACCAGGCGTGGCCCAGCATGGCCCGGGCCGTAATACGTTTCCTCGGGTCGAGCACGAGCGTCTTCAAGAGCAGGTCGACACCCTCGGGGCCGACGGTGCCAAAGGGCCCCAGGAACGCCTCGCGCGTGGCTTGGGGGTAGACGCGGTCGGTTGGGACCGTGTACGAGTCGAGACGCGTGACACCGGGCCAGTTTTCTTCGGTGGGTGTGCCGAGAGCGCGGCAAATCAGGCTGATCTGCTCGACCTCGGTGTTGCCCGGCAAATACGGGTTGCGGATGACGAGTTCGGCAAAGACAAGGCCGACGGACCAGACATCCACAGCGCCCCCGTAGTGGCGAGCGCCAAAGAGCAGCTCGGGCGGACGGTACCAGCGGGTAATAACGTTGGCGGTCATGGCCCGGTAGGGGTCGGCGCAGGAGCGGGCGAGACCGAAATCGGCAAGCTTGAGGGCGCCATCGGCAGCCACCAGCAAATTGTTGGGCTTGATATCGCGGTGCAGCACAGCTCTGTCATGGCAGAACGTCACAGCCCTGCACAGCATGCCCATCCAGGCTTTGATGTCGGCAGCGCCATAGCGGACAGCGTCTGTGTCGCGGATCAGCATCTCGAGGTCGCCCCTGGGCAGATGCTCGAGCACAAGACACAGGTTCTGGTCCCTCGTGCTGTAGACGCTGTGCATGCGGATAATGTTGGCATGCCGCAGCTCCTGCAGAAACTTGATTTCGCGCACGGCGTCGGGCGCGATGCCGTCGCTGTATTCCTTCTGGACCTTGATCTTCTTGATGGCCACGAGCTGTGTCGGGTCCGCCTTGAGACGGCCCTCGTAGACGACGGCATAGGTACCCTCGCCGAGCTCTTTGCCGCGAATGTACTTGTTCTTCTCTTCCTCGTTGAGCCGCTCGGCGACGTCCATATTTATCGGATGGTGGTGTTGAGGAGGTGCTTTGCTTCCACTCGCTGCTGGTGCCGCCGGTGTGCCGCCATTTGAGTGTGTCGGGGGCCGCGAAGGCAGGGAGGAAGCTGGTCGAGACGAAGCGGCCGATGAAGCTTGGAGCGCGTCCGTCGGGACGGCCAGCATTGGCGATGCACTCATGCTGAAGTGCTGGAGAACTGAAAGAACGACAACAAAAATAGAAAGACGAGATAAAAGTGGAAGAATAAAAACACGAGACCGTGGTGTGGCGGGGGCGGAACGCGAAAACGTCGAGTGACGTGACGTTGAAAGCCGGGAGAAGCCTCGATGTGAAGCTTCAATTCACAAATCACGGCAAAGGCTGAACTGAGTGCGTCGCCAGGGATGGTTTGGGTTGGTTCCAGACGGAGCTACCGCCAAGCTGTTCCAGGGGTTGTTTCTTTTGTCTCTTGGCTGTCTTCCCCTCCAGCCTTCTTGTCTTGCGGCCTCTTGGGAGCTTCTGGGCGTCTCATAGCAGGTGTTGCCTGTGTTTAGTGGCACCTGTCGCCTCCAGTGGCTGAGAGATGGTGTGGCCCAGTGTGGCTTGTGATTTTTGGTGGGGTTCTGTTTTTGGTGTCTTTGGGCGCTTTGGTGCGCTTTGTGCCTGTTCCTTTCGGGGTTTAGCGCTGTTCAGAGTCCGACAGTGCGACGGACCCACATTTTTGACCCAAGTCAACCCACTCAACCACTGAGACTGAGTGATCTGCCGGCGTTTAGCAGGGCGAAAGAGACAAAGATGAGCCCATCGCGATCCTGACGTCATGCCAACGCGTGGCTGCCTCTTGCAAAAGAAACAGGACGAACTGGCGAAGGAAAAGAGGAAAAAAAAGAAAAAAGGAGGCTACGATTTGAAATGCGAGCCCAAAAACCTTGGCACGGAAAGAGCGACTTGGGCTTCTAGATCTTAATAACCCCTGCGATCCGAAATAATAAACAGAGGAAGAGAAGGAAAGAGCTGAACGGAAGACGAGAAAAAAGAAAGAGAGGACTCGAGCCTTCCTCCTGCAGCTAAGTTTCTTGGTCGACAACAACAACTACTACCTCCATTGACGTCGTTACGTCGTTCTTTCCGTCCTTTTGGTTCCTTCGCGGAGGGCCGACTAAGAAGCTTTTTCTCTTCATCCCTTAATTGGCTCCTCGTCGAAGCCTTTTCTTTCTTTTCTTTTCCTCTTTTCCTCTTTTCCTCTCAAGGTATCATCGGCATCATTTCCTTCTCGCCACCAACTGTCCGCAAGCAACTGCCGTTTGGTTCAGGGCCGCTCGAGCTGCTTTCTAGCAATTGGATCGATCCCAAGTGTCATTGTTACGCACGGCGAAATAAACAGAATAAACGACAAAATAGACGATCAGACGCAAAACCAACAGTCGACAATACACAGCCAAGATTTTATCCACGACCAACGAACCTCGGATCACGGACACCAGGCCACAGACCGGCACGGCACACATCTGTCCCGCCATCCCTCCGCCATACATATACATCATCCCATCTTTTAGTCTTCGATCATACCCTATTAATAGCTTGGCCTTGCCTCCTACCTTTATTCGTTCCTGACATTCGCATCAACCGCCACAATGAAGATTTTTCGGTTGTCATATTGGGTAGGTTCTCTCCTTGAAAGTTGATTGATACATCACTCATCGTCTAACACTTCAGTTCCTACCCGTCTTGTCCGGCTCCGTCTGGCTGGGCATGCTTCTCGGCATGCTCATCGGCTGGTGCGTCGACACACATCGCGAGCACTATGTCTCCATGGACGCCGACCAGACCGTCGCCTACATCAGCGATATCGGCGCTTCCCCCAAGTTCAAGCCCATGTTTATTGCCCTCTGCGTCATCACGACCGTCACCCTCGACCTCTCGTTCCTAGCTGACCGCTGGCTCCGCCATGCCGGTCGGCTGACACCCAACGGCAGCATCGGCCAAAAAGTCCTGGCCTGGCTCACCATCTTTTTCGCCCTGCTGGGCACGGCCGGCCTCATTCTTTTGTCGATTTTTGACGTGGCCCACCACAAGTCGCTGCACGACGGCTTCTTGTTGCTCTTTCTGGGCGGCTATGTGCTGTCGGCCGTCTGCATCTGCTGGGAGTACCAGCGCCTCGGCATCCACAACCGCCACCTGCGCATCCTCAGCATCTCGTTCTGGGTCAAGCTCACGTTTGTCCTGGTCGAAGTGGTTTTGGCCATCATCTTTGTTAGTCTCACTTTTACAAACCACACGACCGGCGGTGCCATTGTCGAATGGGTGATTGCCTTTATCTTTGCGCTCTACATCTTTTCGTTCTGCATCGACCTGTACCCGGCCGTCCACACCCGCCACCTCCGGCGCGGCTTCCGCGAGAAGCACGGTTTCTTTGGCAAGAGCGGCCACGGCGCGACTGGCAGCGGCAGCGACAATACCAACCCCAATGACAGCGTCACGACGGGCGGCGGCACGGCCATGGCCCAAGACGGGGACAACTATTACGGCAACAACGGGGCTGTTAACGGCAACGGGGCTGTAGGACTGAACGAGCTGGAAGCCGGCAACGGCAACTACCGCGGCTATGGTGCCGGCGCAGGTGCTGCACCCGTCACGGCACCAGGCTCGACGGGTTACTACGACAACACCTATGGCGAGAGTGCGGCGCGTGCAACTAGGTCACCACGCACAAACACCAACCTCGGCGGCAGTGCCTTTGTTGAAAACGGCTTGGGCAATGGCAACACCGCCGCCTTGGGCAGCAACGGCCAGCCATTAAGCCAGCCAGAACAAGCATACCAGCCAAGCCGGAGTTATCAATAGCAGCCGGACGACGGACTTGGTGAGCCTGGAGGGACTGCGCAAAATCTAAACGAAGAAGAGAAGGCGTTTGAAAAAGCTTGGAGGGAGTGGCTGCAATGAGTTAGGATGGGATTGTATGGGAAACACGAGTAAATATACCTTTTGCATGGATTGGTTTGATGGTTTCATTTGTCTTTCGCGGTTTTCATTTTGCATTTCTTGATTTTTTGGTGCTTTGGTTCACGGGTGCGGTTAGGACGCAAATATTTATTACCCAGTTTTGTATATTTCATCCAGTATAATTTATATGAACAGTGTATTTTTTGTTATATCTTTTAGTGCGTATACCGATACAGTTTGAAGAAAAAAATGAACCATGAACTATTACGTACAATTACAGTACAAGTGAGAGTAAAGGCCAAATTCAACAAATAGCACAGGTGAAGTGTATTTGGGATATCCAAGAGAGATGGGATGAAAAGCCAGGTGAAGGGAAATAAAAGCGTAGTAAAAAGAAAGAGATAAAAATGACACAAAAAGGCACTGTACCACCAGTTCGTTGTAAAATGGGAATCTTGTGTGAACAAAAAAGGAATGAGACAAACCCCGGGGATATCCTGTTGCTTCCGGTCCAGAAACGCCAGTTTGAGGTTTTGAAATGATAATAAAATGAAACCCAGAAAAATAGATGAAGAGATCCGTGTATGAAGAGAAGAATGGAAAAACAGAGATGGTGTTGACAACAATAACAAAACAGGGAAATGCAGTAAAATGGAAATGGAAATAGAAACAAAATATGTCAACAATAAATACCGTTCTCAGACAAAGGAAAGTGGACTGAAATAATCAAACATATGAAACAAAGATGCCCCCTAGATCACTTACACCTCCTCGAGGTTCTCGAGGAAGCGCGAGTCGCGGACGGGGCTGGCGCTCTTCTTCTCGGCCGGGTCACGGATAGCCTTGGGCGGCGTGAAAGCACCAGCGTTAGCACCCGACTCAGCAGTGGGGGGCGGCACAGTCACAAACGTGCTACCCTTATCGGTCGTCTGGGTCGTCTCGGAGACATCGTCCGCCTTGACACCGACGGGCGTAACACCGCTAAAGTGGGCAAACATGTTGACGCCGACAAGGCCGAAACCGCTGCCCGCAGCACCGGGCACACCGGCCTCGCTGCTATAGTGGCTGCTTGTATAGCTGGCGCGGTTACCGGCCACGGTGTAGTCCATGTTGGGCGCATTGAGGGCGCCAGCGTTGCCAGAGTGACTATGAGCACCAGCAGCACCAGCGCCTGCAAGACCAGCAACACCCGCGGCACCGGCCACACCAGCAGCACCAAAACCAGAAGAACCAGTGGTAGTGGTAGCCTCAGTCTTGGCGGCGGTAGATGTGCCCTCAGCAGGACCCATGACAACAGGAGTCAGGGACTCGAAGCCGGGCTGGCCCTGGGCCAGTGCGGCAGCATCCTTCTCGGACGAGTCCTTGGCGGCCGTGATACCCGTGGTCGAGTCAGGGAGACCGGACTTGCCCGAGTCGCCAGGAGTGTATGACTCAACAGCGCTATCCTTAGTGCGGCCACCCTGGTCAGCCATGCTCTGGCGCTGGCTGCCGGTGGGCGTGTAGTAGGCCTCCTGGTTCACGCTGTTGATGCTGTCGCGCTGCTGGAGGCCTGCAGAAGAGGAAGTGCCCTCTGCAGCAGAATCACCCTTGGAGGCAAGACCAGCAGCGGTAGCACCACCTGCGGCTCCGAGGGCACCACCAGCGATGAGCGGCATGGTCAGCGAGCCGGTGCCAACGCGGTTAGGTGAGTCCGAGCCAGTCAGTGCGTGGCCACCAACAAAGGAGCGCTCAGTGGGGTTGTTGGCGCGCTGAGAGTCAGACACCGCGGAAGTGCCCAGAGCCTTAGAGGCTGTGGAGCTAGAAGGTGCAGCAGCAGATCCAGATGAGGTAGCAGCACCAACACCAGCACCAGTGCCGGCGGCAGCAGCAGTCTTGCCAGAAGATGAGCCTGCAGCAGTAGAAGACGGTGCACCAGAAGCAGAGGCAGACGACTTGGAGCGGTCACGCGAGAAGCGCGACTTGAGCCACGACGTGACCTTGTTGGATGATGCCGAGTCATCTGACTGGGGCGACAGAGGCGAAAGCGGCGTGGAAGAGGTGGTTCCTGTGCGTGCCGGGCCCGAGCTGTGGCCATTGGCTCCCGGGACGGCAGACTTTGCCTGGGAAGCAACACCGGCACCGACAGCACCCGCAGCGCCAACAACACCAGCAGCACCGGCGACGGCGCCACCAGAAATCTTGTTGCTGCTGCTGCCCTCGGTCCGGCCACGCTCAACATTGGAGGTGGCTGATTCACGACCCTCCTTGGGTGTCTTGACAAACAGCTTTGACAGTCTGCGGCTAGTGCTGCTGCCGGTCTTCTCGAGGGGGGCACCGCTGCGGTCACCAGTCTTCATGGCCGCTCCAGTCGGGGCTGAACTCGGCGACACATCACGAGCAGCTGATGAGCCAGCTACAGGCTGCGTCACGGGCGCTGTGGCGAGCGAAGAGCCGTTGGTGATGTCAGCAGCCACGGTGGTGGAGGCAGGGGCAGCAGAAGACGACTTTGCGCCCGAACCGGCAGCACCGACGCCGGCAGCGCTGACACCAGCGGCACCGACACCAGCACCCGTGGCGGCAGCCGGGGACGTGGGGCTAGCCAGAGACGAAGCGTCGTTGCTGCTAGAGGTGTCCGGAGCGGTCATCGTCTCCTCCTCCGGGGCTTGGCTCTGAGCCTCGTTGTTAGTGTCATTCTTGTTCTTGACGCCATCATGCTTGCCCTTGCCGTTGACAATGTTGCCGACCTTGTCGGTGGCAGTGCCAGTAGCAGAGCCGGCAGCACCAGCGGCACCGCTAGAAGCAGCAGCACCACCACCAAGGCCAAAACCGATGGGGATGCCCAGAATCTTGCTATGTCTCTTGGGCGGCTTCTCCTCCTTGCGGGCAGCCTTTTCGTCTCCTGCCAAACGGTTAGAATCATAATCAAATTTGTAAAAGTAGGGAGACTTGTCTTACTCTTGATCTGCTTGTACGTGTCCTTCATTTCCTTGCCGCGGGCCTTGACCAGAGCCGCCTCGGCCTTGCGCTCCTCCTTGCGCTCCTCCTCTGCCTGGCGGAGGGCGGCCTGGCGGTCGTGCTCGGCCTGGGCCTTTTCGTGCATGTCGTCAATGATAGGCTGCATGCGGGCCGTGGCAATCCGGTCGACCTCGGAGCGTTCCATGAACTTGCCGCCGCCAATGTCGACCTGGTGAGACTGCGGGTAGGAGCCAATGTGGGCGTCGGCGCGCTTCTGCGCCAGGGCATTGATCTGGGGCTCGATCTTGGCCATGACGGCAGGCGGCATTCTGCCAGAATTGGCATAGACCTGCTCATCAATGTCCTCGAGCTGCGACTTGACGTTGCGCTGGGCGGCGAGCAGGACATTCTGGCGGTCGCGGCGTCTCTTGTCCTCTACCTCGGAGATGCGGCTCGACAGCAGTGACATTTGGTTGCGGATCTCCTGGGAGCGCACGCGATCAGCGTTAATATCGCTATCGCTGGATGAGCGGCGGCGGCGGAGACGACCGCGCATGGTCAGGCGGCGCGAAGGTTCGCCACCAGAAGCGCCAAGGTTGGGGTCCACGTAGTGGTCGCGGTATTCGCGGTCCTTGGCGTGCAGCTCGTGGAGCTTCTCGAGGCGCTCCTGGGCAAGCTTGTAAGCCTGCTCCTGCACATTGGGGACACCGGTGCCACCGACGCCAGAGCCCGAAGCACCACCCTCAGCGTTGGGGTTGTACATCTTCTTGGCCATGGCGATGGCCGAGGCGTGGAGACCATCCGCGTGCTTCTGGTCATCAACCTCGGGACCGACGGGAGGGTGCGAGGTGTACATCTGGCGGCTCATGTTGGTGTATGGCACAGAACCAGCATCACCGACGTAGCTGTGACGGTTGCTGCCGGCGCCGCGCGATTTGGTCGAGGCGCTGTGGGCGATAGTCGCAGCGCTAAGGGCGTTGGCTGCGGAAACCTTGGGATCCGGCGGGCTACTAACCAGGGCGGATGATGTGGTGCTGTCGGGGTAGTGCGACGACAGGCTCTTTTGCTGGCGCAATGTAAGCGGGCTGGACTGGGCCCGGTTGCGCGTGCGCATCGAGAGAGTGTGGCCCGAACTGCCGCCGCCGGCAGCCGAAGTTGCACCAGAAAGAGAAGCGGCAGCTGCATTGGAGGAGAGCGAGGCCGTGTCCTTGTCCTTGGAGCCAGGGTTGGCGGCCTGTCTCATGGCACCCTTGGCGGCGCGCAGAGACGGCTGGTAGCCGAGGGCGGCGATTTCGGGAATCGGCTTCTCGGGAGGAGCGGTAGCCTTCTTGGCGGCCTGGCTCTGGCTGTTGCGGAAAGCCTGGGTGGCAGCCGAATTGCCCCAGCCGGCGGACGAGTGTCCTGAAGGCTTGGTCGACATGCTGGTGTTCTTATTGGTGTTATTGGCGCCGGCGCTGGCTGCGGCTGCACTGTCTTCAGCCAGAGTGGGAGACGACGGTTCTTCGTTTGTCGGCGAGTTTCTCGACCGTGCCTCGGGAGATGACGATCGTTTGGCGGCAGTGCTGGGTTTCGCGGAAAGGGCAGCACTGGCAGCGGCGGCTGCCTGAGTGGCTGCTTTCAGGGACGCCGGATTGACGGGCCCGCTGGTATCGAGGATGGGAGGCGGGCTCTTGAACTTGGAAGCAGTCAGGGCGGCAGTGCCGGTGCTGTCCAGCTTGACGCCGACCGTTGGGAAAGAAGGCAAACTACGGGGATCGGCATAGACCAGACGGCCAGACAAGTCTTTAATTTGGAAGTAATGTTAGTCGTCGATTCGAATGTCTCGAAATCTCAATGCAGGAGGTTCCAAATGAGGATAATAACAAAATAAATGCGGGATGGGGGATTGCAGAACGCGGGATGTTGAGTGTAAGAGGCGAGTTTGTGGGATGCTCTGTGCTATTTGGCAGGGGTGTCTAATATATTATATTCCGAATTCTGTGGAATACGACAGCCTGTCAAGCCAGCAGATTGGAGAGAAAAGCAGCGCACATCAATTGCACACGCGAGAGATGAGAGGCGAGAACGAGACACAGATGAGGGGTGACATGCGTTCGGGAAGGCAAGGGGGAGGGGGAAGAGAGTCTTGCTCGTGCTGGATGCCTGTACTCCGTACACGAATGCAGAGAGATGGGCAGAGAGACAGATGTTGACAGAAATCAAGGACGGTCTGGCACTGTAGGATGTCGGATGTGCCTGTTTGTTTGTTGCATGCAAACCAAACATGGCACCCTTGCTTGTCGCCACTTGGAGACGCAAAGCGAACGGGCTGAAATCAAAAACTATGTCGGGGATGTTGGGACGTTTGATGGATGCTTTTTTCTTCTTTCTTTTTTTATCCCAGGATGCACATGCATCTGTAATGCACAGCTGCACGCACGCCTGAATCTGCTTGATGCAACTCACCTGGCTGGTTCTTGGCCTGCTGCTGCCTCGAGGAATACGAAGTCCCGCTGTCGCGAGGCGCAGGCTGGCGTTGCGCCGCCGTGGACCCGGTAGGCGGCATGCCTTGATTGGGCGAACTTGCAGGCTTTCGGGAAGCCTACAGGGCAAATAAAAAAAAATGTGGGTTGGGTAGTAGCGGGCGTCGGAGACTGAGAGCTGTGGGATGCGACTGTGGCTGCGTCTGCAATTGAATGGAGAACGCGGTCAATTGACTGCGATTGCGTAGTCTGTCAGATTTGAGATGCTGGGATAATGGGTGCTGATGGGCTGGATGTTGATGTTGGATGCTAGGAAAACAAGAAAGGGATATGCGATTGAGTCGGCCGAGGAGAAGAAGGAAAAGAAGAGAGGACCAAAGTCGATAAAATGATCTGAGATCGGTATTCCGTTTTCCTTACTTTCTCCGGTACCGTTGCAGGGGAGGAAGAAAAAAGATAAAAAAGATTAAAAGGAGCAAAAGAGAATAGAGGTTGGGATATGAGAGGAGATGGGAGACAATAGGCACAAATAGGGCAGAGAAAGACAAAAGAGGGCGGACAAGAACCAATTGAGCGGCAACGTCAGCAAATAAGAGAAACGGCGCGAACGGTCGAAGTGGTCGAAGAGAGAAGCGATGCAAACGACGTCACGGCCTTGTACTGCGCTATGGTGCTGGGCTGATCCCCAAGAGGAATCGTGCGAAATGGAAAAAGGGCGAGGAAAACACAAGACTACTGAAAAAGGACGGCGAGCAGATGAGGATTGACGAACAGTGGACAAGCGTGGAGCTTTGGTCACACACATGTCCTCGATGGGGAAGGAAGGAGCTGACGATACGACATACAGGGGAAAGAACAAAAACGAACAGGGGGAAAGAGCTCTCCTGGAGCCACTGGGGAATAGGGCAGGAACCACTGGAAAGTGAGGAAAGAGCTCCTGGCGGGGCAATTAAACTACGTCATCGGTGCGGCAGCAGCTATGTGAACTCTTAGGAACTCTTGGGAATTGAAGGAGAATGGGCAGGGCGTGTGTAAGTACCCCCGTGCTAGCCGGGACTAGCGTCGCAATGTCGACGGCGTGAACCGGCTCTCTCTCTCTCAATGTCGAGAGAGCATCGAGAGCTCCATCCTTTCAAGGCCAGTCTCCAGTCCAGTCTCCATAGACCCATTTGTCCTTTCCCATTCCGCACGCAGATCAGTCCTTGTTCGCTCTTTCCTGCCCAACCTTGTGCGACACTGGAATGTGCGATGTGCAAGGCAAGAGCGGTCTGGGCCATTGCCCTTTTTATGACAGCAATTGATGTGGGATGTTATGAAATTATGCAAGGAAAGAGCAAACTGGAAGTACTCGTGATACCGAGAGGCAGCCTGCACAGTGCACAGTGGTCGTGGCTTCCTGCAACAACGGCAGATTGTGCTCAGTCGTGATATCTGTGCCACGGCTACTTACGCCAGCGAACCAACGGTCTTTCCGCGCCAGCTGTTATTGTGAAAAGGCAGGCACGTGTGCACAAAGACATTATGTCGCAGTTGATTGATCCATCACATCACTCTTATCGAGGGTTGAGAAGTACGTCAATGCCGACAGCTTGATGGCATAGTTGATGGCATAGTCGCAAAGCTGAATAACGCCCTCCTTTCAGCTTCTTCAGCTTCTGGCGTCTTTCTCATAGCTTCCCACAAAAAAAAAACAGACAAATACGAGTTGGTCTTTGGTTGCCGGCGTGGCCCACGGACCGCAAAGAAGATCAGAGGATCAGAGTCCAGAACAAAAGAATTGAGCACAAAAAGACAAAAGAAGAGTGGCTCAAGTGGATCGTTCTTTTCGTTGTTCTTCTGCTCCTGTGTCGCAGTTCATCGAGAAGCAAAGCAGCCAAAATCCTTGGTCAAATTACGCTAGGCCGTTTTCTGAAGATGTGGGGATGCTCCCAAAACCAGGTTCGGTCTCTCCAACCAAGAAATTGCGACAAGGATCTGCAAACACACACACATGCACACTCGCACACATCCAAAAGAGAAGGAACAATAAAAATGTGAGGGACCGTTCTGGATGCGCCCGGATTCAAGGAACAGCCGAAAAGTCCAAAAAAGATGCGACGAAAATAGAGTGACTCGGAACAAGAACATGTGGTGAGAGCGGGAGCCAGGATCATGTCAAGGGAAGGTGCAGAAGCGTTCGGCTGTAGAGCCTGTAGCCTCCTGCCCCTGCCAATTGCCCTATTCGATCAAGCGAATCCCTCGAGAATAGGAATACGAGATATTGAATAGTCGAATATGCAAGAAAGCTCGTTTTGCCAGTAACTCAAGGAGCCAGCTGAATCTGTTATGCAAGTAGGTGGAGGGCATGTGAAAAGATGCATCAAAGTGGACCGCCATGCCCAGCTTTACGACGTACATTCGAGTCGACTCATGAAGCACCGCATCAACTTTATCATGTTGGATACTTTGACAGATCTGGCAATAATGCATAAAGGTCGACATGTACTATACAACTGAGACGTGGTCTTGGCCGGGAGCTCAAATGGCAATCCCTGATAAATGCCAGTTACGGACCTCGTATTCACTTCTCAGCTATCTTCACAAATGCTTGGTCACATATATTAGGGCTTCAATTTTACATCATAAAATGGTATCATTTGTCATTACTATCGTGGACTTGGATTTGGACTTGTACTTGGGTCTCCCAGAAAAGAGAAGAACTACTTCCTCCGGAAGCGGCCTTGCAGCCAGCAGCGGTACATCTTGAGCTTCATGGCCCGGTTGACGATCAGTCGCCGGTCTACGCCCATGTTCTCGAGTGTGAAGGGAGCATCTTCTTCTGTGAAGAGCGTGCCGGCAATGTCCTCTCCAGTGGCAGCGGACGTCTCCTCCGCTAGTGCATCAGCAGGATTCTCCTCGCCTTCCGTTTTCTCGCCGGCACCTGTCCAGATCTTGACCAGCTCGTCCTTCTCAAAAAAGTAGACACGCGTGCCGTCGCCCCGAATATAAAAGTTTTCTTCCAGGTAGCGGCCCTTGCGGAATCGCACCTGGGCCAGGTCACCCCGTCCATAGTCGCGGAAGCAGACTGTGCCGCCCGGCTTCACGAGGCGGGCCACGTTCTCGACGGCCTGTTTCCACTGGCTCGGCGAGAGGGCCGAGAAGATAAAGACCAGAATGGCCACATCCACCGACGCCTCGCCCAGACCAGGCGGCATCGACTCGTCTCCTGTGCCGGCGACGTCCCAGACGTCCGCCTGCATGTGTTTTGTATCGTAGGCCTCGTCCTTGCGCATGACGTCGACGGCCGTCTTGCTAAAGTCACAGGCGTGCACGCGGAGGTGGGGGTTGCGGTTGCGGGCCAGGATGGGAAAGGCCGTGTTGCCGGCGCCGGCGCCGATCTCCAAAATGGTCTTGGGACCTGCGTCGGGCTCGCACACTTCGTTGAGGATGGGGAACTCCTGCTGGAGCCATTTGCGGTCCTTGAAAAAGTTGGCCGTGTTGTTCTTGTAGAACAAGTTCCACCACTTGGCCGGGTCACCGTTGAAGCGGGCTGTCCTGTTAGCGAGGTTCTCAAGGTATGACGAAAGAGAAAAGTGTGTAGGACAATGATGGAAAAGACCATGTTCAGATTGGATCAGATGGGAGCGAAAGACAAAATGGTGTAAGATTGTCATCAGGAATCAGATGAACTATGCTTTATTTGATACAAATCATCACGTCATCTGAACAGGTTGGGGGGTATTTGGGGTGATTCCGAAAATGAAAAGAGACGGCGGCTGCACTTACACTTGTCAAAATCCGACACGGGAGAACTCCGCTGCAGCTCGTACTGCTTCTCAGAGTACTCCTTGAACGCGTCGTCCGTCTCCACGTGGTCCCATGCGTTGTACTCGAACACGTTGTCCTCCTGTGTCAGGAACCGCTGTCCGAACATGAACGGATCTGTGCGCTTCGCGTTGTTGGACGGATCATGGGACCGGTGGGCAGGCACCTCGGCGGCGGCGTCGGCCGCCGGCGTTTCAGCCGGGGCCGACGCAGTAGACTCGACAGCCTTGCTGTCGGTTGTCGTTGCTGCTGCCGGAGCATCGCCGATCGCGAGAGAGGCCACGACAGCCGCGGCCGCCTCGGCGGCGACAGGCACATCAGCCATTTCGGGCTGTTGGAGTGCGGGGAGAGAGAAAAGAATAAAAAGAAGAAAGAAACAAGTGAATGTTTCAAGAGGGCGTGTACAGAATCAAATCGCACGGGACGTTGAGGCGACACGCGTGCATGTTCATGTTGGGCAGAGGAAAGAAAAATTGCACGCTTGAGGTCCAAGAAAAATTTTAGAGGGAGGAAAAGGGTCCTGCCAAAAAAATGTGCAGTGAAAAAATCTTTAGCTTTTATGGTGCCTGAGACTACATGTGGCTGGTGTGTGGCGTGGCCCACTTTAAACTTCCACTGTTCCTGTCCACTGACAGCGCTATCACAGGCACGAGTTCCAGCGTGTTAGGCGCTAAATGTGAACGACAACATCACGGAAGCTCATCAAGCTTACCAAATTTCACGACATCAGATGGTTTTTGGCATTCACACGTCACAAATAACCCCAAACGTCCTCCACTTCCTTACCATGCTCAACTGAAGCTTCACGTCTTTTCAACCTTCTCACAACACCACCCAATGGCAGCCCCAGGTGCCATGGCCTCCAAGACCCTGCGCCGCCTCTCACCGGGACAATGCGGCTGTCTCTCGCGGGGTTTGGCCCAGCCAACTTTTCTCGCTCCGGCAGCGAGGCCATATTATATCAGGGCGGCAGCACAAATACCAGGGCGGCCAACTTCGTCAAGGCCATTACGAAAGTCGCCACAAACTACTGCTTCCAACCGCCGCTCTCTCTTCAACCTAGCCTCCGCTCTTGACCAAGCAGCTTCCGGGGCAAGTGGCCAACAGCACACATTGACTACAACCCGCACGCTGCCGTACGCGTCGGATGACTTGTTTCGCATTATCGCGGATGTGGACGCCTACGAGCAGTTTCTGCCTCACTGCACAACAAGTAAGGTGACGCATTGGCGGAAATCGCCCGCGGATACTGTGTCTTCTGCTACACAGGGCCACGGATGGCCCGCCAGAGCGGACTTGACCGTCGGCTGGGGCCCGCTCTCGCAAACTTATTCGTCGCGCGTGTACTGTGTCCCCGGCCACGGCGTCGTCGAGGCGGTGTCAGGCCGCGCTGGTGCTCCCACATTGACACAAGCAGAACGTGCCGAGATTAGCCTGGACAAGACAGAAGACGAAGACGGGCGGCGACTCGGTGCACAGACGGCGACGGACGACGACACATTCGAAAGTCTAGTGACGCGGTGGACGGTCAGCACAGAAAAGGGCTTGTCGACGACAGTCCCAAGGACAAGGGTGGAACTGCACATCCGATTCCAGTTCCGGAATCCACTGTATCAAATGGCGGCGGCGCAAGTCGGCAACGAGATGGCGACCAAGATGATTGAAGCGTTTGAGACGCGGGCGGCACAGCTGCTCGGCCGGAAGTTGTAACAAAACGGAGTAGTGGTGGGTTTTGATGGGTAGACAAGCGTCCGATCTCACTCATTTGTACATAGTTGCATTTCATAAAGGCCTTCATGAAGACATGAACTAGAATTAGACAATTTGATTATATATTCGCAAGGAATATGACAACCCATGAGAATGATATGAAATTATCTCGTAGTTTATACAATCATTCGAGAATTATTTTATTTACATTTTTTTTTTTTTTTACTAAGATATAAAAATATCGGAAAACGGGTGGGTTGAATATTTGTATTTTTTTGTATAAAATTCTACTCGCTCTTCTCGCTTTAAATAAACATATGCAAAAGTGAGAGAAGATTAAGATAAAATGCGACCAGAAATCAAAAGCAAAAGAACCACCAAAGACGCAAAGCAAAACAACAGCCAAGTAGGGAGAAAAATCAGATAGCCAAAAAAAGAAAAAAATACAGACAAAATCAAGAGTACCATCTCCTAGCAATATAGCAACGCCTTTCGTACACTGGCCATGTTCGACCAGGCGCTTTCCATTGCCAAACTGTTATAGTTTGACAGCATGGGACGCGTCCAAGGCATAAACGAAGTGCCCACCTCGTGTGAATCATGTTGATATATGATGCACCAGAGGTCGAGTAGACGTCTCCCGGCCAGTGTACATTGCCCCGTCCACTATTTCCACAATACTCCGGCGACTTGTATGCGAGTCATGAAAGACGAAATAGACAGTAATCCAAAACATAACAGAAAAATAAAACAATAAAATACCCGAAAGCACACGCACTCTAAAAACAAGGCAAAAAGGGGAATCAAATCCGCCAAATGAGGGCGGGGAAAGAAAGAAGATATGTAGAGAAGAAGAAGTAAAATGCTCCAGGAACATATGGACGCCAGCCGGGGATATCCAAAAAGAAGAGAAAGGATAAGCAAAAGTAAAGGGAAGATATGCAAGGTCGTTGACAATATCGTGGGTTGAATTATGGACAGTCGTAGCGAAGGAGAGGAAGTATAATTAGTCGATCATCGGCTGCTTATGAATACAACTTTTGTCGCTGGTTCGTACACTCGTGAGCGGTCGTGGAGACGTAGGGTCGTTAGATTATGGCTCTTGATCGTTGTTCATTTCCGCCTGGAGATAGAGTCAGTACATGATACTAGGGGTATGTGCATAGAATAGGGGTGAGGCTTACTTCTTGCTCGACTTGACTGGCTTGCCGCCGATAAAGCTGAGGAATCCCGTGCCGGATGGCTTCGAGCTGTGGCCTTTCTTCTTCTCGTGCCGCACCGCGTCGCCGTTGACCACATTTGCCATACCAGGCATGCGCATCCCCGGACCAGGCCGCATCATACCGGGCGGCATGCCAGCGAATGGCCGTCCTGGCATAGCACCGGGAGGCATGCCTGGCCGTATGGGCATGCCCGGCATACCACGTCCCGCCTGGCCTGGCATTCCGGGCATACCGTGACGACCGGCATGAACAGGAATAGGAATCCCATTAGGGCCCATTTGCATGTGCACGCCAGGGTGCATGCCGTTGCGCAGCGGCGGCGTCTTGTCCATGGGCCACATGTGCATCGTGACGGACCAATCGGGCTGGACAACCTTCTCCCATATTGAAGGCAAGATAATCTCTCCATCAGGCCCGATTAGATCGTAGTGTCCCTCCTGCACATGCGGGCCAATGGCCTCCACCTGCACAAACGCCTGCTTGATCAGCTCCTCCATGCCGTTCCAGGTCTGGCACAGGTGGAAAGGGAAACTGAACTTGCGGCCGACGGCGTCCTTGAACTTAATCGGCAGCTTTTCCTTCTTCTTGGCCTCCTGCTCCAACTTGAGTTTGGTTTCTTCGGCAATCTTGTCTTGTAATGCCTTGAGGTCCTTCTTCTTCTGCTCCTCTGCCTCTTTGGCCTCCTCAGCCTTCTTCCTCTCCTCCTCCAGCTTTGCTCGGGCCTCGATTTCAGCCTTGAGCTTGGCCTCCTCCTCAAGCTTTTTGCGCCATTCGGCCTCCTCTTGCGCCTTCTTCGCAGCTGCTTCCTTGGCCTCCATTTCGGCCTTGAATTCGGCTGTCGCCTTCGCTCTGGCGGCGGCCTCGGCGGCCTCCATCTTGGCCTTTAAGGCTGCTTCAGCTGCCGCTGCAATCTCGGCCTCTCTCTTGTGGCGTTCTTCCTCATCACGGCGCTCCTTCTCGTACTTGGCGCGCGCTTCCGCTTCGATGCGCGCAAGAGCCTGTTCTTGCTGTATCTTCTTCTCGGCTTCGGCTTTTCGCTCAGCTTCGATGCGTTCACGAGCGGCTCGCTCGGCATCGGCTTTCGCCTTCTCGAGCTCCTTTTGCTTCTCCTCGTGCTCCTTCTTCATGCGTTCCGATTGCCGCTGGTAATCCAACTCAGCTTGTTGCCGCAGCCGGTCCAATTCTAGCTTTCGCTTGGCTTCTTCGTCTGCTTCCTTCTGTTTGCGTGCAAAGTCCTCGAGCTGCTTCTTCATCTGCTCTTTTTCGGGGTCTGGTTTGGGTTCCGGCGCTGGCGTTTTCGATGCAGCTGGTGCTTCAGTTGGTGGGGGAGGCGGCGCTGTGAACATGTATGGCGGCATCGGCATGCCGTATTGTGGCCCTCCGCCGTAATAGTTGTTTTGATATGGCACCATGTCGTAGGCGCCCTGGCGGTCGTGGAAATACCCCGCCCCGCCGCCATTTGCCATCGGGGCAAATGGGTTCTGGTGATGGGGGTAGCTGTTGTATTGAACAATCTGGCCGCGGCCGCCGCCACCGTACGGTTGTGCGTAGCCTCCTACATTACTTTGCTGTGAATAGTAGGCATGGGACTGGTGATGGGGATAGCCACCACGGCCCTGGTAGTAATCATCTGATGGATCCGTGCTCATGGCTGGTTGTGATGGAGCCTGAACGGTCCGGTATGGGATTTGTTGTTGTTGTTGTTGTTGTTGTTGTTGATGCCTGTGGGAGTGCTGGCGTGACGCGGCGCGGACAGGTCTATGATGGCGATATCCTCCGCTGGCCGATGCTGACTCGGATGGGTCCAGTTCCTCGTAGCCCTCGTCCCAGGACGATTGCTGAGAGCGATATGAACCGTGTGAGTGGTGGGTGCTATCACCGTCGGTGAGGGACGTGTCAGATTCCCCCTGAGATGAACTGGCAGAGTTGTGGTTGATGTTGACGCTTGTGCGAATATGTCTGTTCATGACGGATAGTTGTTAGCACAAGTCGAACGGAAGGCAAGCAAAATCGACTTTTCGTTTTCAATTAAGACACTGCAGGATTTGTTGTAATTGTTTCTGCCTCAATTGACTTACGACATCGGGAAGAGAAATCGTGAAGAAACGCCAGTCACTCAAAAACTATTCTAGGACTGTTCGTAGCGATTGCGCGCATGAAACTGAGAATCGGTAGGATTCTGCGATTTTTGTCTGTCGCTGTATTCTGATTTACTCGCTGCTCGAAATTCGACAATGATCGGTGGTGATGTGTTTGTGTGCGAGCGGCGATGCGAGAGGGCGAGAAAGAAAACAAACGGTCGGCTGTCTCCTAGGAGAGTCGAAAAAAAAGAAAGGGACCAGAGGTGGGAGGGGCGCGGCGCGAGAAAAAAAGAGGGGAGGGCCGGTTTTGGTGTTTGTTTTGTCGCGCTTTTTCCTTCTAGTCTCAATAGGGGCGGAGGGAACGGCACGTCGGACTGGTAGCGTATTTACACAGTAGTTGGTAGAAGGGCTGAAGGGAAAATCTCTGTGCTAACGGGCGGTAGTGTCCTTGGATTAGCGGATGCGCCCGAATAATTTGCTGTTTTGGTTTCTGATTTAGGGTTTCTGGATTTGAAGTTTCTGTCGTGTAGTAGGGACGTGATAGGGGTGAAGAGGCGTGTGAGGATGTTTGGTCGGGTGATCAGACAGGAACGGACTGCTGGATGGTGTGCAAGCTGCGAAAAGAAAAAAAGGGCCAAAAAGAGGCACGGAGGATTTGAAGGGGGCCAGGGTTGGTATTTAAAATGCGGGAAAAGAGGTTGCAGGGACGGGCGAGAACGAGGAAAAAAGAGACAGAGGAAGAGACGCCAGGCCCGGGCCCAGACCAGAAAATCTTCGTGGTGCTGCAGTTGTCTGTGGCTTGCTGTGGGTACTGTGGAAAACCCTGTCAACAGGCAGAGGCAGAGTCCGTTTTCTGCCCTCCGTTCTTCTGCATTGGCGATTGGGCGTCGTGAGTCGGATGGGGCTGAAGTTTGTGTTCTGGCACTTGCGGCGACAAGACAACTTTGACTCGTAACTCGTAAGGCAGAGAAAACGGAGAGTGGAGACTGGGAGGAGACAAGAGAAACGCAAAAATATGGAGAGGATTGGGATTGGGCGCGAAATGGGTATCGGAAAGAGAGGCCAAAAGGACAAGAGGCAAAGAAAAGGGAAGAAACGGCTGCTATTCTCCAAAGAAGAAAGGCCTAGCCCAGCCGAATGGAAAGGCAGTGATGGTCTAGTCCCGAGCGGGTTTTGTTTTGCGGTGAGAGGAGTCAGAGGACAGACAACAGGGGCTAAGGGCAGAAAAGAAGATGTGGGTGATGTATGGTGGTGGATGGTGGATGGTGGGCGGATCTGGCAGAACTGGGGTGTGAGGAATGCCGGGTAATACGCACTTCGTACTGGCTAAGACAGTCGCGACGACACAAGAGAAATCTCGCGTGGTGATGGTTGTGCGGCTGCAAAAACGGAACGGAGCACACGCCGTTGCGTTTGTATATCGCCGTAGATGTTGTCGTCGAGGCCGAACTTGACGCAAACCGGAGACAGGCTCGAGGAGTTGCAGTAGAAGGACAGGATCTGCGAGAAACGATTGCCCTGTTCTCTTTTCTCCCCCTCCTCGTCGTCGAGGTGTGTGGCGGTGGGGGGAACGGAGGGCAGCGTGATTTGGAGGAAAGTCGACCTCTTCCTGTGATAGATTAACAGGCCTTAGGAACAAGGAGGAAAAGAGACAAATGAAAAGACGGGAGAGAGCTAGGAAGGGGGAAGAGGCGGGCGAGGATAAGATATAATACACAAGAAACTGTGAAGGAGTGTCTGACAGAGAAGAGGGCCAGAAGAACAAGGGGGAGGGCGTTGCCTTGGGGCAAAGGGAATTTCAGTCTTTCCCTCAGGATTTCTGTATTTTCCGATGCGCCGCTTTGAGGTGGGAGCGGCGGTGGGAAGCGCTTGGTGGACTGGAGGAGGTTACGGGCACTTCGCCATGTCCCCCTCACAGGTTTCGGTCGGATTCGATGGGCGTGGGAATCGTGAGTGGCCCAGTGCGGTGGCCAGAATGGTGGCAGAGAGGCACAGCTGCCGGCTTGCCTGGTGCAACTGGGTCTATCGTTACGGGGTCTCCTCCTGCACGCTAAAGCTGTCAGCTTAAGGGTAGGAAAGGAGGGGGGCGCCCATATGCATAGGAGGACGTAAGGGCGATTCCTTTTCATTTCCTTCTCTTTTCAGTGTCCTCTATTGTCCAGTGTCTGTTCTCTTTTCATGTGCGGGTACCAGGACGGCAGACAGACCGCTCGGCACCACATCAGCTGGCTGCACGTACTTTGTGGGAAGGATCGAAGAGGCAGAGCAGAGAGTAAGGTGACCAGGGGAAAGGGTTTGTGCACAGAGGGAGGCTGCAAAGCAGGCAGAGGCGGCCACCCATCGTGCATCTGCTCCGCGTGCGCCGTGGGACAATCTGAAGCACGACAACGGTGCGCACAAGAGAAAGGCCTTTGCTTTCCGTTTTCCTCTGGAAAATCAACATGGTTGATCGGCCAGTCCCCAAAACCTCGAAATCAAGCTCACCAGGCAGGCAGTTAGGCAGAGTTTCCGCCTCTTGTGATGGGTGCCACTATCAATCGGCCTTGCTTCTTGTCTTCACTTTTTCCCCATCTGGCGGTGGGTGACCGCTTGTGGACAACGGCGTGGGAGGGCCAAAGCGGTCTGGCCTGGACTAGCCTCGATTTTGCAGTTTTTCGCCCACCGCTTTCACAGCCCAGACGGTCGTGATCAACGTCTTGCAGAAGTGGAAAGCAGAAAAGTAAGAGAGGCGGGGTTGATTGGGTTGAATGGACAGGGGTCTGGCCTTGCCCTGGTGCTTCTGCCCAATCAGTTGCATTCCCTGTTGGTTTCTGTATTTTTCTTCTTTTTTCTTTGCTTCTTTTCTTCGGCCAGACACAAATGGCCAAAGACCGCAGACGGAAGACGGAAGACAGAGAAGAGGGGCATCTGGCCTTCCAGAAAGGGAAACGGAAAGAAAATGCAATTGAAAGGAGGAGAGGGGCAGAGGCTCAGAGGCAGGCCGAGAAAGAGAAGAGGGGCCAAAGACGGCATGATACCCTGGTGCAGATCTCGTGGCCAGGCCGGACAGGTTGTTGATGCTATTGGCAGAGCCGAGAGAAACGGTCAGTGGAATGCCATGAAAAAAGAGATACCAAAAACTTTGTGCATCGTGTACCTATCCGTTCTGTCTCGTTGTTGGCTCCTCTCCTTCTTGCCGGCAAAATGAACGAGCCGTTTCTGTTGTCTTTTGCTCTTACAGCCTTGAAATGCCCCTGGTCCAGTTGTGGAGCCACAAGCCGGGGACGAAGGTGAGTGTTCTTTAGTATGCTGTGCTGGGCGGAGACGTTAGGCCGGGATCGTGGTGAGATTTGAGCTGGCGTTTGACAATGGTGGCGCTTTTTGAGGTGCAAGATGCAAAAAGGGGGGAAATGAGCGGAAAGGTAGGCGATGCCCATGGGTGGCAAGGAAACAACAACATAGACACGTCGGTTCGGGTTACGCCTTCCTGAATCTACTCGTATCTTGCATTCTGCCCATCGTACTTTCCTGTTCTGAAACGTCTACATATCACAGCAACGTGACATGATATCACAGCAAACAGGAGCGAAGGTGGCAGTCCTCTTTCGCGGACAGCACGGTTTCCATATTTGGACGCCCTCTGGGCTCTCCCACAACGGAAGGAGCAACCGGGCCATGAATAGCAGGCACGGTCGAGCTTGGCAGGCGCGACCAAATTCGCGTTTCGAGAAGCTTTTGAAGATGTCTCAAATACGTGTAAGTCATCGAGGTGGCCGACGGACAGCAAACAAGTTGACACCAAATCTGTCTTTGCTGTCCCGGTTTTGACTGACGGCCGGTGATTGGGCACTGAACGGGTTGGCCGGGCAAAGCCCGTCTTTGTCGTTGGGCAGGCAGGCGGATTGCCGCAGCATGCAGCAGACACGGGGCAATTCTCGCGCAAAAAAAAAGTATGATAAAAATAAAAATATGACCTTGAAGTACGGATATTCAGGGCCAGAGCCAGATGTTTTTCTCACATCAAGGGAGCCCACGTCGTCGTTGGTTGACATGTTGATATCTTGTCTGCTATTTGGTGTAAGACAGAAATAGCGGGGTCTTTAACGGCTCTACTGCTCGCAACTGCCAAAGGAACAAATTAACCGCTTAAACCACACATCAACATCGCCTCATCCCGTGAGCATCGAAATGTACAATATTAAGGTACGTTATTTACCTGGTTCAGATGCAATAGGGGTTGCAGTGCAGGTATAAACAAAAATATAAACGAACCGACTGCAGAAAACTGCCAGAAGCTACAGGAAACGACAGAAAACTACACAAAACTGCAAAAATGGGCTGACACGAAAAGAGACAAGTCGCATAAACAGACGAAAATTTGACTCTCAAGTGGCTTCGGGGATGAACAAGATGTTTCCTAAAGGCTGCGATGTGGATGCGTATGCAATGGACGACAACCAGAGATGGCATTTGCCATCCTACATCCACAAAATGAAAGTGTGTAATCATCAAGACGGGGATCAGGGCAATTTGGAGCATGAGAAAACGGATTGCCAACTCCCCCATCACCTTCGCCCTGTATACGCTTTGAATGACGATGACGACAAATTTCAAAGGGCAATGTTAAACAAAGCAGGTATGAGATGAGGGCCAACTGCCTGGCATTGTGAGCGCTTCTCACCGTAAGCCGTGATGTGTTTATCGTTAGATCGAAACAGCATCGTCGTTTCTGCTGTGAGTGCAACCAAAGCTGCGGCAAAGGCTATTTTGTGCTATCTCTTTGTACGCTCTGACACCATAGAGACACAAAATATCATGAAAGCAAAGGGACAAAACAAGATGCAAGAGAACCAACAAAACATGCCAAGGTGTCTGTGATACCCCACTCTCTGTGACACCCGTCTGAGGCAAGAGGCCAGAGTGATAACCAAAACAAACAGAACAGGTATGAAGACAGCTCATGGTACGAGACACAAGGAGCCTCTCTGGACAGACTAGATGCCAGTTAAACGAAACAGGGCGACAGCTTGCTGCAGAAGAAAATGTAGGTAGGTAGCAGGTGGGGGGACAAGAGATGCATCGTATGTGGAGGTAGAGGCGCACTCACGCTCATGCATGCATCTTTGAGGAGCAAAATACAGACTGTAGAATGCAGAGAACAGAAAACAGAAAGAACAGAAGCAAAACAGTCTTTGCGTCATCAATAGACGCCTCATTCTTCGCCTTTTCTTCAGCAAAGTATGCTTTGTGAGTGGCAGTGAGAAGAAATAGACGAGTAGAAACGTGCTGTAATCTCGACTCCACAGCCACTGCGGCCATGCGTGCAGATGGAACTGCAGCGTCAGGCAATTGTTTCCAGGGCGGCCTCTCGAAATAGCCCCGATTGGGCAACAGTAGAGAAGGAGGAGCAGACAGACACCAGTGACAGTATGGAAGAAAAGAATGTCGTAAATAACAGTCCCACCTACATCAGCCAACCCCTGTCCGGCTCTTCCCGCCGAATCAAACCCTAGGGAAGCCTGGTCTGGTCAGGTCTTGTCATCCTTCCGGGAGAGAGAGAGAGCCTCAGCTTATTAAAATAGACGGATGCCGATAGACGAAGGAAAAAGACGATGGACAAGGAAAATGAGCGAAAGGATTTGCATGGCAATTTGACGATAGGCACAAGATACACAAAAACACAAAAAAGGTACCACCTCGTGACCGTCTTAATTTTCTTCAACGACTTTGCATGTGGGTGAAAACTGCGTCTGCGTGCGACCTCGATCAATATGCTTAATATCGGACTGCACCAGCAATATGCACTTGCCCGTCTGATGCTTGCTCTGGCGGGGATTCCATCACCACCTTGGATCCTTCTTTTTGTGCTCTCTCTCGGTAGTCTGCGTACCCGCCCACAATATCCTTCTTGGGCAACAGGTCAATGGCCATGAAAACGTCACCAATGGCGAGGGTCTGCTGTCTTGGCCGATGTATGTCAATAGCCTCGATACCAAAACTCGGCGCCCACAGTGACCAAGGACCGGAGATTAGCGACGTTGTCGGAATCAGATGGTTATGGTAGTAGGTGCCGATACCGCCAAAAGATGTGAACATGGGCACGCCCCGCATGTTGGGAAGAGATACACCACGAGTTGACAGGACACGATCAAGACGGCGGCGAACAATGGCCTCGCGGACAGCTTGCACGACGGCCATGCTTGGGCCTGTACACCACAGCATGAGCTCACCACGGCCGGTGTAGTGAAGCTCGCGCCCGGATTCAGATACACTTTCTGTGTCTGACTTGTCGTTGCGGACCGCTACGGCCTCGATTTCGCGTGTACCGAGATGCTCAACGGGGATGACGAGCACAATATTATTTGTGTCGAATGTGTAGGAAATCTGCTGGGCCTGACGAAGGCTGCCCTCTCGCGAGATATGGAGGTGGCCAGTGTCGAAAGAAAACTCAATGGGGCGTCGTCGTGATGCCAAGGGCAGCTTTGCAAAATACCGGGCAAGCGTAAGAAGTGCCACCCCGCCATTTTCTTGAACAAATGTGTTGCCGTCCGTGTGTGTGACATAAACGACACGTTCGGCCGAGCATCCGGGCAGTGTTGCGATCAAATTGCGGGTCTCCGAGGGAATAGCTTTGGCATCCACTGACAGAAATGCACGGCAGCCACCGTTGTTTTCGAAGTCGGCTCTCCGCTTGAGCATTGCTGCTTCTCTGGCCCCAACAAATACGGCTGGTACCGCATAGTGTGTTCCATTGTGTGGCTCCCAGTACGACTCGACCTGCTCGCGCACAATATCAAAGGCAAAAATGACACCGGCCGCATCCAACCGGCCGGCCTCGACGAGATCATCGTGAATGGGTTGATCGGCGAGTACGGGACGTTCGTAGGTTTCGCCTAGGTCTGCATAAACGTCGGGTGTCTTGTAATATGCCGGAAGTGTGGCGAGTGCGTAAGGGATCTGTCGAAGAGGAAAGTCGCGGAGGATGACCTTACCCCGTAGGTCGTCGGCAGTCAGCCAGGACAATGGAGTCTGTGGCGGCACATAGAGGAGCCGGCCGGCCTGGCCCGTGGTCGGCAAGGAATACGGGATAACGCCGACAATGGGAATTGGTTCTAGGCCATTGTCTTCGCCGTTGATATCACCTATCAGAAGTCGGCCTGCGTCGTGAAGTGAGCCATTGGCCTCCCATCCAAGCAGCTCAATCTCCTCAGACCGTACCTCGATACCTGGAATTACTCGAAGCTCGGTTTCAAACCAGTCAATAAGTTCGACATGTGCCTTGCTGCCAGTCGACCGCTGGCCCGCGTCGCCAATACGGTGCAAAATCCTCGCAAACTCTTCCTCCGAGTCGAACTGCCCCTCGTTGACATAGTTGGCGGCGAGGCGGGGTTTTCTGAACCAGAACCGGAGCCAGAACGGCAGTCGAAGGAGGGAAGCGATGATGAAAAAAGGGCCGAATACAGCAATGCGAAGCCACTGCCGGAAGACCGACGATCGTATAATGACCCGGCGCCGCGCAGCGATATGCGAGGCCGAAGACGAAGAGGTAGGCGAGCGACCGGGCGAGGCTGCAGGCAACTCTGTAGGCGAAGGTGAAGCCATATCGGGATTATGGGAGTACAAGCCTCAGGTGGCAGACTGTGGACTGTCGACTGTAGACGGCAGACTCTACCCCTCGTTGATACAACGAGAATGACGACGTTGCACAAGATAAAAGCCACCAGTCTCTCGACGTCCGAGGCAAAATTCTCGCAACTCTCAAGAAGGGGGTTCCATGCTGACCCCCTCCTTCGCGTCGACGGCTGCCATGGTCAAATATGAATATGTAAAGGGGATAGTCGAGGAGATGGTCGTCGATTTTTTTCTGGAAAATATTTTTGTTGAGATTTCAACACAAATCGGGATTGCGAATGCACAATTTCGTTGCCCGTATCCCGTTTTCCGGGATCCGGAGAGGGCGTCGACTCCTTTTTTTTTGTTCCCCCTGAGGGTTTTACGGTAGTTTTAAGAGAGACGATGTCGGACGAGGATCAGGAAAGAACAAACAAGCTTCCACGAGCTTGAGCTTGGCCTCGGCGCGGTTGACGACAGCTTGTGCACGGTGGGGAGGCAAGAGAGACCAAGGAGACCTTTCTGAGACCAAAGAGGTCAAAGAAGGAAAGAGAGGTTCAAGGGACACTGGAAGGCGCGATGTGAGTGGATCACCAGCGGGAAGGAGCGAAAAGGGGCTAGTCCACATTGGGCGTGGGTTTGCGAGGAGGCGCCCAGACAGGGAAGGAACTGCCTGTTAGTGCATCCCAGACTTCCATATTCGTGTACCTGGGGGGCAATCATGACCGAGACCCGGGTGCTTTTGAGACCCCGTCATGATCTTTTTTTCATTCTCTCTGCCCTGCCTTTATCTTTGCTCCTCATTTTCTGCGAGCGCATATAATGGTGCCTCTCTGACTTTCCCACTTCTCTCGCATCGAAATAGTCCGCTCTCGCAAACGACTGCCGCATTGAGCAGGGAATTTGTCCTCTTTTTGTCCTCTTTCAACGCAACTTGACCCCCATCTTCGAAATCCACACTTTAATACAGGCATCAAAACAGCCCAAAACGGCCCAAACAGCCCAGAGCCACTCAAACGCCGACAGATCCCCTACCCAGAACCCCAGAACCAGCTTGCAATGGTGTATCCCGGCACGCGAAGCACCGGCTGTAGCCTGTGCCGGAAGCGCAAGATAAAGGTATGGTTCCCCGCTCTTTTTGGGCCCATCAGCCCTTTCCCAGCGATCGCAGTACCCTGACGAGGCTGTTTCTCCTCTTTGACAGTGCGATGAGCGACGCCCTGGCTGCCGCCGCTGTGCTCTGTATGGCGCGCCGTGTCCTGGCTATGGACGCCCTCTCGATATCCGATTCCACGATGGTCCTCACGCAGCCGTCCTGACGAGGCCTACGGGAGCATCAGGGATATCAGGAACATCGCCCGAGCATGCAACATCCCTCACTGCAGGACATCCTATCTCCCCTCCTAGAGCTGCGACGAGTGGCTCATCTCCCGACGACTCAAGCTCTGCTCTTGTCCCTGTCCCAGCTCCAGTCTCTGTGACTGTCAATATCCCATCCTTGGTCACACCGACCACATCACCACCGAATTTATCGAATATACCTGGAGATACCGTTGCCATATCAGAGCCTCTCATCGCACAACCTCATCCAACATGGGATGATGCGTCCCTGTGCTACTTTCTCGGCGAGTACCGTGTTGCCCCACAGCCCGGCATCATCATTGGCCACATGGACTTCTTGTCGGAACTTTTATTCGAGTCAGCAGAAGATACAGCCTTGAGACCAGCAACATTGGCCACAGCCTGTCTCTGCTTCTCACGTTTCCGAAAGAGCCAGGAGCTGTATGCTCACGCCCGGAACCACTATGGCCATGCTCTCAAGGCGGTCAGCGCTTCAATCTCCAAGGGCCCTGACCACTGGGGAGACGATACCCTGGCAGCCATCATGATTCTGCACATGTTTGAGGTAAGATAAGCCGTTGAGAGATATAGCCATGCCGGTGAATATTCTACTGACTTTGTGTGACTCTAGGATATCGACAGCGGCCATTCTGTCAACGCCACATCTCATCTCAAGGGCATCGCGCGTCTTTATGATTCCCGCGGACAGAACCTCTTGTCAAAGATCCCAGGCAGTCCACTCTATGGATGGATCTTCACTCACTTGGTAGGATAATTCAACAAACCAAGAATAATTTTAACCTCGTGCTAACGGAATTTACAGCAAACACACAGTCTGGCAACCCGAGAATATTTTGCGTGCCTATCGATCCCACAGCCCGAGCGTGCCGTTACCGACCCGGCTGGCGGCCTCGTATACATGACCGCCAAGATCAGCCGGTTTATTTCTCTGTCGGCCGAACGACAGCAGGCACTCGATGAAGCCAATGCCTCGCCCGAAGACAGGCGCGTGGCGCTCATGGCCGCCATGCACCTGGCCATGCGCACGCAGTCCGAACTCGACGCGTGGTCCGAGTCTTTGCCCAAAACGTGGAAGCCGCGTGTGATCTGGACCTCGGAAGGAACCACTACCGGAGCGCCTCGACGCCTCATCACCTACTCCTGCCGCTGGCTGGCCGTCGTCTCGACCATGTACCGCGCCGCCCTCGTCAAGTACTACCACACGGTGCTCTGCTGCTGCCAGACCATTCTCGAGCTTAATGTGAGCACCACCGCGGCCGAAAAAGACCTTATCAGTGCCGCCGCCGCCATGTCCAACAAGAACCTGTCGCACCTCGTCGTCATGATCTGTGACAGCCTTGCCTATGCGTTTGGCGAGGTCAGCTGCGACGGCGAGCTGTTGCCGGCACCAGACTACAAGGGCTACAGCTCGTACAGCCTGATCTGGCCACTTGTGCTTGTATCGACGTATCCGGGAAGTACAAAGGAACAAGTTGCTCTTTGCCACATGTCACTGGCGAGGATTGGATCCATGTACGGCATCCGGCTGGCACAGTCGCCTAATAAACTGGCCGCGTACAAGTTCTTCTGAGTTAAATTGGAACTAGGTTTATCAGTCACATATCGCCATTTCATACAGTTCAAAATGATTTATTGGATATAGCATTGGAGTTGGAGTCGGACGAATTTAATAATATTTACATTGTTTATTGGTTTCGTTGCAGCGTAAAATCTTGTGAGGTTCAACTGATGCGAGTATTAACACCGATAGGTGACGTTTGTGACGCCAATTCAGTTCCTGTTGGAGAGCATCGAGGGCTCTACTGCCAGCATTATCTGATGGCTTGTCACTATTTTACCCATGACTGTTTGAGATAGCAGGAGTATAGCACATAGAAAGAACAGAAAGATGATAGCGCTTTTTTTTGGATTTTGAAGTTTGAATTTTGAAGACAAAAATGTCAAGATATGTTAATGGCGACCGTATTATTAGTCAGCTGGACGCTTAACTCGGTATCGCCCGGCCTTGGGGGCCCGATCCTGCAACCATAGTGCTCACTCCAGTTGAACCGGACAGGTGCATAAGCTCCGAATTGCCGGTCACCGCTTCCCCTTTTTTACCGTAACCAAAGGAAGTCGCGACCGACGTCGACAAGTTGCACCCCGTTCGCACCTGCCAACACCGGTCACCTGCAATGGCAACAGAAAATGCACAGATCCCAGCTGGCCAGGGGGCTGCTGTTGCCCCTGTCCCCGCCGCCCCTTTACCTTCGTCAACCTACGATCGCTTCACGATAGCACCCGACAAAGTTGTCGTCCACAAGTGGCTCTGCGACAACACAAAACTACCCGCACGCGCCATATTCATCCTGCAGCATGGCTTTGGCGAATACGCCGAGCGGTATCTGACATCGCACTACCAGCTGATCCCCAAACTCGTCGCCGAGGGGTTCGAAGTCTGGGCTCTCGATTATTACGGCCACGGCCGATCTCCGGGCAATCGCGGCATGGTCGATGTTGTGGCCGCGGTCCAACACCATCTCGAGATGAGAAAACGCGCCGCCGAGCGAGACCTCCCCATATTCTTGTTTGGTCACTCTCTAGGTGGGCTTGTAACGGCAGGCAGCGTCACATCACTGCCCAAAAATATTGCCGGTGTCATTCTGTCCAGTGCAGTGCTGCCAGCGGCCATGTCTAGTCTCGGCCAGGGTGCGGTCCGGCTGATTGCGAGTATCATACCATCCGTGCAGGTCCCGATTTCACGAGCACCAATCGAAGAGCTGTGCCACGACCAAGAGCAGATCCGCCTGATCATGGAGAATCCAATGAAGCACCAGCCCAAGATTTCGTTCTCAGTTGCCTCGACGGCGTTGCAAGTGGCTGGAGCCGTATGGAAGGCAGTGGAAGAAGGACGAGAAGGACGAGAAGGAGTCGACAACGCCTGGAATATGCCAACTCTGGCGATCCATTACAAGGCTGATTCGCGCGCCGAATATCGGCAGTGCGAGCGCCTCATCGGGCTGATTGCGTCAACTGACAAGGAGATGTACTCGGTTGATGGAGTCTACCATGAGCCTTTCAACGCTGCTGAAGCCGAGCGTGAACAGACGTTTCGGCATGTGCTCGACTGGCTCACTCGGCATATTCCTCAACAATCTTGAAAAAAATCTTGAAAATCGGCAGATCTTTTAAAATCTTCAAGAGCTCAACATCTTGATATTGACATTGATGCGGAGAACGGGGACTGCCAGTGCCTGAAGCTCTCCACAGTGGGGGCGGGGACTGCAAAAACTCACCTTAAAGCTCAAGATCTCTCCATACCTCGTATCAGACTACCCGTTTTCAGTTTGACTCTGAAGATCGTTCAACGGCAAACTTTATCTTCGAATCATTTTTTCCTTTTCTTTTCCTGTTTAGAAAACATGTTTTTGGAGCATCGTGGAGCCTTGTGAGGATCCTTCGTCCCCGTTTCTTTGTTCTCATAATCAGATTGTCTGCCGAGCCTTGCCCCAGTATCGAAAGTCCGCGTTCATATCCGAGTACCACGCACGGGTTGAGCTGACCCGGTCTCCCGGTGTAAGTTTTATGCTTGGCAGGCCTCCCCATTTTCCCCAGGCGTTCGAGATGTGCCCAGAAATGCGCCCAGAGATGTGCTGAGAGCTCTCTGCTCTTAGCTTCTTAGCGCCATGGCGGGCACTAACACGCTCGCAAGCTAGGCACGGAATAGGAAAGGCGGGATGATCCTCCTCATTCTCAGGGAGGAGCAAGTATTTATGTACGACGTGCTAAAAAGGGGGCATCAGTCTAACAAAACCAAATGAACAGAAGAAAAGACCGCCAAAGAGACCGCCTCATTCGCGAATCGTGCGCGCATCATTCTCACACTCAGACACAAGGGCCGATATAATAAGTCTCTGCCTGTTGTTGGACGCCCGACTTAGACCGGCCGTCAGCCTCAAGTTTGACGACTTGGACGGGCTCAACGCCGAGATTCTGGGTTTCGGGTCTCCGTGGAGTCGGCAGGCAGCAAGATTAGCTCACAAAACTCGCTCATACAACGAACATTTCGACTGCAGTTTCTCCCAACCTCACCCAACGTTGTCAAGTTTGTTGACTTGGCATTTGTGTCATTGCAAACGTCAGTCAGCAGCCATGGAGCCCAGAGAAGCTGAAGAGGCTTCTCGTCGCGCGGCGCGATCGACGTTTTGGAGCAGGCTGTACCTGATGTCCAGACTTGTGGCGCTTCTGCCCAAGATTCTGGTCTCTTTTACCATTCGACGGCTCTTTGGCCCAAAATCAGACTTACCGGGCGATCTGCAACGGTCCATCGTTCGGGAGTATGTCGTCCTCCAACGGAACTTTCCATGTCGCCGAAGACGCTGGAGAGGGATAAAATAAAAAGTACTTTGCCTTTGCTTTATTTCAACATACTAACGTTTGACTCTTTATCTCTCCAACCACAGGGCCAGCACATTGCCTCTTCGTCTTTTGCACGGTCGGGCAGTACCATTCGACACTCAGTCAGTCCTGTCGGCGCCTCGTTTCAAAAACTACGACGGCCAGCTGTGCACAAAAGTATCGACAGGCCTGGGCTCTGCGTACTGGATCTGCAAGGGCCGGCCACGCAAATCGTCAGAGCCTCCAAGGACGGCTCACCTTAATCCCCAACACAGCGACCTTGTGTTGCTATACATCCATGGCGGCGCCTACGTCTTTGGTGAGCCGCTGGCTTCAACGCTTCTGTTGTTGAGAGCTGCCGAAATCGCAGCCGCCCGCGGCGTCAATGTCAGCATCTTGTCGGCCGGTTACACACTGGCGCCCACCGGCACTTTTCCAGAACAGCAACGCCAGGCCGTTGCGGCGTATCGCTACCTGCTGGACGTCGAGCACATTTCGCCCGACAAGATTGTCGTCGCTGGCGAGTCGGCGGGTGCCCATTTGGCCATCACTTGCATGATGGGCATTGCGCAGGCTAAGCTGCCGAAACCGGCCGCATCGCTTTTACTGTTCCCCTGGATCAGCCTGACCAACTCGTCGCCGTCCTTTGAGCGCAACAAGCACAAGGATGTGCTGACGAAAACGCTGCTGGACCGGTGCGCAACAGAAGTGCTGGGCATGGATGCAGAGGCTGCCCTCAATACAACTTCCGAGGGCAACGGCAACACGTACGAAGGCGTCAACTGGGGCCAGCTGGAGCTCGTAGACCTAACACGTCCGCCGACAATGGGTACCTCTGAGCCCCTCTCATGGAAGAGCATTCTGCCCTCGTTTACGTGGATCAATGTGGGCGAGCATGACATGTTCTTTGACGACATTATGACTTTCCGCAGCAATGCCGAGGCAGACGGCGCTTGCATTGAACTCGACGTTACACCCAAGAAGCCGCATGGATGGCACGCTGGCGACCGTCCCAATGCCAACAAACTGATCAATATGGACCCAGAGACGCCGGTCCCAGCAGGCATGCTTCCCGGCTGCGAGAATGTAGGCCATGCGCTGCTGAGGGTATTTGACGAAGGTGTGAGTAAAGCAGGCAGCCGGGCCGAACAGTGATTTCTCGCCTCCAAAAACATGAGATTTCGATATATTCTCCCTTAACAGACAAAGAAAAGGGAGAAAACAATGTTAAAAGTCGACATAAAGGCCTGTCTCCTTACCTAATAAAACAGCAGTGGAGCAGAACCAATCTCGAGACGTTCTGCAAAACCTGGGGAAGGCGTGAGAAGCCACCTGCACGTGGCTTGTGGTGGGTAGTGAGTGAGATTTGGGAATCTAGAAGCCGTTGACTTGTCAGCCTGTGAATCAACGTACGACATTTATTTACTTTGGCATTTAGACGTCTGAAGTCTGAAGGGAGTCTTTCAGAAATCAATCAGGAACCATAAAGTACAATGTACGGAGTACTTTTTTAAGTTTTAATTTTAATTATTTTGACTCACTTCAACTTCATTACATGTCCCTCTCTCTTCTCCCGCTTTTCATGACCGATGTGAATCAGCAACAAGAAGACAATACGGGACGTTATATGCAAGACGAAAACAAAATAAACACGAATACCGAGTACACGAGCTGTCCCTCTTTACGTTTCCCCGCCAAGACTTGCTGAAAATGAGGAGAAGACGAAAAAGTATGGAATGAAGAAAGAAAAAAGAGACGAAAATGGCAGTTTAGCGATAAGCGACGAGACGAAAAAAGAAAAGAAACAAAGGGGCCGCGGCTCATTTTACTGTCGCAGTGTCCAATCATGCACGGTGCAGAGTCAATGACCGCATGTGATGCACTAACGAGTGTAAGTAGGTGTAGAGGAGGTGCTGTTGGAGGCTGTAGAGATCAGCCTCCAGCAGTTTGTGCCTGCTTTGGCCAGTAACGAACTTGCTTCTCCGCGTATAAAACAGCTTAGAACGAGTCTCGAAGCAGAGTTTAAAGAGGTGAAAGAGGTCAAAGAGGTAAAAAAGAAGGTAGATCGGGCCTTCCCCCGCAAACCAGTTGCCACCAATTCTCCAGTTGGCGCTTCTTTCCCTCTTTGCCCTCTTTCCCCGCCCCAGCCAGCCTCCCTTGATAGCACCCCCTCCCTGGGGAAGGCGGCGAAAACCTGAGAGAAGACGGGGAGATAAACGGGGAGATAAACGGCAAGTCCAGCTTGGTTGACCAAATTATCGGGGAAAGAGCGACCCAATGTTGAGGATGAAAACAAACAGTCAGTACCAAAAAGTCGACAAAGGTCGCCGTCCTCGACATTTTGGGAAAGTACTCCGCAGGTAGTGCGAAATACGGAGACGTGAAAGACATAAAAAAGCACACTAAGAGCTCGATCGTGGTTTCCCCCGCGTTTTGAGCTTGTGGGGATGAGCTTGTGCTTGGTGGCTCTTGGTTTTTGGGCTGTCTTGGGCCACTTTGCGGCTTGTTTTGTGGACTCTTTGGCCTGTGCTTCTTGGCTTGTTGACTTGACTTTTCGACTCTTTGCCGTCGCGGAATGCAATGTATAACTTCGTACTCGCAAGATGTCGATTCGCAAGAATTCACCAAAAGGCGGGGACGCACATGTGAGGCCGTGCCAAGAAGAGGAGGGTCGAAAAGGTGCATCTGGGGACATCGCAAGACATCGTTAGATAACTCTAGACGTCTTTAGGCCTCGAAATGTCTTGGGGGCGTTGCTAGAATAGAACGAATCCGGGGTACGGTGTGCAGTGTTTAAAATGTCTGTGTGATATCGTGTGTGAAGAAGCGTGTGAAGACAAGGAAAGAGCAGGAAAGGGTGGTGCACAAACAGTTGCGATTCGCTGGGTGGCGGCTTCCGTTTGTGTCCATTTGTGTGTCTCGTCCGAATTAGGCAAGTACACGTCCTCAACGACTGCCCTCGAGTCTCGTCGACTCCCCCCCCCCCCCCCTTTTTCTACTGTCTGTTTTTCACGATTTCATTGTCGCGTGTACATGCCCTTGTTCTTTTGACGCTTTTGGTGCATACTCAATATTAGGTATTGGTCACAAGCGGGCAAACGACAAAGTGCACTTTTTCGCCCTGCATCTGCGACTATTGCCCTTTGACCTGGGCTGGGCCCAAAAACGGCCCCAAAATGGCCCCAGTAACAACGTGGGACAAGAGTAAGTCAAGTTCTCGCCCTCGCCGCACTACGGATGTCGTCTGTTCCGGCCAATGAGTGGCTAGAAATAACAACTCACGAAGTAGTCTGCAAGACCTGTTTCCAAGACGAGTCGGGGAGTAGTCAAGGGAAGTCCCCAAGAGAACCCAAAAAGACCGGTCTACGACACAACACCAAAAAGAGGAGAAGATAGAGGAGAATCTAGGCCGAGGCCAGAATCATATCTGAAAGAGAGTACCAGGATGCAAATAAGAGTACAAATAAACTGGCACCCTACTCGCACAAAGAAAGCCGTCGATGAGTTCAAACGACGGGAATCTTCTCGCTGATATTCGACAAGGAATCTGGCACTTTGATTCATGTCTGTGCCCCGTTTACTGAAGATCACCACCTCTCACTATTTTTATTACTTCCTTCTTCAACCACGACAGCACCATACGTCACCATGAGCGAACACTCATCAAATAAAGACCCCGTTACGGGCATGGAAGAGGTTGAACATGCCGTGACTCAACCGAGCATCAACAACAATGGTGGAGAGAAGGGCGGCGTCGTCGAAGACGATGAGGCTGCTCATCGGCCCAAGGTGTGTACACTCGCCTGGTTTTATTTTGTGCCACTGTATGTCGCCCATACTAACTCACCACCACCAGCTGTCCGATATTCGCTTCATTCTGGTGCTCGTCGGCTTCGGCATGGCCTTTATCGGCTCGCAGTTCCAGCCCCTCATCTTTGCCGCGATTATCCCTGAGATCGCGGCCAGTCTCAACGCCCACGATCTTCTCGTCTGGTTCTTCTCCGTACCCCTCGTCGCCATTGGTGTCATTGCACCCTTTATCGGCCCTCTTGCCGATCTGTTTGGCCGTAAGCCTATTTCGTTGGCCGGTGTGCTATCGTCCATGATTGGTATGATCGTCGTGGCAGCCACGCCCAATTCGGCGGGCTTCATCGCCGGCATGGTTCTCACGGGTATGGGCATCGCCGCTGAGGAGCTCATGGCCATTACGGCCATTGTCGAGATTGTTCCCCGACGTTACCGCGGCTACTATGTTGCCATCATGGTCGCTGCCTTCCTGCCTTTTGCTCCAGGCTCACTGTATGGTGTCCTCATCACCCAGGTCAGCTGGCGCTACTGCGGTGCCTTTATCGCCATCTGGAACTTCCTCACGGCCATACTCATCTTCTTCTTCTACAATCCGCCGCCGCGCACCAACAGTGCTGGTTTGACCCGCATGGAAATGGTTAAGCGTATCGACTTTGTCGGCGGCTTCCTCATGTCGGGCGGTCTCGTCATGTTCCTGGTCGGCTTCAACTGGGGCGGCCAAATGTACCCATGGCACTCGGCCCGCGTCATTTCGTTCCTGACCATTGGCTGCTTCCTCATTGTCTTGTTCTTCTTCTACGAAGCCTTCTGGGCGCCATACCCTATGTTCCCCAAGCGTCTCATGCAGCACACCCGCACGTTCATGGCCCTCATGGTCGTCATCATGATGGCCGGCATCAACTATATCCCCGTGCTCTTCTTCTGGGTCCTGCAGGCCGTCGCCGTCTACGACTCGAACAAGCTGGAGCTCGGCATCCGCACGCTGCCCTTTGGCTTCTGTATCCTGGGCGGTGCGCTTATTTCGGCCATTATTGTCTCGGCGTTTAAGAGCCACCTGCGCCTCATCATGTCGGCCTTCTGTATCATCCAGGTCGTCGCCATTGGCTCGTTGACGGCCGTCGACCCGTACAACATCAGCACCGTGTGGGCCCCGCTTGTGCTGGGTCTCATGGGTGTCGGCGGTGTGCTCATCCCCAACCAGATCATCATCACGATTATCTGCCCCGACGACCTGATCGCCACAGCCACGTGCCTGACTGTGTCTCTGCGCGCCGTCGGCCAGGTCATTGGCACCAGCGTTTTCTACACCCAGTTTGTCTCGGTCCTCACAGCCAAGACGCTGAAGATCGTGATCCCTGTTGCTATGAACGTCGGCATCGGCGACTTCCCCACGCTTTCCGGCATGATGCCCGAGCTCGTGTCGACGCCTTACAAGGAGTGGGCCCTCACTATCCCAGCCCTGACGACCCAGGACAAGATTGACACGCTGCACAAGGCTGTCATCCAGGCCTTTGGTGAAGCATTCCCGCGGGTTTACTACATCTCGATTGCTTTTGGTGTGACTGCCGTGATTGCCAGCTTCTTTATTGAGAGCCTGGGCAAGCTGATGGACGAGCACATTGCCGTTCATTACTTTTAAGGAAGACTAGAAAAGTTCAAATGAGTTGGACTAAAATGATATCCCACGATGGAATGTATGGAAGGGTTTTCTATTTCTCGTTATGTTACACATTCGCTATGATTTTTCAAGTACATAGTTATGAAATTTTATAATGTTCATTCAAACTTTTGTTTGTTCCCCTTTCCCATCTTCCTACCCAACGGGCCGGGTATTAGAGGGTCGCAGTATTCCGCATGTTAGTCGTTGCGGCTCTGCTCAAGTGCTTACTGATGTGATGTGTGGGTATGTCAGATGTGTTGGAAAATACGGTGTGATCTTGGTGGCTTTGGGCGGCAAATGAGAACCCAACCAGCGCCCAACGCCAACCAGTGCCCAAAGTAAGCATCGCCATCTCACCGTTTTCACTTCTGATAGGCTACGTTCTGATTTCGTACAGCGAACATTTCTTTTCCGTTTTTGCATCGTGAGCCACATCAACACCGGCATGCTGTTTGAGTCACTTGATCCATCGGATCGTTGGGCAGAGATGCCAGCATGGCCTCGTGGCTATTTACTTCGGGAGGTGACGTATGCCGTAGAAAGTAATGTTCAAATTAACGAGGGTGTATGTATGATGTATGACGAAAAGAAAAAGGGCCCACCCATGCCAGACCCAATGATCGCACGCAGAGCTACATGAAACAGGTAGGAAAACAAAATGAAAAAAAGACACGAGAAAACGAGAGCGCCTCGACTACCGCACAACTGATGCCGTCTCGCCGGCCAGCAGTTCACGTGCTGCCGCAATCTCAGCCTCGTCGTATCCACTCCAGTGCGCCTCCTTGGCCGTGTACCGCCGCACAATCTCGGACAGCTTCTCGGTCGCCAGCTGTGACAGACGCTCCACGGTCGCCGTGTCGGGCAATGAAAAGTCTTCCTCGGAGTCGTTGTTGTTGTGCCTTGCCTTGGGCCACTTGCCGCTGTTCTTGAGGACAAACGACGTCACCACCTTGAGCCCGTAGAACCCTCTTAAGTAGTCGTCGCACAGTTCGATGCTCCGGCAGAACCGTTTCAGGGACTCGGCTGCGTATTTTGGGATGGCGGATGCCGCGTCGCTGCTGGCAGTGGATGCCGCCATGTATTGAATCTCGCCCATGCGCGCGTGAATGTTCCATGCGTTCGGCGATAGAACAAGCACTTCTTCGAGGGCGTAGATCGACTGCGGGTAGAGGCCCTGTTCCAGGTAGACGTCGGACAGCTCGGCCCATGCCTCGGCGTCGGTGGGCGAAAAGTCGAGCAGCGCAACCAGGCCGGTGACAGCCTCGGCCGTCTTTCCTATCGACCGCAAGAGGGCAATTCTTCTTTTGTGGATGGGCTATGCTGTTAGCGGAGCTCATTTCATCTGCCTCGAGTATCCTGGACTCACCACGTTCGTCGGGTCTTTCGCCAGAATGTCGTCGTAGCCCTTAAGAACATCCTGCAGGCTCTTGTCGTCATTGGCCTCTGCTTCCTTGACAAGACCCTGCAGGGCCATAACCCGGTCGTTTTCGTCGCCGAACCGCTTCACCAGCCGCCGGATGCACTCCCGGGCCGACTCGAGATCACCTGTCCGCAGACATGAGATCAACAGGTTCTCGTACGACAGCCAGACCTCGGGGCTTTCAATGGGCGAGACGAGCGACTCGAGAGCCGACGCGCCGACGCTGCTTGGCAATTCCTTGAGGACGGCCGGCGCCCGCTGCGACAGCGACAGCGCCTCGGCCGGCGTGAGGTGGCTGGGTGGGTGGAGGAGGGACATCGATGCGGCCGTGGGTGTACTGTTTGAATTAGATAGGTACGATCGTTGGTAATTGGATGGCTTCGAGTTTGGGTGTTGATTGTATGGATCGACCTGAGCTTTTGATCGTCGAGAGCTCCTTCCTTATTCTGGCCACAGATAGCTGTTCTGTTAGCACACGTATCGCGATAACTGGGCAGGCAATAGGGGCTCGCGCCTTCCACATAGCGCTGTCACCGCCCAGAAGGCGCGGCAGTATTTTAGTCCGTGCGTAAAGACAGTGCGCGCCTGCCATTTTTTGAGGACTGCACACAACGTGGGCCGTACCTTCCCTGCACCCGCACGCCGCACTGTCCTTACGTCGTCAACAACAGGAATTAAACGTGGGGCGCATCCCACCATTAGAGTATGGAAGCACAGCGTGCAGCTTGACGCCTAAACTAGACTTCGGTTGATGACGAGCTATCTCACGAGCCACGATCCGGACCCCGACCCCCTCCGTCCACGACTCGATCGGCCGGCACACGAAGGCACGCAACAAAACATTGACGTCGTCATTTTCGTCCAAGCTCCTTCAACATCCTCCATCTACACGTGCCGCCCAAAGATGCACTCTGTCTCCAAGCATCGACTTCCCTTCTCCCTTTCATAAGATCACGACTTTCTCCGCGAGTCTCGTGCGCGAGCACAACGCCGACAGCCGACCGCCCCCGGCAATTTACCGACGTCAGGAGAAAGCATAGTAGCTGGAGCGAGAAGAAAGATACAGTAATCGGTTGTTGGGGGTAGGAGTGCCTACCTCCAGGCAGAGGCAAGATGTGAGTTTGGAGCACCTTCTTTTCATTCTTTTCTCCGCCGTCTTGCTGACATATCAGGTTCGAAAAATCACTGCTAGACCTCATCCGAGGCCTACGCCACCACAAGGGCAATGAAAAGGCCTACATCCAGAACAGCCTCAAGGAATGCCGCACCGAAGTCCGCAGCCAGGACATGGACGTCAAGGCCACGGCTCTTCTCAAGCTTGTTTACCTTGAGATGGTCGGCCACGACATGTCCTGGGCCTCGTTCCACGTGCTCGAGGTCATGTCCTCCCAGAAGCTGCACCAGAAGCGCATCGGCTACCTGGCTGCCGTCCAGAGTTTCCGGTCCGACACTGAGGTGCTAATGCTGGCCACGAATTTGTTGAAAAAGGATCTGAGCGCCACATCGCCCATCACCATCCAGCTGCCCATCGCCACGCTGCCACACATTATCACCCCTTCGCTCGCGCTCTCCGTACTGCCCGACCTGCTGCCGCGCCTCACGCACTCGCACCGAGTCATCCGCAAAAAGACTATTGTCACGCTGTACCGCATGGCCCTCGTTTATCCAGAAACCCTGAGGGCGGCCTGGCCCAAGATCAAGGAACGGCTGATGGACCCGACCGAAGACCCGAGCGTCACGACGGCCATTATCAATGTCATTTGCGAGCTCGGGTGGCGTCGGCCGCACGATTTCCTGCCGCTCGCGCCACGTCTCTTTGAACTACTTGTCGGCACCAATAACAACTGGATGGCTATCAAACTGATCAAGCTGTTTGCGACGCTGACGCCCCTCGAACCCCGGTTGGTGCGCAAACTGCTACCACCGCTGACCGACTTTATCCGCACGACACCTGCCATGTCTCTGCTATACGAGTGTATCAATGGCATCATCCAGGGCGGCATTCTAGGGAGCGACGATGACTCGTCCGGACGTGAAGAGATTGCCCAGCTGTGCGTCACCAAACTGCGCGGCATGATGATGATTGAGAACGACACGAACTGTGAGTACACATCCTACGCCATGGCAACGAGGACCTCGCTAACTGGCTAGTAAAATACGTTGCGCTGCTCGCTTTTAACAAGATTGTGCAAACGCACCCGTATCTCGTCGCCCAGCAAGAAGACGTCATCCTCGAGTGCATCGATAGCCCAGATATCAGCATCCGCATCAAAGCCCTCGACCTCGTCCAGGACATGGTCAGCAGCGAGAACCTTGTGTCGATCGTCGGCCGCCTTATGCGCCAGCTCAAGCAAGCGTCGTCGGCCGAACCCGTCAAACAGGTCGAAGTGCGCCAAATGGAGTTTCGTGCCGAGTCGGACGACGAGTCTGACGGCGCACGGCCACCTGCCCGTAACAAGGCCAACCAGGAACCTCCGTTGCCAGAAGACTATAAGATCGACGTCATCCACCGTATCCTGGCCATGTGCTCTCAGAACAACTATGCCAACCTCTCCGATTTTGACTGGTACATCGATATCCTGACACAACTGTTACGAACGGCACCTGCTCCACGAGCTGGTGATGGCGACAGCGATAACGAGGGCGCTTCAAGCGGTGGTGACAGCGCATTATCTGGCTCGGCTGCTGCCGCCAACATTTCCGAAAAGATTGGCAACGAGCTGCGCAATGTCGCCGTCAAGGTACACGCTTTGCGTCCAGCAGCCGTGCGCGCAGCCGACGAGGTCATTGTGCAATTGAGCTCCGAAGCAGCATCGGCGGCGGCTGCCGGTGCCCAGATCACATCCACAGCTCTCAAACCACTTGCCTGGATGGCGGGCGAGTATGCACTCTATCTTCTGTCAGCCGACGATACCCTGACATGCCTCTTGCAACTCCTGCCACGGATTCATTACGCCGAGGTTCTTGCAACATGTCTACAGGCCGTCGTCAAGCTGTTTGCTTTCGTTGTTAGCGATGGTCAGACTCACAACCTTGATCTTGGCTGGACACCCGAGCGCAAGTCCAACGTGTCTTTGCTCCTGGCCCGCCTGATTCACTCAATGGAGCCCCTGGCTCAACATCCTCAGCTCGAGGTGCAGGAACGTGCCGTTGAATTCTCGGAGCTGCTCAAGCTGGCTGCCGAAGCAGTTGCCGCGCAGCCCGTTTCCACCGACGAGGTCCAGCAGGATGCACCGCTTCTCCTGACAGAAGCGATCCCATCATTGTTCCGCGGCTGGGAGCTCAACTCGGTGTCTACCGGCGCCCAACACAATGTCCCTCTGCCATCCGGCCTCGACCTGGACGAGCCTATTCACCCGAACCTGAACAAGCTGCTGGCCGAAGCCGACTACCTGGCCGCGTTCCCTGGAGCAGCTGCTGTATCTGCAGATGAGAACGAGTTTGACGCCTACTATAACAACAAGCCAGTCGCCTCTTACGTGTCGTCGGCCGAGCCGGCCATCAACCGGTTGCAGGACGTGTCCGATCCGACGTCTTCGTCAGCATCCGGGTCATACCAGCAGCGGCCCGACGAAGAGGCGTACTTGGATGCTGACATTTTGGCGCGCCGCCGTGCCGAGCGGCAAGAGCGCAACCGCGATGATCCATTTTACATTCCGTCGTCGTCGGATCCCTCGCGCCTGCCGTCACGAGACACGTCGACGCCCATCCATGATATTCTAAAGAATGAAAACGGGCAGGATCTGGACATCGACTCGATTCCTGTGATGCAGCTCGACCTGCAGACCCTTGGAAACAGTGGTGGCGCCTCCAGCGGTGGTCGTCAACCACAACGCCCCTCTCACCAGCAGCAAAAGTCGTTGAGCTCACGCCCTCGCATTGTTATTGCCGCCGACGAGACGCTGAGCGGAAACAGCGGGCGGTCTACCCCCCGCAACTACGAGTCCGAGACGGGATCGAACGACAGCAAGCAGCAGCGCACGAAGAAGTCGGCGAAGCATTCGTTGTTGCACGTCGACTCGAGCCACATCGGATCGTTGAGCCTGGAGGACGACGGCAGTGGTGGTGTCACTGCGACTCGTAAGACGGGCACCAGTAAGGCTGTCTCCAGTGTGTACGACCTCGAACGCCAGAAACGGGCCGATGCCGAAATGGCCCAAGCCCTGAAAGAGGTCGAGAAGCGCCGGCTCGAGATGCAGCGGGCCAACGAACGCGTGCAGATGGCACAGGGCGTTTCATTGGAGGGCGCAACAGTCGTGGCCAAGAAGCCCAAGAAGAAGAAGGCAAAGGCAACTGCAGAGGGAGAAGCTGCTAATGGCAATGGTAACGGGGCTGAAAACGGTACTGAGAATGGAGGCGACGGCGAGGCTGTTGTGGTCAAGCCCAAGAAAAAGAAGAAGGATGTGGCCGCTACCGAAGGTGCCGAGGGAGAGACAGTCGCCGTCAAGCCGAAAAAGAAAAAGGCAAAGAAGGTGATTGACCTGCAAGATGCAGAGCCAACAGCATAAGCATGGAGGTTGAACAACGGTATCATACCAATTAGATAGGATATACGAATAAGGCGGGGAGCATGCATCATTTATAACGGCATTTTATTTTCATTTTCATTTTTTCGGATATTTGATTTAGAAACGTGATTATGTCTTAATTATTTTGATCTATTTAAATTCTTTTTATTGAAATATCCGCCCCAAACTCCATGCAAGGCTGCTCATTCAAATGATTCATTAATTTTATCTAAACCTTGTCCCGTTCTTTTCCGTCTCTCTTCACACTTCCACCACCATGGCATCGCCGTTCGAGGCAGCTGCCGCCGGCGCTGGTGACCCGGGCGTGACCTCCTCCAACCGGCCCCATTGAGGCTTGTTCAGAGGGGCCTCCACCACACCGTCCGTCTTGACCTGGTAGCCCCGCAGCCGGGGACGTGTTGCTTTGCCCAGAGGCATGTCTGCTTCATAAATTGTCTGGAACGTCCGCACCCGCTGCCGGAATCCGGCCACGCCCTCTTCGGCCAGCGTCTTGCGAATGCCCGCAAACAGCTCGTTCATAACGTGGTGGTTGTGCAGCTGCAGTAACGTCCAGGCCAGCATCTCGCGGGCGTCGAGCAAGTGATGGATGTAGGCGCGGTGGTGGGCCGTGCAGGCGCCGCAAGGGCAGCCTGGCCACAGGGGGCGGGTGTCTGCCTTGAAGGCTGGGTCGGTCAGGTCCATGGCGAGCGGCAGACGGGCGCCGCTCTCGTCCTCCGCCACCGTAGTCTGTTCTTCGCTCCCCGGATTCGTGGCGTCCCACGAGAAGGTGTAGGACAAGCCTTGCTCGGACGCATCAGTCACGGCCGGCAGCAGCATGACATCAATGCCCAGGCCGACTTGCCGCAGGATGTGGTGTGGCGTGACGGCCGGGTGCAGCGACAGGCGCGGCAGGTGGCCCAGCGTGTCGGCATAGTCGGCGTGCAGGTCGGGCAGAAGATCGACATCGTACACGGCCAGACCGGATATCGTCGGCTTTTTCTCTTTGTCAACTGGTGCGTCCTCATCCTCCGCCCCCGCCAGCTCAGCTAGCCGGTTGAGGTACTGCCACTGGACCGCGTACGGCACGGGCAGCGTTGGCGCAAACAGAGCAGTACCTGTTGACTCAGCCACGCCTTCGCGCTCGATATGGTCGATCCAGTCTTCGGTGCGCTCGGCCATGCGATATGCCCTCTTTGTTGACGGGTACGGCACGGACACATAGGCCGCGACCGCTTCGGCAGGCGACGATGGCTTATCTGCCTTCTTGGCCGCGTGCGTCACTACGCCCGAGCTATATGTCAGGTCGGCCATGGGCACGGTAATATCCGGGCGCAGGCTGTCAATGGCTGTATTGTAGCCTGGGACAGTCAGGTTCTGGAAGCCGGTCGAGGTGATGATTGAAATGTGGTTGGGGCCATTGCCGAGATGCGAGGCGGCAGCTGGGTGTCGACGGGGTGCGAGGACGGATATGGCAGAGGAGGGGAGGGCAGTAAATGTGTGCAGTCGAGGTGTTGGTATCGAGGAGGAAGTTGATGGGGATGAAGTCGAGTTTGGAATCGAGTAGATTGGTGGCGGGCGGTTTGGGTGCATAGGAATTTTTTCAACGACTGTCTGTTAGCAAGGAGGCCCGGTACAGACCAAGGTTTCTATATGGAGTACTTACAATCCTCCAAGGCAAAGTATGCGCCGTTGATGAGGCCAGTTCGGACAGCCGTGTCTGGTGTCACGTGCGGAACGGCACCGCGCGATGTGACGGGGAAGAATGCCGGCGTGGCGACGGTATTCCGGCCGGGTATGCTCAGTGTGCCAAGCCGGGGCACCGCCGACTTTCCAAACGTCTCCTCGACTGCCACAGCGCTTCCGCCGCCATTAGCAGCAGAAGATGCCGCTGACTTGAGGATCCGGAACAGAGGCGGCGGCGGCATGCTGTCCGGCGAGGAAGAGGAGGAGGAGAGGGAGGAGGGGTCGTTTGGTTCGGCTGCAACAGACATGGCTCCGCCGGTGTGGTGGGAGGACAGACGGGAGAAAAAGGGCGCCGCAAGTGTCTGTTTGTCGTCCTATAAAAAACGGCCAGCTGTCGATCGTGACGATTTGCAGTTCGATGTTGCAAGGCTTTTTGCAGGGAAACTGCACTTAAACTTTTCAGAGGGGTTCTTGCCAGTGTGGGACGGGCCTAGGCCCAGGCACCAATGCGCCGGCCAATCATACGGGGAAGGAACCACCAGACATTGAAAATGACTAATCTCTACGTATGTCAAGACTCTGCCTTCAACACTTGACTGTGAATCTATATGGCAATATAAATTGATATTTTAGCAGTCTTGGGATCATGGGCATTGTGATGATGTACATTTATAAAGAGTATTGAATGTTTTGCAGGGCCCTTACTATTTTAATTGTGGCTGGAAGAAACGTTTCTTAAACGTTTCCATCTCATCTCTCTAGCAGACACATACGTGTATTTCAAGGTACGCTCCGTTTACAGTAGTGCGATCGGCCTTTTCAGTCATGCAGTGCCCAGAGTTGCGAAACGTGGTGAATTGAAGCAGCGTACTCGTAGTGCATTCTGTAAGATACGCAGCGATGCACCTTCCCTGTTTTCATACTAAATCAAGCTCGTTCTGAAGAAGTTACGTCTAAGAACCACAGCGCTGGAAATTGCGAGATTGCGAAATGAGCTCATGAGAAAAGCTCGACTCAAAGATAACAAAACAAGCAATCTGTGGACCTCGACCTCACTCGGGGCATTGCAGCTCCGTATGCCGGGCCGACCGGCCGTTTTTCTTTTGCGATGTCGGCGGGCGATAACATGGCGCTGAGTTGTGATTTGAGAATATACCCCAGTTTTTAAATTGGTGACCAAATCGGGCAACTGTGTGTGTAGTGGTAGCGCACAGAAAAATACACATTTACACCGTCAAACAAAACAAATGAGAAGCACAGCCAAGACTACGACAGAAAACGGTATTTTGGGGTGCCGAGCTGTGATATATGCAAATGAGAGGAAATGGACTTCATTTACACGAATGTACACTTTCTATATTCACTCGTCTTTTACGAGAAAAAAGAGAATATATCCCAACTGCGTGGATTGCATCACATGAAGAACGTACACACGCACATACCACTCTCATCACTTCACTGAATAATGAAAGTTCCCCTCGCAGTTCTGCACATCCTCTCCCTCGAAACTCTTCACCATTCGTCTGTATGCAGGTGTGCAAGCCCCGGACAGCAGTGCATGCCCCTTTCGGCTCCTGTGCAACCTCAAACATGACATCGTGACCTGCAAAAAAAGACGCAATCCCAGCTGCATGGGAAGAGAGCGGTGAAGGCAGAAGCAACGAAAGGGAATGAGATGCAAGAAAAATGAGGGGGATGCAGGAGTTTGGGGGGCATTGGGAAGCATTGGAAACACTGGCAAATAACACATTGTCACAATAGGTATGCCCAGATCCCTGCAGCCCACGTTGTATGTCCAAGAAGTGAAGAAAGCATGTACCGTGGGAAGGGTCGGCGGTATTCCATACGTATGCCCTTCCTGGAAGCAATGCCCCTCCTTCCATTGTGAGCTATTCTTCTTGTTGATTCGCCCCTCCTTCCTCAAAGTTTATGGGTGACAACTCATCATTGGGAAGGCACGACGGTGATTTTGCGATGCTCTTCTCGTCACATAATCACCATCACTACACACCATCAATAATAAAAGCCAAGAGGAGAACCGGTGAAGCTCAAAAAAAGAAAATATGACACCGGCAATGGAGGGGCGGGGACAGCGGAGAACTGGACGGCATTGGTTTTCCACGTTGTGGGCGTTTTTGGGAGCTCTCCTTCCATTCTCTCATGGCTGTTTCAATGATGTCGATTCGGTTGCCGTATACGGCAAGCGCTGGCGGCGATGCCAAAGACCTGTCAAGGCTTGTCAAGGCCCTGTCATAAACACTCGCCTCTCTCATACAGAAAAACCTCCGCCTAGAAATGCCCTAATGCACCTACTGCGTTTTGCCCGCCTTCCCCGTCGGAAAGTGAACCGAATCGCTCCACGGAGCGCGCCCGCGGCGCGCCTCGTGACCACGGAAGGACATTACTAGTTGCTGACTTCCATCCAAGGGTGGTTGTGGGCTTCTGGTGAGGGGGAATGCAAGACATTGCCTGGAGAAGAGGGAGGAAGGAAGAAAAGGAGGAGGTGAACAGCAAGAAAAAGAAGGAAAGAAGGAACAAAATCAGGGGCAAACGCTCACCGCACATTGCTATCCCACGGAATAGGACATTCTGGCCGTGGTTGGGGAAGGCGCGATCCGTAAAAAGTGAGGGGGAAAGAACCAAAAGCCATTTTCGATTTTAACGCTGACTGGCTTTTGGTCAGTTTCTGTTTGGTAACACATTCCCCTGTTTTCTGTGTTCTTTGCTGTTCTGCTTGTCTGGGGTGCCGCTCGAAATAAGCCCAAAGAAGAAAATTTTGGCCACCTGACAGCTTTTTCATTTGCTGTTTTTGCTTTGTTTTGCCCGCCTTTTTTTGCTTTTCTGTTCTTTCCTTTTTCGACTCACCGGTTTGCGCATTGTGATATCTCCTGTGCGTCTTTTTTGCGCCTGCCGTTAATTCTCTCTTTCCTCATTCTATTGCCGATTGTCCTTTCCTTTCCAGAGGAGCGAATAACCCGGAGGAAGTTACGACCGGAACAACTGGTAAAAAAGGGACAGAAAAAAAGAGAAAAGGAGAACATCGTGTGACCCCCACGCCAGTCGCCTCCGACTCCCTGGAAGGTTTTCTTGGGAAGTTAGTCCTGCCTAGCGTGGGTGTTAGCTTGGCAGCTTGGTCCCTCCCCCATATGGCCCAGGGAAGCCCAGCATCGCTCCTTCCACCACACATCGCGATGCACCGCAGGCTAGCGTCATGCAGGCGATGTATTTTCCTTCAGAGGATTTTGTATCTTTCAGGCTGGCGACACAGGCGAGGCACAAATAGAATTGGCCTTGTCAAGACTGGTGGAGGTCTTGGAGGACTTTCTTCCGACCTATTTCTGGATGATTGCCGACTCTATCGTATTCTCAAGGCAATTCGGTGAGCCCAGGTCAGGGGAAGAGTGCCGGACATTCCATCGATGCTAGAGATGCTAGGGAATAAGCTATGGAGCACAAACAAACGGAAGGTGCAAATCGGCGAAATTCACCAACTGTAGACAGCCAAAGATTCGCACAAAACTTTGCATGTTCTCAGGGACTTTCACTTTGCTTCGTGAAGCTTTCTCGTACGACACGAATTCCTTCTCACCCCGCATTGTTGAGAATGTATCTCACTCCGTAGATCACTTCTTGATTCTGGAAACAAAATATGTGACGACTCAACAGCCGGTTACGCAAACTTTCAGGAACAGGTCCCGTGTGGCGAAAAAGAGCAAACAATAGGATTGTATCACTAGATCGAGGTGTACAGATTCAGGGCCGTGACCATTTGGGAGCTCCTCCAGGATATGTTTGCGGAGCGCCGAGTTAGCGGTCGCATCTTTCTGTCTTTTTTTTTTTTCTTCTTTTTGTTTGGCCGCTGGCCAAGGCACCGGCCAAATAGACGGAGGTACATACATCTGCGCCATGTTTTCACCACGTTTTTCAACCTTGATGTCCGTGTAAGTCAGGCCTTCGGTTACAGCTTCATCTAGAATCATGCTTCACCTCCTTTACACAGAACAGTGCACAGCTTCTGATCTCACTTGTATTTCATCTGACTGTCGCGAGACGGCGCACAAAAGTCAGGAAAGGTACATAGGTACAAAGGTACTTGCCACTCACCCCTGCCTGTCGCGAGTGGGATGCACCCATCCCTCCTTCCCTCTTCCCAAAAACAGCACTGCAAAACTGCACACTAGTGGGGCTGAAATCGCTCGGCAAGTGTGGGGAAGGACCACCCACACAGAACAGGTTCAAGGAAAGAGCGAAACGAGGGAGAAGAAAGAAGGAGACAGCGAGGGAAAAGAACAAAAAGAATGATGGAAAGGCGAATGAAGAAAGAACGACACATACGACGGCAAACGACCCAGAAAACAGAAAGAGCGAACTGCATAGCGCCGCGCCCCAGACAGATCAGACCAAGGAAGGGGTCCACAACTCACAGCTACAGCCTAAACAATTTCCACCAAACAGAAGCCTTGCTTTTGCTTCTCATTGTCTTCGTCTTTTTGTGTTTTGCCTCTGCGATGTCTTCGATATATTCTGACGCACTTTGGCGGTCTCTGCGCATCATTCCTTGGTCATGGGCTCTCTCGGATCCTCTCAAAAGCTGAGTCTTAAAGCTCCCGCCCAGCGTCGACTGCACCTTCCCGCCTCAGCGGTGTCTCCGTTGCAGTGCTATTGTGCTCAAACTGGAAAGCACCCACCCACGGCATTTTCTACTTTGACTCCAAGTTGAGTTATGATGTCTCAATACCTCTTTTCGCGAGCCTTGAATCACTGCCGCCCGTCGATTGTCCATCCCGCGCCGCACCCCCCTCTCCAGCCTACTCAAGTACGCAGCAGACTGCCGTCATTCCCACCCTGCAGTGGTGCATCACAGCCCGCAAGGTTTAGCCTCTGCGACTGTGACGAGTCAACGGAAGTAGCAAAACAGGGCGTACGACACGACGCAACTCGACTTACATCCGTCCCTGGCAAAATGTTTGAAACGAGGAGACCGCTCTTTGTCTTCCTTCCAGTCCTTTGACAACCGCGTTCCTTCTTGACCGAGTCAAGCCCCAAGACATGCAGCCCGCCAAATGAGGGGGGGTGTAGCGGCCGGTGTCAGTGCAGGATTGGTGCCCGTTGTTGCGTTCCATTCTGTTATGTGCAGATGTGCAGCTTCGTATGTCGACCAGGCCCGGCCAGGATCAGTTCTGCGGCCGGATGTAGTCCAAGATCGGCTCCACGAAGAAAGTAAATGTGAACAAACTCGTCTCAACATTCCCAACACTCTATCTTCCCTCATGAGGTCCACGAGACAAGACAAGGAAGGTGCCTGCTACCCGCCCCCATTCGCTCTTTCCCACTCCCCTAGTTTCAACTGGCGTGGGGCCGCCGTCACCGTCCGGTGCACTTTTTAGTGACGAGGTGACCTGGAAGGCCCCGGTCAAGCTATTTTGTATTATTGGGGACGGCTTTTTTTGTTCTTGTTGGTCTGCTAAATAGCTGCTAAATTCGGTGGTGTTTTTGTTCATCCATGACGAGCTACGGAGTATTGTTTTTTTCTTGGGTTTTCTCTAGGCCATTTTCCCTAGTATGCTATTTATTGGGGGTGGGTGACCTCTTTTTTTAATTCTTGGTTTTGGCGCTGCTGGACTTGCCGACAGCGCCATCGGACACGGGAGGGAGGCAACTTTTGCGTCAGAAACCTTGTGCCCCCCTACTTTTCCATTTTTACGAAGTAAGGTAAAAAATAATACTCTACAGTGGCAGTTTCTTTCTTTTTTGTTCTTTGGGTTTTCTTTTTGTTCTGGCCCATTCTTTTAAATAAGTCCTTAGTTCTTTCCCCTTTTGTCGTCATCCTGACTTCCTTCCTCTTCTATTTGTACTTCCTTCCACCACTGCTCATGACAACCTTGCGCCTTCCTTCTCTTCCTTTTTCACTTCTTTCCTAGTTCGACTCCTCACCTCACGTACCTTCTCCGTATAATACGAACGACTCTCCACTCCGTTCTTGCCTCCTGCCTTTTCACATCTTCCTTGTTTATTATTCTCTGTTTCCCTTCCTACGAGGCTGTCACTACGATCTGATCAACAACTCACTTGCACTTGACAAGTGTGCCACCATTCACTTACACCACATCCTCCCTCCTTTCGACTTGCTATAAATATGCCTTCGAACCTACCATAACAATTACAAAACGGACGAGACGACCATAACGTTAGACAAAAAGAGACAAATTTAACGAAAGCAACGATAGCATCTCACGAATTACGCCGCGGTTAAACTCCAACAAATTAGGATACCCAACAATACAAAACGAAACGACGAAACGAACCTCCCACACACAACCACCTCACAACACACTCACATCAAACGTCACCATGCTCTCCTCGTATACTCCCGTGGCCGTCGGCCCTGCCTCTCCCAAGATCATGGCCAACGGCTCGTCCACAGCCTCCGCCGTCAACGGCGTCACATCTTCTCATGGCAGCGCTCGTCCCTCGGGGCGTGGAGGCCGCGTCGGCAATTGCCATCATATCTGGCTGGTTACTGGCCCTGCTGGATGTGGCAAGAGCACCGTCGCCCAATACCTCGCCAACAACCTGAGCCTGCCCTATGTCGAGGGTGACGACCTGCACCCGCCGGCCAACATTGCCAAGATGAGCGAGGGTATCCCGCTGACGGACGCCGACCGCTGGGACTGGCTGACGGCTCTGCGCGAAGAGTCGATGCGCCAGATCTCAAGCGGCCACAGCGAGGTCGTCCTGACCTGCTCGGCCCTCAAGCGCAAGTACCGCGATGTCATCCGGGTGGCACCCTACTTCAACCAGGGCGTGAGCCTGCACTTTATTTACCTGTCCGCCGACCCCCAGGTTCTGCTCAAGCGTGTGGCAACGCGCAAGGGCCACTACATGGGCGCCAACATGGTGCAGAGCCAGCTGGACATTCTGGAGCCGCCGCAGCCCGACGAGACGGACGTGATCAGCTTCGACGTGGACCGCCCGCTGGACGAGGTCAACGTGGCCGTCCTGCAAAAGGTCAAGAGCATCATCCAGGAGGAGGAAGCTTAGGCCGCCAACAGACCTCCGCCGCCGCCGCCAGCACAATCGGCATGGGAACCCTCACCAACAGTGCTCAGGACGGCATCAATGGCACCACCACCGGAGTGTTTCACGCCAGAAGAACAGGAAACACCAGGCACATCGCCTCTAGGAATGCCGCACATACAAGGAGCGTTAATGGCACGCGGTGAGCTCTATTTAAAGAAATATTGGCCGTGCCTGTCTCTTGGTGCGATCATTTGTGTGTTTATTCTCGGCTGGCTGGTTTGGGAGTGCATTTATTACACCTACCAGTTCTTGGAGTTTCTCTTTGATTTACTCTACCGGTTCTTGGAGTTTCTCTTTGATTTACTCTACCCCTTTTAAAAGTTTTCTCTTTTGAGAACTAATTCTTCTCCGACCGGCCATGTTTTCAAAGCGGGATATCCACTTTCTGTTGCCAGTTCTTGCTTTTTCCTTACTTGTTCTTTTCGTTCATCTTCTAGTTCTTTTTTCAGCTTCTATTTTTTATTGTTGCATTTCGAAAACACGCATTGTTGGGAGGACAGGGAAAAGGGCAGACAGACTCGGCGTTTCTATTTTTGCATTTTCAATATTCATTATCTCTTTGTTAGCCTACTTGCTCACTTCATGAGGTTCATACCCATTTGTTGCGCTGTCCAGGGTTATTTCTTTCATTGCCCGGATTCAAGGCAACGGCCTTTCATGAATACAAAATAATTAACTCAAGATCAAATTAATCCTTTACATCATGTGGATATCATACATAAAACACGCAAGTATCCTGCAGGTGGTCTTATGACAAGAAAACAAGGTAGGGCTCTCGAAAATGCCCGTATAAATATGTCCGTTCGTATGCATATGTCCGATCGAGTAACAAATATGTCCGGTCTTCGACACCCATTCATCTCCACCAAGAAATATGATTAGAGTGTATTGACAGAAAATAAACTGTGAAATGTCGAAAAGAACAATGGAAACAATAACCGAAGTCAACATACTTTTTATTTGTAACACGCTCAAATTTGTTTGCTACTATGCGTTGTAGATGCATATGCGGTGGCACCTTGACGCTGTATGGACGCGACCAGCCAACTCTAAAACCAAAAGCCTGGAATGTAACAATGCTATCCTCCTTTATGCTTTTCCTCGTTTGTTCCCCTGGTCTCATAAAATATCCTATCTCAGCTGAACAATCATCGTGTCTGGCTTCTCCACCATCTCCCGGATCACCTCGGCGGCCCGTGCCATGGTCGCGCCATCGACCACCCGGTGATCGGCCGAGAAGCTAAAGTGGCACACGTGCCGCTTGATGATCCGCTGGCTGTCTCTGCTGTTGCTGTCGTCGGCATCGTCCGCGAAAGCCGGCACTGTCCGCACACGGCCAATGCCCATGATGGCCACCTCACGCTCGACAATCACGGGGCTCAGGTATGTGCCGCCCACGTTGCCAATGTTGGAGATGGTAATGGTGCCGCCCTGTAGGTCTGAGGGCGCCAGCTTGCCAACCTTGGCCAGGTTCTGCAGACGAACAAGCTCACTGGCAATGGACATGACGCTGCGGGCGTTGACGTTGCGAATGACGGGTACGATCAGGCCGTTGGGCGTGTCCATGGCAACGCCAATGTTGTGCTGGCTGCGGTAAACCAGATTAGGCTTGCCGGCGTTGTCGGCGGGGATGTCGACGCGGGCGTTGAGGACAGGGTACTGGTGCAGAGCCATGGACATGGCCTTGATGATGAAGGGCATGTACGAGAGCTTGGCGACAGCGGGGGCCTCGGCGCCCGTGGACGCAGCAACCTTGCTGGCGCGGGCCAACGAAGCATTGATGCGCTGGCGGAGGCCGTAGAGCTCAGTGAAATCGATTTCGTCGGCATACAAGAAGTGGGGAATGGTCAGCGACCGGGTCATGGCCTTGAACATTTGCAGCTGAGTGCCGCCAATGGGCACGCTGGACTCCTGTTGCGCAGCATCCTCGGCGTCAATCGTGGCCGCACCGAACGGAGAACCGCCAGACGGGCGCGATGCCGCCGGGGAGATGTTCTGTGCCGTGCTGCCGCCATTCTTCTGCTCCGCCACAAAGCGGTGCAGGTCATCCTTGGTCACGCGGCCGTCCTTGCCCGTGCCGTTCACCTGGGTAATGTCGACGTTCAGCTCCTTGGAGAGGTGGCGGACCGCCGGGGTGGCCAGAGAAGAGCCCGAGAACTTTTGCTTGACTGGTGCCGGGGCCTTCAAAGTCTCCTGCTGGGTCTCTGTCGCTACCGGTGCCTTTGCCGCCGGGGCTGGCGCTTCTGGTGCTGCTGGCGCCGGTGCAGCTGGTGGCTCTTCAGAAGCTGCTGCTCCTGCAACCTCGTCGGGAATATCAATGTCCACAAACGCCTTGCCAACCTTGGCCATCTCGCCCGCCTCGTAGTGCAGCTTCTTGACCACGCCCGAGAAACGGCTGGTAATCTCGACAGACGCCTTGTCGCTCTGGACCTCGCACAGCGGCGAGAACTCCTCGACGCGTGCGCCGGGCTCGACGAACCACTGGATAATCTCACATTCGACGATGCCTAAGTAAAGGGGGTCAATTGTTAGCTGTGTTCGAGAATTGCGCATATATCGGCACTGTCGTTCCCATCGTCCTTCTTACCTTCGCCAATATCGGCTAGGACGACCGGCTTGACGACCTGCAGGTTGCCTGACGCGTGGAACTGCCGGGACTGCGTCAACGGCCGCGTCGGTCGCCGCAGCTGTGTTGCTGCTGCCACTGTGTTTCTGCTTCCGCTCTCCGTCATTGTCAACCGCTTCGAAGCAGGGCGCAAGGCGCCTCGACAGCTGCGTTGCAAAAACATTGTGTATTTTGTGTGTGCCGATTGTAAGGGAGGGTGTGTGGGATTGGGTAAAGGAAGTCGTAGACGCCTCGATTAGAAATACGGGCACGAAACAACAATCACGATAGCACGTTGTGTTGAGGTAAAGGTTCTATGCTACAAAGGGAGGAAAGAAAGAGGAGAAGAAGGGAAAGGAGGAGAAAAAGTTAAAGAACTGGCGATTTCCAATTCGGGGTCTCAGAATCTCACTTTCGAGTCTCTCCTTCTTTCTTTCCTTGGGTTCTTGTCTAACCCGCGCTTCCCTCTTTTTTTACTTGGGGTTGTAAGTGCAAGTGCGTGTCTCTCTCCTTCCTCTCCAGGCAATGGCAGGTCAGGAACTCCGTAGACCGAGCTTTTGGTGGTGTTTTGGCTGCAATTGGCGTGGCTGGCGACGGCTTTGGCAGGCACGCTCCGTCACGCAAATGACGTTGAGGACAACCGAGAATTGCCCTGTGCAATGGGCGCCGTCGATAGCCGCGCGGTGCTCGGCTTAAGGTTTACAGTGGGGAGAGTATGAGAAAAGCAGCCAGACATCCAGCGATACAGCGCTCCTCAGGGGGAAAGATGCTAAAGTCCGGGGAGGGGAAGAACGATTGGATAGTTTGGCAGGATCCACTCCTTCTTGTTTTTGTTCCTGTGCCTCTTTTTCAGGAGACTTGGCAGCTGCCCCGGAACGTGCCACAGCGTAGTGAAAAAGGCGGTGTCGCTAAAATAGGTGTTGACAGGCCCTGAAGCCAGGCGAGCCAGCGCCAACCAAGCCAGAGCGGCAGAATTTCTTTTAGACTGCGGCTGGCGAGCTTCCGGCATACGAGAGAAAAAAATAGACGCAGATCCGGCGCATAACCTCAACCCCTCGGCCAAGCTCCGACCTCCCGACCCTGGGTGTATTTCCGCGCCCCTCACGTGTTTCTTATATCACCAGTCTCAATGGCGACTCACCGGATAAACATCACGGCCCTTTCGCCGCGGAAAGCGACGACAGTCGGTGCCCTCTGGACTTCGTCTTCTTCATTATCACCATTCTCTTCGATCTCAACACCAGCCGTCACAGCCTCGTGCATCCTCTGCCAATGGCGTGCGTTCAGCGGAACGGCCCGTGTCCGGCAAGACTCGAAGCCGAAGACACCAGCCAAGCCAAAGGCCGATGCTGCCGGTGCTTCCCCAGCGACTCCGGAAGCTGCAGCAAAGGCTGAAGCCAAACCTGCCCCTCCGCCAAAGGTCAATGCCCTGCCCGACGCACCCCGTTCCTACGGAAAACGCACCGACACATTCACCCCGACTCCACTCCCGAGACCAATTGGCATGCCGACATCACCAATGGCCGGCGAGAACAGCGGCATTGATGCACGTTCGATTCAGCAGAAGCGCGACGACTTTGTCAACTACGAAAAGCATCTCGAACGTCGCAAGGAGCTGTAAGTGCCCTGCGCTCGGTGTACTACTGATGTCCCATTGTCCACCTACTTACACCCTCAGGAAAAACAAGATTGTCAAGCCGTACTTCCGCGACTGGACCAACCTCCAGTTCCAGGAGGGCAAGACCTTTATTGCGCCGCCACGCCTCTTCCGCGGCGACGTCTCCCTCTACTTCCCCAACCTCGTCGGCCAACCGATCCTCTCGTCCGACAAAACCAAGGCCGGCAACAAGCAGACCGACACGACGCCCATCTTCGAGTCGAGCTCCGCCACCGTTGTCGCCTTTTTCAGCAGCCTGTGGGCCGAGAACCAGGTCCGCACGTTTGTGTCGACCGAGGCGAACCCGGAGCTCGATGCGCTGCTGACGGCCAACAGCGGGCCCGGAAAGGCACAGCTGGTCAACATCAACTACGAAGACAACTCGATGCGCGCCTGGCTGGTGCGTCGCTTTACTGGCTCGTTCCGCAAGAAGATCCCCGAGCGCGACCGCGAAAATTACCTGCTGGTGACCCAGGGCATCAACGACGACATCCGCGAGAACATTGGCCTGCTCAACAGCAAGGTCGGCTACGTGTACCTTCTGGACCAGCACTGCCGCATCCGGTGGGCCGGCAGCGGTTCGAGTCTGCCGGAGGAGCGCCAGAGCCTTGTCAAGGGCGTTCAGCGTCTACTGGCCGAGGCCGGCAAGAAGTAGGCATCCACAAAGCTGATTTACATTCACATGCATTTGGACGCGAACAAACCACGTAAAACTCTTCTCATATTTAAACTTCTCCATGATAATACCCAGCATCTTGTACCATAGATATAAACAGACGGACACCATAGTGTACAAACCCATATGAAAAAAAGAACTGTAGGAAAGCTGTACATAAATAAAAAGTGTAAAACATTGCAATTAAAAGTCCCAGTACTTCCAGCACCAGCAGAATAAAAGACGCATATGTGCATAAGATGGGGTCCCGTACAAAACGCCGTTAAAAAAGTCGAGAATAAAAGTGGTGTAAAAGGGTAAGCAAAGGAAGACAAATGCAACCGCATGCTAGTGTGTGAGAGCAAATGGGGAATCTGTGACAGTAACGGACAAAGACAACAACTCATGAGAACAGAGTGCATGGACCCTGCCTACATGAACCAAAAGAAGACTAGGAAGCAGAACGCAATGAACGAGCCCATGATAATGCCGTCCCGCCGCTTCTTGGACGAGATACGCCCAATCAGTGTGTTGATCCCGGGCACTTGGCTCGCCGCCATTGTGATCCGCCGGTTGATGTTGGTCAGCGTCTCGCGCTGGATGCCAAAGTTCTCGTTGACGGCATACGCCTGGCTCAGCACGCTGTCCACCATGTCGTGGCTGTTGTCGATGCGGCTGCGCTCGCTTAGCATGTACTCGGCCTCGGCCGCCTCGCCTGTCAGCGCACCGTTGCCGTCGGCTCCGTCGCCGCCTGCGCGGTGCGAGTTGATGTCGTTGCGGACGTGCGCCAGCAGGTTGACGCGGTCGCGTGCCTGGTTGAGCTGGACCTTGAGGCGGGTCAGGTCGCGGCGGTGCTCCTCGTACTTTTCGCGAAGGAGCGCCAGGTTGTTTTGCTTGACAGCCGAAGCGGTCAGGTTCGGGTCGGAGTCCAGAATACGGGTGAGTTTCTGGATAATGGTTTCTCGCTTGCTCAGGAGCTCCTCGAGCTTCTTCTCGGTCTGCTTCTCTTCTTCGGACGGTTTGAGTGGTATCGTCGATGTTGACGAGAATTGTGAGAATTTGTTGAGATTGTTTTCAGTCTGATAGGTCAGTAAGTTGGTCACTCTAACTTGTGGTTTGTTCCTGTCGCACGGGCGCATACCTGACTCTCCAGAGTCCGGACTTGTTGCCGTAGCTGGGTCCAGCCCGAGTTTCCGCCTGCGGAAGCCATGGCCTTCAAGTATCGGAGGAATGTGTGTGTAAGAGGGAGGTGAAAAGAAGAGAAAAGCAATCTGGACGATAGCTTTGCGCAACCGTCGTCTCCTTGTGTGTCGACCGATCGGTCTTCGTTGATGATCGGCTTCCTCGGCACAAAGTCGAAGCAGGTGATTGTGATGCGAACTCGGAGATGCTGCGATTTCAAGGGGTCGTTGATGTTTCGTCAATGGAAATGAGTACCAACGTATTCGAGTCAGTTCGGCATCAGTAAATAGCAGGTCGTAAGTGCAATTAATTCGTGGTGATGCAAAGTTGCGTGTTGTGTCGCGAGGCAGCGAGATTCCAAAAACGGCCACGGATGCGAAAGGAATGGTGGTGGTGAGGTCACGGTTCTGTTTTACGAGAGGACGGAGTTACCGCCAAGACCGACCTGCAGACCTGCAGGTGGAGGTTGGACAATGGAAGGTGGAGGCTGACTTAGCGTCGTCGGTTGATGACGCCACACTGTGGCTGCACGCAGGCTCACGTGCTACACGTGATGCTGTGGGGCCAAGATGCTGACCTAATGCTTTTTGTCCATTTTCCTAGCCTCCACCCAAAATCTGCCGTAGGGTTCGTCGGCCCTAGAATTTTTTCCGCTAAAATCAGCCAAACAGAGTCGAGAGCTGGAGTGGACACCCGCAAAAGCGCCAGCAGAGGAGGGGGTTTGCTGGGTTTTGCTAGTGGCCCCAAAGAAAAAAGTTCTCCTACGCCCTTAATTTTTTTTCGCACGCTTTTCCCAGTCCTCTTCGACATCTCGTGTGCACGACGACCAACTCTTCTTTCTCGACAACCCATCACCACATCACACGTCGACAATCCCCCCCCACGACGACACATCCTCAACAAAATGGTACGTCTTTAGAGATGAGTTGTTGTATTGCAGTCGCTGCAATGACAACAATGGAATTGGAATGGAATTGAAAGGGAAAACGAACATCGCATCGCCGTCGGAAATCTCGAAATTGGTCGACATCGGAACTTTCGCTCTCTTCACGCACGCCGCACGATACCTCGAACGCCCGCGATGTCCGCCACCTCGTCTTTCCTGCGATCACTCGAAGAATGTGCATGCATGCCGTTATGCTCGCAAATTCTTTCGGATTGCTTTGGGTCGGCTTGAGCTGGCATAAAGTTAAATCTTTTCGACGGCTGGCCCACGACTCGGCATCCATCCTCCTTTCCGTCCCGCCCACCGCTTTCAAGCACAAATACAACAGCAGTCATGTCAAAATGCAGCGAGCGGATACAGCAATCAGCAATCGTTGAGGCATGCATCTCGAAGCATACGGGCGGTTGTGCGGAATCCGGTCGATGAACGGCACGGCGTGACGAGAAGAGGCGACGACGACCAATAACAGACGGCCGGCCGACACAGGGTTTCGTTGAAAGAGGAGGATCGAAAGGATTGCCATCTTGATTTCCCACTCAGTCGCCGGACTCCGTTGCTAACTTCAATTCAGTCTTCCAAGATCAAGGCCGGTGCCCTGTGGCCCAAGAGCAAGGATGAGCTCGTCAAGCAGCTCGCTGAGCTCAAGACCGAGCTGAGCCAGCTCCGCATCCAGAAGATCACCTCGTCGGGTTCCAAGCTGAACCGGATGTAAGTGTTTTATGCGCAATACCCTTCTCCGCAAATTTGAGCCGCATCTAACTCTTCTCCAGTGGTGACGTCCGCAAGTCGATTGCCCGCGTCCTGACCATCATCAACGCCAAGCAGCGCGCCCAGCTCCGCCTCTTCTACAAGAACAAGAAGTACCTGCCCCTGGACCTGAGACCGAAGCAGACCCGCGCCATCCGCCGGCGGTTGTCCGCCGAGGATGCCGCCCGCACCCTCACCAAGACCAAGAAGCGCCAGTCTCACTTCCCCCAGCGGACTTTTGCCGTCAAGGCATAAGCGGTTCGTGTGTTGAATGTTTCCTTCTTCTTTTGCTGCGGGGAAAGGTGAAAGGGTTTTGTATGTCTGTGGGCTGTGTGGCATCATGATTTTGAGGCGACAATGGGACTGTTTTAGTTTTCATGGATAAACAAAAAAGAAAGGTTCTTTTTATGCAATACAAAAAACTAAAAAGGATAACCTCTCTTTTTTCTCTTTTTCTGTGATCACTGTATACTGTCTTTCTCTTTTGTTTCTGCTTTTCTTTCATGGGGGAGACTCTCGGGGAACAGCAAAAATATTCACTACAAAATGGGGTGTTTGGTTCTTTTACAACAGCGCTCTCTTTCTCTTCCAAAACATACCGACAAAAACTCACACGACAAACACCAAAAGTTACGACATCCGGAACGGAAAAGGGGCATTTCGAGGGGTTTCGGTTTTCGCATCAAGGGACGGACCACAAGATATGCATACCGGTTTCGCGGTGCTGGAATTTCATACCAAATAAAAAAAGAGTAAAATTTTAAACAACTGTATGTGTGATATTATCAGTGAAGTCTTTGAAGGTGGCGTATCAACGGGCGGTTTCTTTTGATGGTGTCTTGAAGAGCAATGTCGAGCTGTTGTCGTGTTTCTCCAGAGAAACGTCGGCATTGGTCGAAGCCAGTCTCCTGTATAACTTCTAACGGTTTGAATGGGATAGTCCCATGCGGTAACAAATATACAGTGTGCAAGCATTTTCTCTTCTCTCATTGAATATTTCATCTTAGCAATTCTAAGAGCCTCCTTTATCATAAGCTTTCATCGCATGATCGTTCCGTCTCATACCCTCTTCTTACTATAGCCCTCACTTTGTTCATCGATATATGATATTCAAACCACCCTTTCGTCAATTGCTTCTTTTATTTATCGTTGAAATATAAATACAGTTCGCCTTTTATTTGCTTATAAACATATGTAAACATTTTTTTTTTAAAAAAAGAAAAATATATACTGACATATGTTTTTTACTTTGTTTTCTAGAAAGAAACGAGTAAAAATGTAATAGGAAAAAAAATTAATAAATTAAAAGAATGAATGACATCCCTCGGTGAGAATCAACACACTGTTTTAAACTTCATCACCTTCGGTTTAGACAGAATGAGAACATAACAAAGACATTTCAAATAATTTTCGTATTCTGCGGGATAATCTGGTCTATAGGTACAACAGTGATATCGCATTGAAATGGAAATAAAAATCATTCATGGTAATTTAGTTAGCAAATGGCACAAAATTGTGCTTCTCCAAATATATGGTCTTCTTTTCCGTGATACGCCTTTATCACCGCCCACTCGCCGTGTCTTTATCTCAGAAGACAACCGTTTCTAAGCGGGCCCAGTACCGTGAAAACCCCAAACCGCCCAAGCCACCAACGCCGTTCCAATAGAAGAGGAAGAATAAAATAGTGTGAAAGGAAGTGAAGTGAAAAGAAATGAGAAATGAGAAAACAGAATGAAACATACAACAAATCCGTGGTGAATAATTTGTGGCATCAAAATGTTGAAAATGCAAGAGGGGTAACAATAAAGAAACATTAGGAGGGAAAAGAGGAAAACATAAGGTGGAGGTTCAACGCTTCAAACGATGATGGAGCTGGAAATGACTGAGCTGCTTGTCGAAGACTTGGCGATCGACGAGGTGGTGGTCTTGCTGTGCTGGGCGCTGTGTCGGCGCAGCTGGTCTTTCCGGTGGAACGTCCGGTTGCAGCCAGGGAACTTGCACTCGTATTGGCCGTCGCCGGTATGGATGCGCTTGTGCTTGGAGAGATTGGACGACTCGCTAAACTCCTTGTTGCAGTAGGGGCACTTGAGCGGGCGCACTTTTGTGTGGGTGCGGATATGCATAGCTATAGAGAAAGAGGCGGTCAGTGGCTGTTACACACATAAGAGAGACATAAAAAGAAGGGTTGGGTAGCATACTCAGTGCACTATGCTGCCGGAAAGTTTTGCCACAAATGTCACACGAGAGCGGCTTGCTATCCTCGTGGATCAGCTTGTGCTGGAGGAGAGCCTGGTTGGCGGAGAACGACTGGTGGCAGATGTCGCACGTAAAAGGTTTGTCTGAGATGTTAGTATGGGTGGTACAGAAAGGGGCGCTCTGTTATGAGTAGTATCAAGCAACTTGGTGGTGTATTGGAGACTTACTGCCTGTGTGGACTTGCATGTGGCGGTCGATCTTGCTCTTCTGAGCAAAGCCACCCTTTTCCTCGCTGTCTCGGCGTGTGCAGCCCTGCCAGCCACACGAGTAGGTGCCCCCCACGTCTCTCTTGAGCAGATGGGTATGGGCAGCAAGCACATGCTTGTGGAGCTCGCCGGCCGAGTCAAAGGACTGGCCACATGGCACACCACCCACGGTGTTGCACCAAGCACACTCAAAGACTTGCGGGCCCGCATCCACAGCGGCGCCATCGGCACCAACCCTGTCCTCGGCCTTGTGACCCAGTGCACCAGAAAGCGACAGCTTGATCTCCTGTTTGGCAGTCGTCCGGGGCACGGCCATGGCAGTGTCCTGCAGAACCGCGGCCTTGATGCTGGCATTGTGGCTCGGGTCAAAGGCATAGGTGCCCAGAGGCAGCGAGGCATCCGGTAGAGTCAGGCCCGTTGCTGTATCTTGACCGGATTCTGCCAAAGAAGGCGTTCTGGCCAGGTCTTGCGAAGCCAGGGAGACGGAAGACGACGCTGAAGACGCCATGCCAGGCGTCTGAGCTATAAGGTTCTGCTGCATGGCGGGGAACTGGAGCAGGTTCAGGCTCTTGTGTTCGTTCCACAGGTGCTCAACCATGGCCTCGCTATTAGGGAACTTGGCACCGCACTCCACAGCAGCCATATGGTTGTGGGTATGGCCGTGGCCGTGGGTGTGCGCGTGGCCATGGCTGAGGCCGCCGCTGGTGTTCTCATTCATGATCATGTTCAGATCGAGATTGTCAAAAAGACCGCCTTGGCTCTCAGGCAGGTGACGAATGTGGCACTCCTGGTAAAAGTTGGGGTCCTCAACAGGGCAGAACGTAGCGGTGCACTCTGAAGGGTTGAGGGGGTTATGTGCCTCGCGCAGATGCTGATAGTTGATCAAGAACTGCGGGCTGATGCACATGTCCGGGCCAAGACCGAACGGCAAGCAGGATGGAGGGGAGGTGGAGGACGCAGAGTGATGATGGCCTTGGTGGTTGTGCATACCAGATGTCGTTGAAGATGAGGCAACAGACATATGATGTTGCTGTTGTTGTTGCTGTTGTTGCTGTTGAGATGCCTGCCGTTGCTGCTCCACAAAAGATGTGAGGGCAGCAGCAGCAATAGCGTCTTCTGGTGAGACGGCAGCAGCGGCAGAAGTAACTGGAACAACGCCAGGCTCCTGGAGACAGTCCTCGTCCTCACAGCAAGCAGACGGGTCATCAGAACAGGCCGAGTCGTGGCAGATCTCACCAAAACCGCAGTCACTGTCACAAGTTGACTCCATGTCATCCTCAGCTCCGCGGCCACCTGCACCAGAGTGCAGCGAGTGCTGGGTAGGCGGAGAAGACAGAACAGACAGCTGCTCGGCAAAGTCATTGGCGTAGGCCGTTGGCTTCACACCAGAGGCCGTAGGACCTACCGAGGTAGGGATGCCACTCTGAGAAAAGAACCCGCCATTCGTAAAATCTACCAGGCTGATTCCACCTGCCTGTGTGCTTCCCACGGATGTGGTAGTAGGAATGCCGTGCATGGCATGCTGCTGGTGACCAGCCGACATGGCACTGGGGTCAAAGTGGCGGGTGTGGAAGAGCATATGGGCGGAGGAGTTTGAGGGGGTGTTGCCACCAAAGTGCAGGCCGCTGGTGCCGGTGGTGGTGCTAGTGCTGTTGCTGTGGTGGTGGCCGCTCCCCGTAGGGCACTTGGGGGGATGTGCGCAGAGGTCGTCGTGCGGCGTGCGGAAGGCTGTAGCCATGCTGGTCTGATGCTCCTGGCCCACACAATGGGGGCTCTGCAGACCAAAAAGCTTCCATGCGTCGTCCATGTCGACATCTCCAAGAGGAGAGTGGCCGTCTAGCGAGAGGGCATCACCAAAAGACTCGAGGTGGTAGGGGTAGCTTAGCGACATGCGCTGGAGGCGAGGATTGTTGCCGTCCATGTTAAAGGCTCGTTCTCCGGCTCTCGTGTTTGCTTTTTCTTCTGCAGACTTGTGGATGTGTGTGCGTGTATTGTGTGTATGTGTATGGAGGGTGGTGTGTTTGAGGCGGTGATGTGGCAGGAAGCGTATGGCAATGCAAAGGGGGATGAGATGAGAGATGAGGATAAAACGAGGAAGAAGAAGGGTAGAAAGAGGAAGAAAGATCAAAGAGTGCAAGAGTTGTTATGAAGAAGAACCCTTGAGGCAAGGCGACGGGCTGGAGATATAGGATACGGAAGAAGTAGTCAAGTAGAAAACTGTGAACGCAGTTTCCGACCCATGTGTCAGCCAGATAGAGAAGTAGACAGGCAAAGGTTGGCGGAGAAGCGCTCAACGGCTTCTTGATTCAACAATGGAGGCTCGGTCGAAGATACACGCCATTCCTTTCGAACAGGAAGGCGGTAGGTAGAACTGGTATGTGTAACGTGCAGCAGAATGTCTTTGTGCGGCTCGTCCGTGGGGGTTTGTATGGAAAACAGATATGGAGTTGAGGTGAGCGGAAGGGAGATCGAGGCAAGATGATGAAAGAGGTAGATCTGAAAAAGTAGATATCAGGATGTCGAGATCACGGAGCGATTCCGAAGGGAAGGAGGGGAGAAGTAAGGAACGTAAGAGAAAGAGGCAAGAGGTACCGGGGGAAGAGTCAGTCAGGGCAGGAGAGACCCTCGTGCCTCGTGGTGATATGGCAAGGCAAGAAGCACCGGCGCTGGCGGACGGGATGGAAGGAACGACCGAATCTAGCGGACTGGAACTCGGTGGCTCGCTAGAAGGGAACGAAGATGCGTTCTCCGTAGGTGTATTTTATGGTGATTTTAGTGGTGGCGGTCACTGGGTGGCCGTTAATGTCACTCTGTAGTGGCATTTTGGTGTGTTTTGGCCCCCAAGATACAAGCAGGATACAACGGATTTAGGGCAAGCCACAGCCGTGACACATCGCAACCCCCACTAACTACACCACCACAGCGCCTTCCCTTTTGGAAAAATTTCTTCAGGGCCTGGGCTGAACGTCATTTTGGTAGGGGAAAATGGGCTGTAGGGCCAGGTCCAACCCCCCCACCTGCATTAGCCGTACCCACTGTAGCAGCTTTCCACAGCTCTGATTGGGCAGGACCCGCCAAGGCGAGCGCGAGGCTCAGAAAAACCCCAAGCAAAACCCCGTCCGCGCGACGAGGATGAGAACCCGGATGGACATCTCTTGCCTTTTTCTCTGTGTCGAGCTCTGCACAATTCGCAGCGGAAGCGCAAGACGGCAGGAGCACAGAGACACTGCACACACAGGAAACGAAAACAGAAGGAGCAAAAAAGACCGAATTATGTGCGTTTCCTTTCCTCTCTCGCTTGAGCAAGGCACAAGACGAAAAACTTAATTTCAAAAATCAAAAAATCAGAACTCAAAACTCAGATTTGGTTCGAGGCTCAAGCCTGCAAACGGCCTTTGCAAACAGCTTTGCCGAGCAACACAGAGACCATCAGTCAAGCCTTTTCTGGCAACCCATTGCCCTGGGTGTGTGAGCAAGAAACCCTGAAATGGATGATCGCCTAGTTTATTTTTCTGTTCATTTTCTCTGTTATTTCCCCCTCGTCTGCCCTGTCGTATTAAGCTGTTTGTCGTTGATTTTCGTCTCCATTCTGTGGCTTACGATTTGTGCGTTTGGAGAGGCTATCTAGGACATAAGCCTTCGTCGCGAAACACACATTGTTGGCCCGACAGATAAAGGCAAACATACAAACACAGACAAACATAGGTGAAGACTAACTCAAACCCTTCTCATGAACGTCCATCTCTCATAACCACTTCATACGGACATGATATACGTCGGAAACGTCCCGAAGGCAGAAACTCAGTGGCACAGATGTCGCCAACAAACAAACTCGTGCTGAAGCTTTATTTTTGGCTCTTTTTTGCCTTCACGATTTATTTCCATCCGGCTATATTTCCTTGTTGCTACGTCGTGTTTGTAGATCTGTTAGATTGTTTGGTTGGTACTTTTGATTCTTCTAGAGGATGCCCCAGAAGCCCTTTGTTGTCAGCGGAAACCTCCGCAGCTCACAAGCTACTGCAATTTGTATGCAATTTGTACAGATTTTCTTAGACCTTGTTTACTACGATGACCTTAGGTCTGGGGATTTGCCGCTTCGGAGGTGCCAAACGCCAGATTTGACCCGTTTGGGAGACAACAGGCGACTGTCTGGCGACTGGTGAGTTTGGCAAGAAAGCATCGTAATTGGAGAGACGGACGAGGCCCAGCCAGCCAAAAGCAGCTAAGTAGCAATAGCAAAGCAACAGCTAGCCCTGGCAAGCAACGGCAGCCTGCGACTGGCCGGAGCTGTCCGTAGGGCTTTGGTGAGGATCTTCTCGAACTTTTCGAACCTCTCATCGACAGGGCTTGCCATTCGCCTGTTCGCCATCACATATTTAGTAATCATTAGTTTCACACGGCTATATGTCTTCGGAAAAAGAGATGGGTGACGGACACTGGACGCACAGTCTTCCCCAAAAACTGTAATCCTCCGCTGTCAAAGCAAGAATCTCCAGGATATATCAGAGTCGATGACATTTTCCTTGTGGAAATACGCTTTTTTGTTTTCAAAAAAAGTACTGTCGACGGGCCCTAATGAGCCAAAATCAGCCCAAACCGCAGCCCAGACCATTCTAAAAGCAACACAAAATGAAGCACAAGAGCCGTCCAAATCCGCCCATTGCCAGCTAAATTCCAAGATTTCCAGATTTACTGTCTGGGCAACTCGCCTTTCTCCGGATTGTCGATACCGGTATCAGACCGTCATTCGACCGTCACTCGCTGCTCTGTCATTGCTTGCCAGCCATCTATTATTCCACTTCTTCCATCGCCTTCTTTGCCTGCCTAGTAATGTATTATTATATTTAATGTCAACATATATAACGCCCATATTCGGCCGAAATACTGAAAATCAAGTACGAGGCTCCATCGATCAAACGTAGTATCATACAATAGTCGAGATAATAGTCAGGGCCCCCTTTATTCTGCAGGGTTCTTTGTAATTTAGCAAAAAAAAACATATGAAAAAGGCGTCCTTCTGCAGGAGCCAATCGCTTTTCTCAAAATACACCTCCCTGGTGACGATAATAGAACGGCGTTTGATAACAGATAGATGCAAGGTAGACGGCGATGGTCCGCTGCTGCATAGTCCTTATATGCGCACACTTTTGATGCACAGGGTTACTGAGATGTCGCCGATGATGAGCCAAGAGCAAGGCTAAGATGATTCCCCCACCTCCTTTATCATAAAAGAACGGTCGAGACGATCCTCCGCTAACGAAGATCCCACTCTGTGATTGCTGGACTTCTACATGTTTCATTCCCGGCAGATGAACTTTAATGAAATACTCACAGTACTTTCTAAAAATCTGGTAACGGATGCTCCCTTGTTTTTCCTATGGAGAGTATATCGTAGGGTATCATGGGAGACCACGGCAGATCGCGATGTGGGTTGGGCTGGATGAATCTGCAGCAGATTCTATGAGGTAAAGATAACATGATCTCTACGACATTCTTCGTCTTTGTCATATGATGTGTATATATATTTTTTCTTATCTTTTGAGCCTGTAATCATGTTTCTATAAACGGTACTTAATTTTGCGGAATGAATACCGTGATATAAATTTCAACCCATAACCTGTGAGGTTGGAAATAAATACCGTTTTTTGAAAGAGCGAAGCAGCACTGTTCCAAGAAAAATAATTAAGATATTTTGATGAAATACAAAATAGGGAATATTCTCCAGCGTCTCGTACGATTTTCAAGATCGGTAGCTCTTTCTTTGTCTTGCACATAATTTTTGTTGTAACTGCCTTCTTTCTGTCGAGTTTCGCCCGTTGTTGCCTTTCTTGGTGATTTGGTGTGTACTTACAAAAAGGCGGTGACAGCGCCAATCGCCGTTGTCACTCTTCAATCACTCCATTTCGTTGTACACCCGCTAAAAGCACGGCAGAATTGTCCAATCGCCAGCTCCTGCCGCGTCATAAGGACCAATCAGCCAATGGAATCCCTCAGGCACCTTCCCAAAAAGAGGGGTCCTTCCCTCCCACTCGCTCGAGTCCCAAGCGAGCTTTCTCCAGTGAGGAAAGTGCGATTCCAGCAACAGCTTGGCCTGTCCTTGGCAGCTGCGACCGCATCACCCCTTCTGCATCGAAATATCTCGTCCAGCCTTCCAATTCTTTCCCCCTCTTTGTACTATTGTTCTCCGTACCTTTTGTAGGGAACACGCTGCATCTCTGGGACTTCCGCCCACCGCCAGTCGCCATTCCTCGCTGAACGGAGAACGGAACCCCGTAAACCGACATCGTTCCATTCAGTATCTCGCCTTCCTGATGGTCGCCGCTTTCTAAGCTCTAACCAAGGCTGCCACCCACTTCCCGTATCGAATAGTCGACAAAAGAACCTGGGAACTTCCGCGGACCTTTGACCTATCCATCAGTTTTTGCCTAGATTTACTTTCTAGTCCTCTTCTGGCTGTGTCCCACTTATCAACCTATCGACTTGCCTGCCCACCTGTCACCTTTATCTTGTCTCAACCGAACCACTTTCTTACGAAGCAAACGGGGGAAGCTTTCCGACTCGGCCGACCAGTCGCAAGGCCACACGTCGCAATGGGCAATCTCTGTGGCAAAGTCGACAAGCACGACGACGCCTTTGACCGTCCGGGCCGCACGCTCGGCGGCGCAGGCACAGGCTCAGGCAATGCGCGGCCAGTCAACAGTACTGGGGGAGGAGGACCCAAGACAGCGGCCGTCCCCCCACGCGTAGGAGGACCACCACGGACGCTCGGCGGCAGCAGCGGCGGGCCGGGGTCGTCAGCCGCCGCCGACGCACGAGAACGAGCCGCAGCAGCGGCGGAGGTGAGTTGCCCTGCGTAGCAAGATGATACGATTTAAGACTAACAGTGTAGGCCCGCAATGCACCAAAGAACCCAACCGGAAAGCTGGGGCAACAGCTCGAGGCCCAGAAACGCGAGAGTCGCAACGAGACACTCAAGAAGGCGAGCGAGGCCGAAGTGCGACGGCGTGAGATGGATGCGCAAGCATCAGCAGCACAACATAACTGAAGCTGATGTGGCTTAATATCGACAATCTGGTGATGAACGTACATATCATTTACGAGGACCGACAGTACAGGTGGTGGCACAGTGCTTTTCTCTCTCTTTTATTTCTCATTCTTCCACACGCAAGCGTTGCTTTATTTATATTTGGCTCAGGCCAACAGGTGTTCTTACTTTCAAGTTTTGATTATTGTTTTGCCAGATTTTGATTACACTGGTTATCATACAAAGCCTGCTCTTACACGGCGGCTTACTTTTGTCCCCTCACTGTTTACACTTTTTTAACTTTTTTTTCAACCCAAGCAAATGCACCATGAAACGCCTGATGATTAAATGTTGGCCCAAAGAAGTACATATATGCATCCACCCACTATCTCTTCCTCTCTTAAGTAATGGTGTAGCGTCCGCTGGCCGGTGCTCTGCTCTCAGCATCGGCAGCAGCCACAGTACCCTCGCGCAACAGCCGCGTCAGTTCTGTCAATGCGTTGCCCACGGCCACTTCTGTATCACCCTCAATAAGAAGATACAGCTTGGCCTCGCCGCCAGGCGGCACCTTGGCGCCGGCCGCGTAGAACGTGCCCTTTGTCGTGATAGACGTGCCCGTAGAATCGAGAATCTTGGCGACATTGGTGCGGTTCGTGACGGCCCATCTGGCTTTTTGTGGGAAGTCGTTGATCTCCAGCGTGGCATGGAACGCGCCGGCATCGGGGCCCTTGTTGTCGATGGGCTGACCAGGACGCAGTTGGCCGGCCCGTGCAAGGCGTGCATTGATGTCGCTGATGGCCGACGCTGCCTTTTCGAGCGCTGCACCGCCGCCAACACTGGGCTTGGACGGCAGACCCGAGACACCGGGGGCGGCAATACCAGCAGCAGCCGCGGCAGCAGCTGCACTGCCGTCTGCGCCACCACTCGCGCCGTCCTTGCCAGACTCGCGCGACACAATAGCTGACGCGGCCGACTGTGCCAGGCTGCTGGCGGCCGTCTTCTTCTTGTCTTCCTCGGCAGCGACTTCCTTGTCGGGCTCCTCGTCGTCTCCCTCGGCCTTGTGTGTCTTGCGCTCACGCAGGCGTGCCGCTTCGCGGTCCTTGTCGAGCTTCTCGAGACCTTTGCCGCCAAAGCCGGACTGATCCTTGGCTTTGCCGGCCTTGACCTTTTCGCGCCACGACTTGCGCATCTCCGCAAGGCGCTCGGGCACGGGCTGGCCGCTCTGCTCGAGGGCCTTGGCAATACCAGGCGCACAGTTCTCCTGGTCTTCTGTGATGAAAGTGACAGCCGTACCCGTGTTGCCGGCGCGGCCAGTACGACCCGCACGGTGCACATAGTCTTCCAGGTGGTTGGGTGCGTCGTAATTGACAACCAGCTTGAGTTGTTTGACGTCGAGACCGCGAGCAGCTACCGAAGTTGCCACCAAAACAGGGCACACGCCGTTCTTGAAGTCGGCAATCGTCGAGTCACGGTCGATCTGGTCTTTGCCACCGTGCAACGACATGACTGCGTAGCCTTTTCTCAGCAGCTCGCGCAGCAGCTCGTCGGCCTTTTCCTGGCGCTCCACAAAGATGAGCGAGCGTACATCGTCATCGTCCATGTAGAGCTCGCCGAGCAGTTCCAGTAGTCTAAAGAACTTGTCTTTCTCCTCGCGCACCTCGACAATTTGCGTGATTTCGGGTGCCACCACGCTGCGGCCGCCAACAATAATCTCCACTGGGTTCTTCAAGACTTTCTTGACGAGGGCATCAATAATCCGTGGCATCGTGGCCGAGAAAAGAACCGTCTGCTTGTCCGGCCGGATGCTAGCAAAGATCTTCATCACTTGCGGCTCAAAGCCCATGTCGAACATGCGGTCGGCCTCGTCCAGCACAATATACGTGGTCCGCTTCAAGCTAACGACACGGCCCTGGTTGGCCGCGAGCAGATCAATCATGCGGCCCGTTGTGGCCACGATAATCTCGGCGCCGCGCTTGAGCTCGGCGATCTGGTCCTTAATGGGCGGTCCACCGTACGCACAGACGGTGCGCAAGCCCAGCGCTTTGGCGAACGGCTTGCAGTCCTTGTGGATCTGCACGGCCAGTTCGCGCGTGGGTGTCAGAATCAGACCAATGGGGCCCTCGTTGTCCTTGACGAGGTCCTGGTCCATAATGTGGCGGAACATGGGCACCAGGAACGCCATGGTCTTGCCGGAGCCCGTCTTGGCAACACCAATCACATCACGACCCGACATAATAACGGGCAGTGCCTGCATCTGAATGGGCGTCGGCTTCTCGTACCCGAGTTTCTCGACCACTTCCAGCATGGTCCGTGTAAGACCACAGTGTGACCATTTCTGCACCGGCTTGGGCACATCCTTGCCCGAGACCTTGATGCCGTCTAGATCGTGACGCAGCTCGGTAACCTCGACCTCGGTGAGCTGGCTGAGCTCTGACGGCTCGACCCAAAAGTTCTTGCGCACGGGCGTCATGTCCAGTTTGCTGTAGTCGATCATCGGGATTTCCTTCTTCTTGCGCTTGGCCGCGATGGCCAGGATGGACTTGGCGTCCAGGGTATCTTGCGCTTTGGTAAAGTAGTCCTCGTCGTCGCTAAAGTAGGCTTCTGGCTCCGCAGCCGGCTTCTTTGTCTTCAGCGTCTTCTTGGCGTCTGGCGCCTCGTCGAGGTTGGCCATGAATGCATCGAGCGGATCGACGTCGTCGTCGACCTCCATTTCTGTGACAGGCTTTGGCGCTGGGGCCGGCTTTCGTGAGAATCCGTTTGTCTTTGGTTGAGCAGGTTTCGACTCGACAGCTGGTTTTGTGTCGACCTCCATAGCCTCAGTTTCAACTTTGGTCGTAGATGGTGCGGCGGCAGCCGTTTCTGACGGTACAGCAGCTGTTGCCCCATCTTCCGCGGTCTCGGCCTTGGCAGTTGCGGTGGCCTCGCCGTCGGCCCCATCCGTCTCCATAGCCATGCTTTGCTGGAGGATACGCTCGTCACGACGTTCGCGTGCCGCACGGGCAGCAGCAGCAAACTCTTCTTCTGTGCCGTCGAAGCGGCCGTCATCGTCATCGTCGTCCTCGTCCTCGTCTTGGTTGTTGTAGGGGGTATCGTCAGCGTCTTCCAGAGAGGCATCGGGGAGCTTAGCTAGCTTTCGCTTCGAGGTTTCCTCGTCGTCGAGGTCAAGCTTGCGCTTTCCGGCGGCGGCGTCAGCGGCGCCTTTGCCGAGCCCGAACCCGCTAAAGGGTTTTGAAGATACGTTGGTGGCTGCGAAGGCGGTTAGCAGGTGTTCTTTTAATCGAGAGAAGGCAGGTCAGACTCACTCTTTCCAAACGTCTTCTTAACAGTCGACAATGACGTCGCTTTGCTCTCTGCAGGTGCAGCGGTTTTTCCTAGAGTGACAGATACTGATCCAAGCAGCCCAGGCGAGTGGTGTCGCGCAGCAGATTTCTTTGCAATGGCCTTTGGGTCGAACTTGCCGGCATACGCGACGTCAGCAGCTGGTGCTGGTGATGCTGTTGCTGCAGGAGATTCCGTTGCAGACTGAGGTGCTGTTGATGCAGAAGGCGAGGCTGCAGCTGCTGGTGATGCAGAGCCTGCTGCTTCCATGCGCTGCTTCTGCTCATGCTTCTTCTTCCAAGCCTCGAGCTTTGCCAGCCGCTCGGCCTTCTTTTCAGCCTCGGACTTTTCGCGAGAGCCTGACGGGGCAGAGGAGGACGCTCCTGCACTTGATGCTGCTGCTGGTGCCGGAGCAGAGGATGCTGACGTTAGGGCGCCTCGTGTCGGTAGCGGCGAAGCTCCTCCCCGACTACGAGGAGCAGATTCTGCCGTACCCTCGCGCCGGCTGCCACCACGGTCTCGGCTTCGGTCTCGTCTCCGGCCTGCCGGCGAACGAGATCGAGACCTTGAACGGCGTCGATAGTCGCCCCGGTCTCTATCTCCTCGGTCTCTATCGCCCCGCCAGTCGTCTCGGTCTCGGTCTCGATCTCGGTGGTCTCGGTCGCGGCGGTAGCCTCCTCGGTCGCGTGAGCGGTCCCGGTTCCGGTTGCGGTCTCTGTCGCGTTGGTCGCGGTAGCGCTGATAGGCGTTAGATGCAGTTCTCCCGTATTTCATACCATAACCGCCCGCTGAACTCACATCTACCGGACTGCGTGACCGGCGGCGGGCGTCTCGTGGACCATCCCGGCCGTCTCGCCGATCACGGCCATCGCGATCTCGGTCGCGGTCACGCCGGTCGTCGTCTTTGCGACCACGGCCACTCTTGGCATCGTGTTGACCTGCTGCAGGAGATGGTGAGCGTGAGGTCCTGGGCCGAGCCATTGGTCTTGCGGGATCCTCTGTGTCTTGGCTAAAAGTTCGGCGGACCTCTTCTGTGTCTTTCTTTCTGTGTCTCTTCTTCTCGTTGTTTCTTTTTGTTTCTTCTTCTGGACTGGCTCAGGAGGCAGGACGTGTGGGTAGGACTACTTTTTCATCTCCCAGGACGGCAAATAGGACAGCGATTGCCAGTCTGCACGGGAAGGAAATGGTAGACGATGAAGAGGCGACAATTGAAAAGTGAAAAGTGATGTCGCTACCTGGAAAAAAAGTTGGAACATCCAAAGCCTCGCCTGCCTATGATTTAGGCAACGCGACACTATGATGAAAAATTGGGGATAGTGGAGAAAGGCGTGTTCACGTGATTTGATCGAGCTCTGTGTCACGTGTGTCCGTTTCTGCACCCAGTCAATGGCATTAACTGGAATGAAGTGGGGTAAGGCAACAGCTCCAATAGCAACGGCAGTAGCGTGAGATGCATCAGTACTAGGTACACTGAGTTACGAGCTAATTCCGTGTACTTTGATGTACCCTCTACGTACAGATACACAACATCGTCATTTCCTGATGCAAGGAGCTCTGCAAAACAAGGGGGCTGGGACGCTCCTGCCCACAAGAGGTGAGGCACCCACCGCCGCACCCAGACCGCAGGAACCCACACACGCGATCATACGGTCTGTGTATTTTCAGTCAAGGGATTCCGAAGCCGCGATTTTTTGTGTGCGACATTGTCCAGTGTCAAATCGTCATTCGCTTTTGTGCATCAAACAAAACGGACCACCGGCATCGTTTCTCCAACAGCCTGTGCTTGTCAGTTAAGGCGGTTTCGACACGTCCCATCAACGTCAATCAAAACAACCCAATTTTAGTCTGCCACCGTCCTCGATCCGACCCAGTCGCCAATTCGTCCATTCGTTTAACATCAACAAAACCCGACTTCACGACGCAATGCTTTCCAACAGCCTTCGCGCCGGCGCGGCGGCGGCCCGCACCCTCACCCAGAGAGCCGTCAGCGGCAACATGAACGTTACCGTGCCGGTTATCACGGGCCGTGTCGCCGTGAGCGCGTTCCAGGCCCAGCCGATCCGCAGATTCACGGCAGCAGCCGTTGTCTCGGCGGCAGCTGCGGCCACAAAGACAAAGGCCGCTCCCAAGAAGAAGACGGCCGCAAAGAAGCCCTCTGCGAAGAAGGCTGCGGTAAAGAAGCCTGCCGCCAAGAAGAAGCCGCTATCAGAAGCTGCCAAGGAGAAGAAGGCAAAGGCGGCGGCCGCAGCCAAGGAGAAGAAGGCGAAGGCGGCTGCTGCGGCCAAGGCCAAGGCCAAGACGCTCAAGGCAAAGGTCAAGGCCAGAGAAGCGGCCCAGGACCCGGTGCGCAAGGCCCGGGCGCAGAAGCGCGAGCTCAGAAAGGCGGCCCTGCTCGACGAGCCAAGCAGGGCTCCGGAGCAGCCGTGGGTCCTGTACGTCACGGAGCAGTCCAAGGGCATCAGTGCCAAGGACTCCACCACGGGCCGGTCGAGTATGACCACGCGGATGGCCGAGCTTGCCGTGACATACAAGGCGCTGCCCACGCTCGAGCTGCAGCGGCTGCAGGACCAGGCCGCCAAGAACAAGGCGGCCAACGAGGCGGCGCTGCGCAAGTGGATCGAGGGCTTCACGCCCGCCCAGATTGCGGACGCGAACCGTGCGCGTGCACACCTGAACCGGCTCGAGGGCCCGTCCAAGACCAAGTACAGCAAGTCCAAGCTCAAGCCGATCCCCGACGAGCGGCTGCCGAAGCGAGCAATCTCGGCGTTTACGCAATTCACCAAGGACCGGTGGGCGTCGGGTGAATTCACCGGGCGGCCGGTGATCGAGACTGCGCGCACGCTGGCTGCTGAGTGGAAGAATCTCCCTGCCTCGGAGCGTCAAGTGAGTCCCCTGTCCCATTTATTCTTCTCTTTTTTTGTTTCTGATACTCTGATACTAACGATCTAATCTAGCACTACGAGAACGTTCAGAAGGCCGAACTCGAGCGGTACAATGCGGAGGTGGCGTCCGCCTTTGGCTCCAAGTCTCCCTCGCCGTCTGCTTAAATCACGAGTTCAGAGCCTTTGAGTGGAGGCGAGCGTGTTTATGTTAGTTTCGCCTCATAAGAGCCGCTTTGTTGTTTTGTTATTTCCATTTTCATCCTTAGTTACAACGGTCTACTGTCGTGTCAGTCTCATGACCGACATCCCCTTATATCTCTACCAATTTCCTTTGTCATTGCTTTCTCTCTGCCTGTCTCTTTCTATCTCGTGAGCTCTTGGCGGTGTTTCTCAGCTGTGCGAGTTGATTTTGATTTTGTGCTTTACGCTTTATTTTTTTTCTCCTCTTCTTTCAACGCTTATATGGTTTCACGCTTTCTATGTACCCTACCCTGGGTGGCCGGGGAAGGACGGGAACAGGAAAATGGAGGGGTCAGGAACAGGAACGGAAATGGGTGAAAAGGGACAATGGGAAAGGCGTGTGTTTTTGTGTTTGTCTGTGCGTACTTTCTCTACTTCCTGTACTCGTTTTATGTACTCGTGTGTGCTTGTTTTTGCTGGGCGGGCGGGACGTTGTCTTCTTTGAACAGTTACTGTATTGTATGACTAGAGTAACCAGTACTTGCTTTGCGTTTGCTGACCTTGCTTGTTTTTCTTTATTTTTGTGTATATTCAGCAAGCTGAGCTTTGCTTTACTGTTTACCACAATGCATCCTCTCTCCGTTCCTGTTTGTTCATACAATGTGATATTCATGCCGTTAATAAAAATAAAGAAATAAAAACCAAGCAAAACAAACGCCAAATCCAAACGTATTCCAACCTATCCAAACCCATTCATATGCCAATCATGTCTCATCCAAGTGAAAATCCTGTCTTGTGTATCCTCAGTATGCATTCGTAAACACGTCCACGCTGCCGCCTCCCGTCTGCTTTCTCTTTCTTGGCGGCACTGTTATTGCTGGCGTCCCCGTCCCGTCCATCCATTCAGCCCCCGTCGTCAAGATCTGCCGCTGGCTGGCCAGGTACAGGACGAGGTATGTATGGCCAGCCGTGGCGGCAAAGCACGACAGTCTCAGCCAGGTATGCGGTACCGGATCTCGTGAGCACCATACACTCCATCCAGCATCGCCGCCGCCAATGTATCTCTGTAAAAACGACCATGCATCACGACGCAGAGTAGCGGGCCAGGCGGACGTGTTGAGTCGCCAGTAGCCCCGTTCAAACGGGCGGGGCTCTCGCCTTCCAGAAGGTAGAGGCAGTGGCTTGTAACGGCGCTCGATGTCGAGGTGAGCCGCCAGCTTGGCCATCTTTTCCGTAATGAGTGCATCTGGGCTGATGGTCTCGCAGGCGACGGGCGGTTCTGGCGAGACGATGCGCAGTGATTGGTCTCCATAAAGGCCCGGGGCACTGGGTGTTGGAGACGATGAGGGAAACGTCCGGGAGAGGGAGCGAAGAAAGGCCATTTTTTTAGACTCGCGGTCTTCCAGGAGGCCAGCCGTCTTTTGGTGTTGTGTTGCTGGTATTGGTTCTGATTGTGCCGATTGTGCTGACTGCGTCGACCCGTCCCTTGGCAATGCTGGCACAGCAGACGAGGGCAGACTTGCCGACAATCCACGATGCTCACAGGAGGACGATTGGATCTGAAGGACGACCTTACCAGACTCTTCGGGGAGGGATGACGGGATATCCGCATTGAAGCTGAAATTAGATGGCTGTCGAGCTCCGAGTTCTGGCGAAGATGATGCTACAACGATAGAAGACGGGATATCCTTCCACTCGTGGAGAGGTGGGCTGCTTTTGAGGTAGGCATCGTTAATGTTGCTGTCGTCGATTTCGTCATTTTGTGAAGACTGCTGCGAGTTGGCTGATCTTTGTTGTAGAGGCTGCCGTGGTAGGAGCTGTTGTGACCGTGGCCGGTCCTGTGAATCTTCGAGAATAATGCTCTCCGTCGTGTCCATATCCAAACTCATATCCATGTCAACTCCCAAAGGCATCGCACTCAAGTCGGGACTGCCGGTGCTTCGGCTTCTTAGACAGATGCTGCTTTCCGGATCAGTTGACACGAGACCACTCCCCAGCTCTTGCGACTCCTCGATACGAGAAACATCGTAAATGTGCTGTGGACGTGCAGAGTCGGCAATGTCGTGTTCCAGATCCAGACCACTCTCTGAAATACGCCTCCTTTGCCGCCTGTGCTCTTCTTGTGACTGCGAGTCCGGGATAAAGTCGTCGGGCGAGACGTACGGCTGGGGCCTTTTCCCAAAGGGCTGGTGTGTTGTGGTCACCGTCGTCTGCACAGTTTGCACACGCACAATTCCCGGCGACTGCACATTGTCCCAAACGCTGTTGAAAGACAAATTCACAGACTCGAACGACTGGCTGATGATGCCGGCAGGGACGTGGTCAGAAAAGCTGCCATTTGCTGGCTTGTCTTCTGCCGACTTGTTGCCTGACTGTTCGCTCATCAACGGCGTAGTCTCAGCCGGAACGAATTCCGCGTACGCCCGAGCCAGGGCCCGATATCGAGCATCGTCGGAAGCTCTGCTGGATGCAGCAATGTGCACCAGGATCTCGGTCTGCGAAGATGTCATGAAGACATGGGTGTGGGTGTGGGGGTAGAGGAGTTAAAATAAAAAGAAACAGAGCGTGAGTATCCAAGGGCGAAAAAGAAAAAAGTGCAAAGAGTGCAAAAGAGTGCAAAAGAGTGCAAAAGAGTGCAAAAGAATGTTCACATCGTGAGTTTTAAATTCGGAGAGTTCTGGGTTGACGGGACAATTGACGTTCGAGGTTGAGTGAGTACCGTTTTAGGCAGCTGTAGCCCTGTAGCCTATAGGCGCGTGTTCAGGTGCTCAGCGTGCCGTGAGCGTGCCAGTGAGCCGATGTTAATAGTGCTGTAGAAGTGGGGCATTTTGTATGTCTAATTGGCCGGTTTCTCACCGCCTTTGAACGGTGCTCGGCGTATTAGGCGGCCGTTGACGGGAGACAGGGGAGTGGACAGGGGTAAATCCAAAATAATTCTGCCGCCTTCCTTCCAAAAGCTGGCTGCATTGGCAAATAATACTAACGTTGTCAGGTTGTGTAAAAGGGGCACGGAAGGAACACATTCGAATATTTCAATCAACCGAGTCGTCATCACACCGAGTACGATATACAACATCTCAGTCGCATCAATCCGACGGTCGTCGAATCTCTCCCTTCACAATTTCACATTTTCAACAAACCCCCTCCTCCAATATGGCTCCTTCGACGCCCTCGCTGGGCAAGGTGATGGTGATTGGCGGCTGCGGCTTCCTGGGCCACCACGTCGTCAACCTGCTTGTGCGCGACTACCTCCCCGAAAAGGCGGCCTCGAGCGTGTCGGTGGTCGATCTGCGGTGCGACCGCAACCGGCAGCCGGACGAGGCGGGCGTCACCTACTATGAGGCCGATATCACAGACTTTGACCGCATGACGACCGTGTTCAAGGAGGCTAAGCCAGACGTGGTTATCCACACGGCAAGCCCGGCCGCTCAATCGTCGACCAAGGTGGCCGATGCGCTCTTCTACAAGGTCAATGTCGAGGGCACGCGCACAGTTGTGGAGGCGTGCAAGGCGGCGGGCGTGCGGTGTCTTGTGTACACGAGCTCGGCGAGCATTGTGTCGGACAACAAGAGCGACCTAATCAACGCCGACGAGCGGTGGCCCGTCATTCGCGGCAAGGACCAGACCGAGTACTACTCGGAGACCAAGGCGGCGGCGGAGGAGCTGGTGCTCGCAGCCAACGATCGTGAATCATCTGGCGGCCTCCTGACATGCGCCATCCGCCCCTCGGGCATCAACGGCGAGGGCGACACAATGGCCATGTACCACATTGTCAACATCTTCCGGCAGGGCCGCCACAACATCCAGATCGGCGACAACACCAACCTGTTTGACTTTACCTACGTCGAGAACGTGGCCCACGCGCATCTGCTGGCCGCCCTCGGCCTGCGCGCCACGACGCTCGCCAAAACGGCGCCGCTCGACCACGAGCGCGTCGACGGCGAGGCCTTTTTTATTACCAACGGCAGCCCCATTTACTTTTGGGACTTTACCCGCACGATATGGAAGTATGCGGGCAACAAGGACGGCCTCGACAAGGTGTGGACGCTGTCGCGCGAGGTCGGCATGGCGCTGGGCCTGGCCAGCGAGATTTTCTTTGCGATCATCCGCAAGCCGCCAACCTTTAACCGTCAGCGCATCATGTATTCGTGCATGACGCGGTACTACGACATTAGCAAGGCGAAGCGGCTGCTGGGGTACGAGCCGATTGTGTCGCTCGAGGAGGGCATCAAGCGGGGCGTGGAGTGGTTCCAGGAGCAGGAGAAGCTCAAGGCGGCAGGTAAAGCCTAGAGAATGCGGGGACGGGCCTAAATTATGTTTTAAAAGGTGCAAAGAAAAGAGAGAGACTAGGAAATGCGTTGGAATATGTATCTAATTCGGCCGAGTCTGGCCTTGCGCGCGTGGCATTTACAGCCTTTAATATACCGTCATTTGAGTTTCATTCCGAGTTTGCAATTGAGTTTAAATACGAGTTGGAGACTCCATGCTGTCCTCTCCAAATATGTCAGTGCCGAGTTCCTGCATATGTGGTAAGCTGACGTTTTAATTGTCGTCGGGAATAGATGTCATCCGAAGTGTGAACCCGAAGTGCTTTGGGAGCGCAAGTCTGTTTCGCAGTGACAAGGCTGACCAATAGCGGTGGAGCACAGCGCTACAGAGCCTCAGCTACAGGCCCCACTACAGCCTAAATCCAGAGCAACATCAGCCTTCTGTCGCAGCCTTCTTCTTTCTTCTTTCTTCACTCTTTCTTTTTCCGTCGACAAACCCTTCTCCTCCACAGCATGCCACAATGAGTCTGCGTGCGATTCTCGGCGGATCGCGCGTCAAAAAGCGGGCAGCGCCGAAGAAACCGGCGAGTCCAAAGAAGGCGCCTGTGCGCCAGGCGAAGGCTGTCGTCGACGACGATGACGAAGAGGAAGACATCGGGGATACGGCCGACTTTTCCGACGACGACCAGTTGCTAGACGACAACGGTCTCGTCGCGTCGCTGGCCGACGACCTGACCCTCAAAGACGTCGTCCAGGCCCTGAGGTACGCCCGCGGCAACATGTTTGAGCCGGTGCCAAATCAACAGACAACATCCACAGATGATGGAGAGGGCACGACGTCCGGCGGCCCCCGCACGTCTGGAGGCTTCGTCGGCAACAGCACGCGCGTCGCGGAGCTGCTCAACATACGGCGACGGATGCCGCCACTCGCCACAACAGCACACGTCGCCGCAATCCTGCCGAATGCGACACTCACAGAGCGCGAGACTGTCTCTCTCGTACAGGCAGGCATCCTCCTCAAGGTCGTGCAGCCGCAGTGGCGGCGGGGGTTCAGTGGGAAGGGGCAGCGGGGCAGTGAAACCGGAAACGACCCCCGGGCCAACAAAGCCTTGGTGATTGGCGGCGAGTCGCTGGGTGAGGTTCTGGTCGAGACGGCAGAGATGCAGTCCCTGGTGAGGAAGGCCGCCCTGAGCGAAGATACAAAAGAGGCGTTCTCTACGTGGCTAGGGTCTGTGGGCACACAAAGTACGGCAGCAGCCACACAGCCGAAACCCGCCAAGTTGTTTACTGTCAACGGCCGCCCTGCACCACAGCTGGCCATCCACATGGTAGACGAGCTCGTGCGGGCTGGCTTTCTGGTCGGCCACGGCGCGTCGGCCGGGCTTGTCGGGAGCATGAGTGTGGGGCACCGCAGTGGGGGTGGAAGTGAGAGTAGCACTGGAGGTAGGAGGGGCGACCGACGCGGTGAGACCGACACTGGCGACGTCTATGCGCGGCCAGAAGACCGGACTACTTTGCTGAGTCTCGAGACAGTCGCGCGCGCCGCGTCAGGCTCGTTTGACGCCGTTGGAGGTATCGGGGCCGTCTACACTGCCGGCGGTGGAGGTGCGAGAGGAGCCCGCGGAACCAAGTCGTCTTCCGCACCCACACCGTCTGAAGACCTCCTCCTCAGCATCCCCGGCCACGGCTCGTTTGTCAAGCTCGTGTCGGGAGCTCTGGCGTACTTGGTCGGCATTATTGCCCGCACGCCCCACCGTGAGACACTCGAAACATCACTGCGAGAACGCTGGGACGCGGGCGGCAGCATTGCCAAACGAAAAGAAGCGGGCAGCACCAGTTTTGGTGGGCATGCCTTCAAGAGGGTCCCCTTGAGCAAAACAAAAAAGTGGAAGGATTTCCACGGACTGAGCTTCGACTGGGTGCTGGCCGAGGCTGTGGGCGCCGGGCTGATCGAGCTATTTGACACGGGCAGTGTCGGGCGGGGCGTACGACTCTTGTCGTAGGCAGACTCACACTTGTGTTCTATATCTTTGTATCTACGTCTGGAGTTATTGCTGGATACGGTTGTTTCTGTCTTGGGTATCTGTCTTTGTTTTGGTTTTTAAAGTTTCAAGATATCAGTCAAGATATCAGTATGAATATTATTTGAGCATGTACAATATCATCATTTTACAAGAGAGAAAGAATAAACTATATAAATTAAAGAACTTATGGTAGACTGATGGTAGTATGAGGCCACTTACATAAAACTGATATCAGTAGTCGATTGTAGTCCAGATCTACAAAGTCAGCCAGTCGGTTAGAGTTGGACACCATCTCAGAGCTAAGGCTTAACGGTGCGGACCGCCTGAAATGGAGCCTTGAAGATGAATAAGTATCAACACAGGACGAGGACTGAGCCTCCTGCCTGCTCGATTATGTTCCTCTGTTCATTCCAAGTCTTTTAGTACAAGTGTAGTGGGTGATGCACTGCGCCGCGCACAACAAGCTTGCTTGTTGCTTCTTCTAGCTTGGATGCCGCCTCTCCTCCAGTGCTGATGATGCATTTGATTTCTGTTCCAGGGGAGAGCCGGCTCTTCTTTTGGGAAAGAACAAGGCAAACTAAAATGAAGCTCTCATCATCTGGCGTTGGTAACATAATAGATAGGGCGGGGGAATCGGTAGCTGCGTCAGGTACTCGTAGTAATGACGTTTGCTGAATATCACCAGTCTGTCCCCTCTAATACAAGGACCGCGTTTTATGAATAAATTATGTGCTTGCCAGTTTTTTTTTCCTCTTTTTTTACTGTATTGCACCTTCATTGGTACCCAGATACCCATTTGTTGTTGCTTTTGCATTTTCTGTTCTTGGTAGGTATAATAAATATACAGGCATTGAAAAGAGAACAGAGAAAAGAGCTATTGGCTAACAAAATCTCACAAGTTTGATTTTCAAAATGAAGAACGTTTTCAAGCGGCTTAAGAGAAAGAGGAAGAATGCCTCTTCGTCTACAGGAAATGCGCCGCCGTCTCCAGACAACGCGTCGCCGAAGCCAGAGGAGAGCCCAGCAAGAGTGGTAGTCGAAACGAACGACAACGAGAATGGCAACGAGAACGGCAACGAGAACGGCAACAATAGTGTCGAGAACGTCAACAGCAACAATGACATTTCCAACGACGTTTCTGTCACTGTCTCAGAAGAGCAGGAGCCCGGCGAAGCGCCTGCTCCTGCCCCTGTCGCAGCTCTCGGCCTACCTCCTGTCGCTCCTGCCATTCCTGTCCCTCCTGCCCCTCCTGCCGTTCCTGCTGCTCTTGCCGCCACGGCCTCATCGACCTGGCGCGAACGCCGCCGCTTCAACGAGCACAACTCTCTGCTTCACAACCTACCCAGCGAAATTTTGCTCGCAATTTTTATGCGCTTCAGCTTCTTCGAACGACTTGCAGTGCGGCAGACGTGCAGCCGGTTTGCGGCTCTGGTCGCGGCGCTGGACGCCAAACAGGCGCAGAAGCCGCAGGAAGACCCGTTCGGCAGCTACCAAGTGTGGCGGTTCCCGTTGACACTTCTGCATCATGGTATACGGAAAGAGTGGCGAAAGCTGTTGCGGGGGGACATTACCCGGCCGTTTCCGCCTCCGCTTCCTGGGTCTTCCGACGGCGCCGCCGGTGCCAACAATGCCGACAGTGCCGAGTGTGCCGACAGTGCGGCAAAGCAACAGGACAGACTGCACGGCCACCTTTGCAAAGACTGCCAGAAATTCCGGGAGAGCGGCAAGCTGGTGGCGCGCATGAAATGGCTGGCAAAACCCCTGATGTGCCACGGGTGCCGCACAATGCACCCGCGCGGCCTGTTCCCGGCCGGCGTCCGGCACTCCTCGTACGACTCGAGCCTATCCAAGCTTACGTCTTATCGGATCAAGGTTGCTCGGGCTCCGCGTCCCCGGCGTCATCCGTCTTCTCTGTTTCGGCCCTATTCTGCTCCTGCCCGGTTTCGGGCTCGGCTCCGAGACCACCTACGGTATACATTGCGGGCCCCGTTCACTGTCTCTGTTTCTCATCATCGACCCCGAAGAGAATGCATCGGCCACCGCGGCTCGTTCCAAATGTGCCCGCACGTCAACGTGACCTACAAAAGCATGGAGGAACACATCCGCGACTGGCGGGCCAATTTCTACATCCGCCTCCGCTTCGGCATCAACAACCCAAGGGTGAATCTGGGCATACCTATGTGTCGCGGAAAAGCCGTCCCCAAATGGGTGACGTGGATCTGCCCGGAGCGCTGCGACTTTTCCCCCAATATCCCAGAAAGCTACAACAGCCTGTATGTGCGCTGGGACGAGATCAACGAACGCAAGGTGGACTCAGCCACGCTCGCGCACATCAACAAACACGAACACGAACCCCGTCTCACCAATCCGGCCTACGACATTATGCGGAGCCGGCCCGGCGAAACCGTGTGGCTACATAACAAAGCAGCCATGAGCTGGGGATCGGCCGCGTTTCGGGTCGACCCGTCGGTGACGCCGTCGCGGCAGCCGTTTCGCGACTTTCTGGCGGCCGTCAAGGCGGCGCAGGCCCAGGGCAAAGGGCCATCGTTTTGTCCACACGTGCAGGCCGACGATGGACAGCTGATGCTGCCGCTCGAGCCCGGCAGCTGCACCTGTTTTGGCGATTATGATGACGACGACGGACACGACGGCCACGAAAGTAAGCGGAGCGAGAACGAAAGAATAGGAGAGCCGGGTCCGTCGAGGGTTCCCGGGAATCCTAGCCAGCCCAAAAAGTGTGACGACCACCGCCAGTACGAATCAGCCAAGAGCGTCGGTGGCGGATACAAAGTGCAGCATCACCAACACCGGTCGTCCTTCGACGCACTTCCCATTCCGCAGCTCTCTGTTCCCATGTCGGGTCATTGTATGCATCGCTGCCGGTGCGACCACGAATATTTTGACCAGTATCCACGCCCGAGACCGTTGTTGGAGGGCAGTGGGCCGCCCGACGGTCCTTCCGATCCTGGGCCCTCCGATGACGGAAAAGACGGGAAGGGAAAGGGGAAAGAAAAAGAGACGGCTTCGCCCCAGCCCACCCGCCAGGCCAGCGGCACCACCGACGGCCGCGCCCTCACCCATCGATACCAGTGTGGGACCTGCCACGCGCTCTACCTCTGGCGCCGCGAGGCCGACGTCGTCCACCTCGAGTTTTACAACACCGTCAAACAGGCCGAGCCCGACTCCATGCTGTGGATTCGCATGCTCGACCCGCACTCGTGGGACATCACAAAGGACCAAGAAACAAAGCACGTCTACTGGTGTCCCAACAAGGGCTGCAAGACAAACTTTCGCTGGCAAAGGATGTATAAGCGCATGATGCTTCTCGAGAGAGGGCCGTATACTGATTTTACGAGTTGGTTATGATGTGGTGTGGTGAATATAGGTGGAGATGAAGATACCCATTTGTTTACATGTTGTCTTTTCGTGTTTTGCTTTTATTCTATTTTATATTTTGATTTATCTTATTTTAATATCATTTTCATTTGTATTCATTTTATTCCCACTTGCTCTTTTTCCTCCTTTGCATTCGTCTTTTATTTGCATTCGTCTTTTATTTGCATTCGTCTCTTATTTGTATTCGTCTCCTTTTATTATCGTATTTTCCTTTGTGTGAGTTTGTTTTCTGTCTATTTTATTTTGTCAAGGTTTTATTTCACATTTCACGATGTCAACTTTTTTTTCTCACCTACATCGACTACAACCTTAATCTTAATCATACTTATAATCATAATCATAATCCTATTCATAATTGTAGAATTCGAGACTTCTTCTCACTTTCACTTCACTCAGAAGGCAGTCGTATCGAATGATAGGGAGTGAGAAGTTGCAAAATATACGGAGCAAAATCTCACATGTGTTTTCCATCCAACATTTACATCAATCAGCACCACTTTTTCTCCATTTTATTCATATTTTATTCAATTCTCTCTATTTTCATCTGTCCAACTCGACAACCCTGAGCATAATTGACGGTTTTTATGGCCCCCTGTTTTGAACGTTTTGAAAGCTGCACAAAAATACAAATAGACTGCACTAGAACGTTCATCTTGAAACATAAGACGACAGAGACGGAGAGCACAAGCACAGAGAGCAAGGCCCCAGGCAAGGATCATGATGCAACCAATACCAAAGGCCAGGGTTCCGCTAAATATCGTTTTTTTCTGTAAGTTCTCAATGAGGGGATGTGCTCCGTAAAGAAAGGTAAAAGATGTGTAATACAACATTCGGCGTCCGGAGCGTTTCGAGATCGCCTTGATCCCCTTATGCCTCGTTTCTTTTTCTTCTCCTCTTTTCGTTTTCCTTTCCTTCCTTTTTTGTTCTATCTTCTCTTCACCTTAAACAGAGATGACCCGGAAGGCGTGGCCGAGGTTTGATCAACTCTAAACAATAATGCAAATCATTCTTTGGTTTGTTTTCGACGTTTTTGTTTGAGACTTTCTTCTTTATCTTTACCTCGACATCAATCCGTCCTCATAAATGGAAGATATCAAGCACCCTCGTCCCTCGTCCCTCTTACCCTGTCTTCTTGCCCTGCCTCCTCCTCCCTACCCTACACGGCACTGCATCTTCCCAGTCTCACCAAATCCTCCCGCAAACGTCAACTTCCCCGTCTGTCATCATACACTGGTCTGTGTGTAGGAGGGATAAGCCCTGCATCTACGGCATCTTCTCCTCAACCCCTTTCCTCTCCCCAGTGAAAGCATCCTTGCGTCGGAAACGAATCTAAAGTTGAGCCGGCGCGGCGATGCTGCCAACATCCCAGGGCATGTGCCGATGCGCTCTGGTGTAGCAAGATTTGAGAATGCTCTCATGTCGTCGTGCTATTGCGAGGGGTATGCGCTTGTCTTCCTTCCATGGGATCGCGCGTCTGCACAAGATAGGGGTTAGATACCCGACGACAACGGTTGAGACACGCAGAGGCCATCACTTGACGGCAGCCTTTTCAAAGAAAGTTGCGAGCGAAAAAGCAAGTTACTGAACGTGCGAAACGTCCTCAACGTTTTCAACTTCCTCAGCCAACTCGCTCAATATGCTCTTCCAAATGTGATCGTGCGGACAATTGAACCCGGTTCATTTTCCCTTCTTCCTTTCCGACTTCCCTGTCTCCTACTGTGCCCTCATCTGATACGTTAGAACTTCAACGGTATGTCCGCAGTAGTGCTTTTGTGTCCTCGTCCTGTCCACACCGCTGCGCTTTCTTGTCTGCCCTCCGACCTTTGCCTCTGCATGTCTCACATCGCGAGAGGCAAGGGGAGAAGCTAACAAAGTTCCGTTCTGCGTAGGCATCCCAGACGTGCATCAAAACGAGTTCCTTGGGGCCATTCCTTGGATGCCTCCAAGAAATACAAATCGACACCAAGATCTTCATCGTGCAGGGCTAAGCTGTTGCGGTAGCTGCAAAAAAGGGCCCGGATGTCTGTGGATGTCTGTGGTTGCGTCTTCTCCCTTGCATCACCAACGCACCTAACAATGGAGGGGCAGTAGCAAACTGACGACAACGGCATCAATGAAAAATAAGAATTCGCACTTGCTTTTTTTTTTTTTTGTAACTGCCGCTGAACGACAGCGCATTGAGATTTTTTTGACAACTCCTAGCCGTCGCCAGTGATTTGTATGTATCAAGCGAGGCCAGCTGGCGGCAAGCCGGCAAAGGCGACGGCGATCATTCTTGAAAGGTCTTCTCAGTTAAAAAAAGACAAATCTGGGTTAAAGGCAAGACGAAAGAGCTGACATTGCTAAATGTTGAGGTGAACATCGCTTCTCGACGTCCATGTCGCCGCCGCACTGACAAGTCTGGGCTCAACGGGCAATATATTTCGAGTCGTTGAAAGTGAAGAAAATGTCCGACTCTAAATGTTTTAATCTGGCCCTGCAGATGTTAATATTGAACATAATAGGGGCCAAGAAGGTGAAGGACGGCGACAGGTGAAAGAAGCAAGTAATGGTAATGTATGCATGTTTGACAGGAGGTCATTGCGGCGGGCTCTGGTTTATATTTGACATTAGCCATCTGCACGAAAGAGGGGATATGGGGGAAGGGCACCAAAGGTGATATTAGACGGAAGAGGACCGCAACAAATGCAAAATCAAGTTCAATACGACGTACGATGATCTTGTGTGGTCGTTGAACGAATGCAATATTCAATTGTCTCCCCACATACACATCGATGTTCGAGATGCCCACTTTGATTGACAACTCCACGAGGCTGGAGTGCCCGATTCGCTTCTCGTTACCGCTTTCCGCTGCTTCTGTTGCACTGGCCACATTTGTCTCGTTTCGTCTCTTGTTCTTCTTTTCGCCTTCCTTTTTCTTCTCTCCCACCCTCCTTCTCCTGTGTTCCCCTCTCAAACGTGCCCTCATTTATCGGTTGCAACTCTTTTGTCGCCAAACTGCTCTGTTGGACCGTATGAAGTAGAACCATGTGTGAGGCGTGCCCTGTAACCGAGAAGGTCCCAGGACCAGGGTTGGTCGTCTGCGTGCAATTGTTCTCTTTTGTCCCGCTCTCCCTGCAGTCGCGGGCATACGTCGTACTCATACATACTTTCATGTCGTGCAAGGCAAGTTGTTGGTGCGGTGAGACATGCGTGGCCTTGATAGTAAATGCCCATTTGCTTGAAACTTGGTTTTCCTGATAGGAATATGCAGATGCGAGATAGTGTCGTATCTTACTCGCAGAACGGAGTATGTATTACGGAGAACTTCTGTACCTTTCGGTTGCATGCAGTCTTCCAGACTTCTGCCAACACGAAATGTGATTTTTGGGTTTCTGCCCACTAGACCCAAATGCTTTTGTAGGCAGTAATGCACTGCTCGTCATATGACGCCACTTAGAAAGCACGAAATGAATACATGCGAGTCTTTCGAAAGTAAACAAATGCACGAGAAATGAAGTCAATCGCAAATACGGGGTGATGGATGCATACAATGTACCTTCACACAGAACTTTGCTTGGTGAATACATCGTCTGATCACTCTTCTTAGCTCTGCGACTTGCAGATAAGTTCCAGTCAAGACTCAGCTATAATCGTACCCATTTCTGTACCCATTTCGGGAATTTCAGAAAATGGAGCCTTGCAATATCACACGCTGATGTTGCAGTCGAAAAGCAATATTGGACGCACATATGAACAAAAGAAGGAAAGGAAAGACTGACAAGAGAGACGAGACTTTAACAAAAGGAGAACAACTCGAAAAAGGAAGCAAAACACGGGGAAAGGGTCAGAATGTCCCGCTGAGAACGGCACGCCTCACATGCGCTTCGGATGCATGCCCGAATCCTGCCATCTGCCCTCCAATTCATCTCGCCTCACTGGTCACTGTTATCACAGTGGCCCGTTCACGATTTTTAGATGAAGTGCTCACTCTTTCAAAACTGCACTTGCAACGCACTTGCAACTGTAAAATACCACCGGTGCCATTCCGCTTATCGTGCTGGTAGGAGTGTCAGCGTGGATATTTGCGGAGTACGGAGTAAGAGGATTTGGTGAGAGGAATGGAGCATTGGCTGCGCTGATCGGCGTGAGAGAAATCTAGATACAAGTATCGAGATATTTTCATAGGCTCTCTGTTGGTGTCTGTTGGCGAAGGATGTGCGTCACGTTGACGAGCAAACGTCTGGAATAATAGATCGGCCAACGAACAGACAATAGGACAAGAAAAAAGCAGGACCTTTTGCTCGGGATAGATGGCCGGATCCTGGTTGTGTGAGGACGTGCGGTATTGTGGTCGTGCGGGCGTGTGTCCCAAGTGTACCAAATGTTGTGTACCTAAATGTAAAAAAGTACCTGTCCTGAATCTATTCATAGATGCATGGCCAAGATGGTTAGAGCATTTGCATCTGGACTAAACACTTGATGCGCGACAAGTACACAGTATTCCGTGTGAGCGTGTCAGAGATCCCGCAGAGTAAAAGTACTTTGCTTTTGCCCGCCTCCTTTTAACACGGCGCCGCAACACCGAACATCCCGGCACGACTTCCGCGTCGAGGGACATCGCGCGCCAGGCCAAACAAGCCAGACAAAAAAAGATGCCGATGACAGGCTTCGCACAGGGCAGATAGCATCCCGTGACAAAGTAGTCTGGCTCCTTCTCGTAACCCGACCAGGATAAAAAAAGTGAACGTGAGAGTGGTCATACCTTTCTCTCTTTTGTGTGATTTCCTTTCTCTTTTCTCAAACTCCACATGGAATTCGTGATGCCCGAGATGCCCTGCGAGACCCTGCGAGACCCTGCGAGCCCAGATTCAAGACTCCTCTCGGGAATCCGTCTGACTTGTGTTATTCGCTAAAGCAAAGTTGCCATCACGGATTGGAGACAAGCCATCTGTCGCACTAGGTATCACACAAACAAACAAGGCTTGTGAGAGACATGCTGGAGCATTCAATGATGCAAAGCAACGAGGCCAGACCACCTCACCTCACAAAAATAAAAGCAACTCAAAGAAAAGCAACTCGAAAGAAAAAAAAAAAGCAAAAAAGACGAAAGAGGTAAAGAGGTAAAAAGTGTTGTGGGTCGGAGCGGGTGGCAGCTCTCCTATTTTACCCCTGGTCGATATGTGCACGGGCCTGACCCGCGAGATGGAGGGTGGATGGCACGGTGTGGATGAACGGACGGCAGAGAAAGAGGACAAGAGCAAAAAGTAAAGGACACAAAAAAGACAGACGCGAGGCACTGAGCAAGTGCAGAGTGACGCGGAAATTGCGGTTCTGGGTTTTTCATAGGGAACCAGGCCCTTGTGTTTCCTGGTTGCAGCGCCCCTTTCGTCTTTTCGTCTTCGTCTGTTCTCTTGTTGTTGAGCATTCGCTTCGCCGGCTTTTGATGACATGCTTCGTCACGTTTTTCTCTGAGGGTTTCTCTCAGGGTTTCTCTGCTCATTTAACTTTCACACCCGAGGGCAGTGCAAGTCAATGGGGGGTTTGAGGTTGAGGGTGTCGTCAGGGGTCCAACGGTCAACGGTGAGCATCATCAGCCTGCATCATCGACAAGTCGCACATCTTGGAGAAAAAGTTTGTTTTCTTCGAGCCCCTCGTCTTCGGATCTTCACAAAACTTTGCATCTGGCGGGCCAACGGTGGGTGATATTCAGATTTGCCCTGCCCACTCGCACATCTTTTTTGGACACTCCGTACTCCGTATTTTCTCTCTCTTTTTTTTCTTGCCGAGTTTTTCGTGAGCAGGGCTGAGGCCATTCCCAGAAAAGCAAAAGGTGGGCTTTCTAGCAGGCAAGCTGAGACCATCAGGTGGCCAGAGAGATTGGATGGCGGTGGTTTCGAGGGAAGGACGGCTGATCATGATCCTATTCCGTATTTTATCGGGGCATGGTCAGTACTCACAAGAAGTCACAAAAGAAAGCACCTCCTCGAGTGATTCGTGATATGCATAAAATCTCGAGATGTCGCACGAATTGCACAGATAACGAGACCAGCTGCACGCTCCGGCATCGTGCCCTCTTCCAAACGTCATCTTATTCGTCCCGGCTTGGATGTCGCATCGCTGATAAGCCTGTGTCCTCTTGGGACTCTTTTGATGTCTTTTTGGCCCCCCTTTGTGTGCTCCCGTCTGTACTTCGTATGCAGGCTCGAGGACCTGCATGCGCGTTTGTGCAGGTACACACCGAACGGCTCGGTGCGGGAATGGGGTCAGTGTAAGTGGTGGCGGCGTTGGCTCTCCGTATCTTTTTAGCTGTGTCATTGAATGTGTGGAAATGGGAAGGGGGAAACCGAGCAAAAAGCAACGCCTGTGCAATATTGAATGTCTTGCCCGCAACCCACGCCATTTCCTGGCGGCAGCAGTTGGCGTGTGCTCCTGCATGCATGGTTACGGAGTAGCGCAGGGAAAGTGCAGGAATGTGCAGCCAAGCGCATGCACTTAACCCAGGAATAAATTACCTTTTGGCTCCCGGCCTGCACCTGCGAAGGAAGTCGCGCGCGGATGTTCTTGCTTTCTTCGAGTTGGCCGCGCCTGCCCTCGCACGGCATCGTGACTTTTTTTCTGGTGTTTGTTTCTTCGTTCCCTGCTGTTTGCTCTTTCCAAATAGGGGCAGATTATTCCACACGCCCGTTAGCTTGTAAAGGCGCACTTGCCACCAGTGCCGACGGCCCCGATTTCTCTTGTGAGAAAGAGGCAACAACAGCCCGTATTACTTATCTCACGGCATTTCAGGCATAAACCGAGAGCCCACAAGAGCCTGGGACTCACGGGCGGGCCATCTCGAGGCTTTAAGGAATCCCGGAAAGCTCGAGCCTGAAAGCATTGATGGAACAAAGCTTGCTGGCGATAAACATAGTGGCAGACAGACAAGCAGACTGCAAAAAGATGCAACTGCCAACTGACTGGCCCCCTTTTGTCCCCTGTCAACCCCCATGCTCCAAACCTGCCGAGAGGAGGCCCTTGTTTGTGCTAATTAGCAGAAGGGTAAAGGCGTGGCAGGGGACGGCACTCCAGAACGAGGGGGGAGTGGGTCCAAATGGGCGATCGGCCAAATTGGCTACCAATGTGGATGTGACAGACACAGAAGGAGCGATGGTGTGCAGTGGGAGCAAAAAGAAAAGATGAAAAAGAAACGAGCAAGAGCCAACGAGGGGACTTTCAGTGAAAAAGAGCGCACAACGCGAGCAAAACTCGACGTTGGAAGGCGTTCACTAGTGGACGTGACAATGAGAGAAGGAGCAAACGGCCAACGACTGGACGAGAGTGCACTGGGAAGGAAACACACTCGCGGGCTGTTTTGCGTGAGATGGGTCTGGCCTGGCCGTTCCTTCTTCGTTTTGGCTCTGCTGTTGGCCAGGCCAAGAGGGCTTTTGTGGACTTTGTGGACCTTGTTTTGACCATCAATAATCGTCCGTCTGGTGATCCCGCTGCGTCGGGCCTTTCCTTGTTGTTGTGGCCTTGCAGACTCAGCGAGAAACCGTCTTCGAGTCACAGTGCTCCCGTATCCCAGCATCCCAGCATCGTTTTGTCGCGTCGTCGTAGCTGTCGTCACGGGAGGGCTTGAGTGAACATGAGATGTCTCTATTTGTGTCTAGCGCGCCTTCCTTCCACATCGCCCCTGGTCCGCGCTATCGCGGGCAGCGCCTTCCCGTCAAGTGCCCACATGCTTCTATTTTTTCATTGTCTCCTTTGCTCTTGCCCACTCATTGTGCACACTGGACACCAACAGACCAACTGACAACCCAAGCAGGCACACCCGAAGAGACCAAAAAAGGGGAAAGCCACCAGCCTAGCTTGTAAGTGGTTAGTGTCAGTGGTTCTTTCCCAGCGCCCGTTGTTGCTCTTTCTCAACTCTCCAGTCTTTTTGCTTTTGGGTTATCACCCTTTTTGGGTTCTTCGTCTCTTTTCCTCTCTCCTCCTCTTTTATTTTCTTTAGCATCGTCGCTTTGCTCTCTTCCTCATTCCCTTGAGATTCTCACCATCCCTCGCGATCCGGATTGCGATCTCATCTGCCTCTTTCAACCAACCCGCGTTCAAAGCGCGGCTCGGCCTGGCAGTTCCTTAAGATTACGCCCGCCTCCGAGAACACCAAATAAGATGCAACCCACGACCATTATCAATTAATCCCTACTACTACGACTGTGTCGCCGTTACGAATTACCACCCACAAGGTACATATCTTGCTTTTCTCTCTCCTCAAATCAGGCCCTGAGCTTCCTCCACAGCCACCCGAACAACCCTCGTTCCGTCCGGGGAAGAAAAGAAAACGCGTTCCTGTCACACACCATCGACGTCTTTCCTTCACCTCCAGTCGTTTTGTCGCTTGCTCCTCGTCTTTTTTCTCATTTGTTTCGTGTCACTCTCTCCAACTCAACCCTGGCTCTGGCTTTTGCTCTGGATTCTGCTTCTGCAAGACGACAGTTGCCCTTCTCCCTTTCTCTCTAATATTTGTTTTATTTGTTTATTCTTTGGTTCTCCTTGTCTTTCTTTTTGCGACGTCTTGCTTCTGCTTCATCTTTGCGACTTGTCGTCGTCTTCTTGTCTTTCCTTCCCGTCCCTGTTTAGTCCTTTTTTGGTCCCTCACTATTCACTGTCACTCCCTTTTCCTGCCTCCTACGATCGCATGGTGCGTTTTGGCTTCTCCCTTCCCGCACAATCGGCGTTGGACTGCATTCCTGCCTCTGCTCGTTCTTCCCTCGGCGCTCTTGTCTCTCCCTTTCTACGAGATCTGCCAATGGGCTTGTTCGCTGCCTGAAACAAGCCCCAGATCAGCCCAATCGGTCCCCTCTTGTGTCTAACATTTTGTGCAGTGGTCACTGTCTAGACTGTCGCTCTCACCTACCGCTCTGCTCTACTTCGGCCTCACTTGAGAGTAGTTTAAGCACATCTCTCTCAGACCTCGCGTGGCGCCCTTTTTCTTGATTTGACAGCCACCGCTACGATTGCTCGCTCAGCTGGCGTTTCCCACCGCCGAGACGTGAACAACCGAGACCCCTAAACGAAAAGGACGTCGATATACGATCACTTCACCCTCTACAGAAGGTCTCGTACCTGAATCACCCGAGAATCACGACAAAAAAAGGGACCTCTCCTTGCGTTCTCCCTTCCCTCGCCCACGCCCGATTAGCTGCTGTCAAGACCTGCCAATCCGCCAGATATTCTGTCATTGTCGTGCAATTTTGCCGGATCGACAACGGCGATTTCTTTTTGGGGACCAGGCTCCCGGCATCAAAGGACTGATTTTCATAAAAATTCAGCTTTGGTTACCTCCTGCTGCTCACTGTTTGCTGCGCCCTCGACAAAGGTGCGCTGAAACCGGAGTGCTCAAGCGCTTGCATTAAAAACGTTGTGCTGCTATGTATGCGCAGCGAAACCTTAATTGTGGCTCGGTATGACCCTGTCCTCCCGCTTGATCTTGTTTCCCCCCTTTCCCTTGAACCCCACGAAAAATGATTTACAGAGCGTCCCATCGTTTTTAGGGGGATGGCTGGAAACTGGAAATCTCATCTGCCCCTATCATGCTCACGGACTTGAGATACGTCGACCTGGACTTCGCACTGACCTTTGGCCTCCTTTGCCGTTCACAGAAAGACATTATCTCCCCCACCTTGTTCACCTTCGCGAACGTAACCCGACGACACATCGCATAAGGACGTTTCAAAGGCTATTGAGCAAAGGAGCAAACGGAAAAGCCCTGGCTCGCAAATCGCAACTGTAAATCCCGGACAACCTTACCCAACCTTCTTTTCTTCGCAGACCTGTTTCTCTTTCTGTTTTGATCCCTAACGACCGCGACTGAACTGAACGATTGCAATCTTGACGATTTCTACCGACGACACAATTCTTTTCCGACTGCGCCGGACACCTTACGAATTCATGGATAGTACAGCTTCTTCGACTTGATTGAGAATCGGCCACTTTGCCATACGACACCTGTCGAACCCGAGCAGACATATATCCTCCTGCTACACTCGCCACGCGTTACCACCCATTTTCAACTCTACACCTACACACACCATCATGGCTACGAGCCTCCCAAGGACAGCACGGCCATCAAACGCCCCTCCGGCGACTGCGCTTCCTGCTCTCCCCATGGCGAAGACACGAAAGAGCATGGGGTCCCTCCCCACACCAACAGGCGACAAGTCCGCACCGAACACACCTCGAACCGGACTTCGGGCACCATCAGTATCCGGCCTGCCTAGCACCACGCCATCCTCTGGCCTCCTCCAGCCTCGTGCCGTCTCTGGAATTAACGGCGCCGGCAAGACCCTTAGAAAGAGTGTTAGCATCAACTCTTTCCCGCAGCCACCAAGATCAGACACCCGCGGAACAAGCTTACCACCAAGTCCGTTGTCGAACGGTGCTCCCTCCAGTCGCAAACTGAAGACACCTACAACTCCCAACTACACATTCGGCAGCTCCACGCCAAGTTTACTAAACGGAACGGGCGAGGGCAAGTCAGTAGCTCGGCCCGGCCAGCGCAGCTCAGATGGCCTCATCAGCGTTGCGTCTCCAGCACAGAGCCGTAGCTCTTCCGCACAAGACTCCTATTCCACATCGGCAACACAATACGACGACATGGGTGACATGGGCCCCAAGTCTGGACTGGGAATTTCTACAGACGCCGGATCATCCAAGCGCATGTCCAAGACGGATGGTAAGGGCAACGTGATTGTCAGCGTCCGTGTGCGCCCAGATGCGGGTGGTCAAGACCACAAGACCGACGGCGAATGGATGGTCGATGGCCGCAAGTCTTTGGTTGCATACAAGGGAAAGGAGGGCGGTGACTATTACTATGGTATGTTGCGCAGTGTCAGAACTCCCCGCACTATCCTTTTGAACAGTGACATTAACGATGATTCTCAGACAATGTGTTCTCAACACACGACAACAACTCCAAGGTGTACGACCACATCGCCAAGCGACTTGTTCGCCGTGTCATGGAAGGTTACCATGGCACAGTGTTCGCATATGGTATGACCGGTACCGGCAAGACCTTCTCTATGCAAGGTACAGCGTCTTCGCCTGGTGTTATCCCCCTCGCCATTACCGATATCTTCTCATATATTCGCGAGACGCCCTCCCGCGAATTCCTTCTCCGTGTCAGCTATCTCGAAATCTACAACGAAAAGATCCACGATCTGTTGAGCATGCCCACAAACGGCGGCGTCGGCGGCAACGTGCAGCAAGAAGAGATCAAACTGCGTGAAGACAGCAAGCGCGGTGTCTATGCCAGCCCCCTGAAGGAGGAGATCGTCCAAAGTCCGACACAGCTGCTCCGTGTCATTGCCCGTGGTGACCAGGCCCGTCGCACAGCCAGCACACAGTTCAACTCCCGGAGTTCTCGCAGTCACGCGGTTGTGCAGATTGTTGTCGAAAGCCGAGAGCGCATCCCTGGAAACGCAACAGGCGGCGACAACAAGCGCGGTGGTCTTTTGCCTGGCGGTGTCCGTGTCTCGACGCTGAGCTTGATCGATTTGGCTGGTTCCGAAAAGGCGGCCGAGACGAAGGAGCGCCGCACAGAGGGTTCGCACATCAACAAGAGTTTGCTCACGCTGGGAACGGTCATTGCCAAGCTGTCAGACAGCAAGGACAAGGACCCGAAGCAGGCCGAAAAGGATGGCAAGCATCTACCATACCGTGATAGCAAGCTGACGCGTCTGTTGCAAGGCGCTCTGTCGGGTGGCTCGCTCGTCAGTATTCTGTGCACAATTCAGATCGGCTCCGTCGGTAGCGTCGCAGCCGCCAACACCCACACGAGCGAGACGATCAACACGCTGAAGTTTGCATCGCGCGCAAAGAACAACATCGTCAGCCATGCCAAGCGTGCTGAAGAGGCACTTGGTGCTGGTGGCGATGGCGGTGCGCGCGTGCTCCTCGAGCGGTATCGGATGGAGATTGTTGAGCTGCGCAGTGCGCTCGAGGCACAGGCCAAGAATAAGTCCGAGAAGAACGAGGAGGAAGAACGTGTGCGTGATGCAGAAGAGGAAGCAGCACGGGAGCGCGAGGCAGAACACCGCCACGAGGAGCAGATGCTTGAGATGCAGCTGGCACGTACAGCACTAAAGGAACGGATCGACCACCTGAACCGGCTGATTCTTAGTTCCAAATCGATCGGTGTCAACGCGGGCGGTTCGTACAGCTCGCTGGGCATGCACCCGCGGTCATCGATGGCTTCGGTTCGCTCCGTCGCAACGACCAACGGCGGCACATCAGTTAGCGGTGGCCGTTCCCTGCTGGAGAGAACAGCATCGACAGCATCCTCTTCGTCCACAGTTGGCCGCAGCGCAGGTGGTCAACGCTTGTCTGGCAGTGGCACCGCCGAGAACTCTCCAGCCGAGGACGACGATAGTGCCGGTGAGTTTGGCGACGGTATTGCCTCCATGGCATCCCAGAACCAGGCACTCCAGGCCGACCTGGCCGACAAAAACCGGTACATTGCGACACTCGAGAAGCGCCTTCTCCAAGCTCGCCGCGCCAGCTCATCAAGGACATCGGTGGGCCTAGGATCGACCAAGGGCATCATGGTCGGCGAGGACCACAGCGTGTCGGCCGTGATCCGCGAGAAGGACGCCGAGATTGCGGAGCTGCGTGCGCGCCTCGACGACAAGGACCGCATGCTTGCCGCATTGCGCACCGCCGCCCGCTCCCGTGACAATGCCGACCGCGTCGACTCTCGGTCAAGCTTCCGGACATCTCAAATGCTCGAGCCGCCCAGCAGCCCTCCGGCCATGGCTCTGCCACCAACACCGGCCATGTCGACGGGTGTCAAGTCGCCCGTCATTGGCAGCGGCGGCAAGCGCCACAGCAGCTCTGGGTTCCCCCGCGCGCGGACCAAGAGCGTGGACGAGATGAGCCGGATGCTGGACGAGATGATCCAAGACCGCGTCGAGAGCGGCCAGCTTGTGCGCGGCCAGCGCGGCAGCGTGCGCGTGGCGCCCAACGACCGCAAGCCGGAGGTTGTTCTGTCGGAACCGACGATCAACCTGGAGCCGCTGCGGCGGAGCCCGTCTCTGATCAACGAGCCGGCGCCGGTTGCCATGGAGGCATGAGTACCGAATGGTAGAAGGTGGTGGCTGGACCCATGAGCGCAAGTGGGCGTTTGTGACGACAAACTGTATGATTTGATTCTTTTCTTTCCTTTTCATTTTCTCTGTTCTTCAGCACCCCATTTGGGCGGGATTTGTTTTCTCTTCTTCTCATATTTTGTTTCGTTTCTTGTTGTTTCTTTTTGGTATTTTCTTTCTCTTGTTGTCTTATACCCGACATTCTGTGTATTATTTAGGACTTTGGTCTCTTCTTCCATCTTCTTTTCCTACCTTTTTCTCATCTCTTGTCCTCTTTCGCTATTACCATATCTTTTCTTTTGTCTGGAAGCATATTGCTTTTTTTATCATTTCATTTCATCATTTTCTTCTTAACATCTGAGAGAACGGGCTTTTGTTGCAAATAATTTGACTTACTAAAGGGGGGGGGTGGGCAACCCCAGGAACAAGATGGTGATGGTGCGAGGTGACTGAATGCGGCCTTCTATGATGTTTTCGAGTTCTTCTTGCGTTTCGAGCTTTTGTTGTATTGTTTCATACGGTGATTTTGAGGGGGAAGAAAACTGTTTCTTATGAAAGATAAAAGAGCACAAGCCTTGGATTTTAATATACAATACAATATTGCACATAACCGATAAGCCCAGAGCTGGATGGTGACAAAAATCTGTGATGGTGATAGCCAATATGAATGCACGGTTAGCTGCGATGGAATATATGAGAGCGTCTACGCACGTAGGCCATCGAGCGGCACTCACAAAGCTGACTGTGATGCCATCAAAAAAGTATATGAGATCCTCATCGATTTCATATCTACTTCGCCACTGTTCTTACAGACAATCTGTTGTCAGTCAATATCAGTCGGCATCACTTAAATATCATCATCAACCAATGATCTTACCCAGAAGCAGTCCCTTCGTTTGTTCCCCCTTTCTGTGCCTCCTTCTTGTGACCTCACCCGTGCCACTGCGGCGATGCTGAGAAGAAAAGCAATCTATATCCGACGCACCCTCCGTGCTCCTGGCTCCTGCGCCGTAATACCACAGCCGCAGTGCTCGCTCTGTTTGTGTATGCTCGTGTAAGTCGTGCAAGTACCCCGTACTCCAGACAAGTGTCTGCCTTGTCACTTACACATACGGGTAGCTGCTTGCTTTAGAAACCACTACCGGACGGCAGGTCATGCGGGCAAAGGAATTATGTGTGCCGTAGAGACTGACAGGATGCATGAAGCGAACGAGGGCAACTCGTTACGGGGTTTGGGGATACAGGGCGTACACGATGTACAAGCTGTGAAGTCTGAAAGGAAGAAGGGCCGCAGACGGAAAGAACAGAGGCATCGCGGAATTTCGTGTTTCTGTACTCTTGTTTCCTCCTTTCCCTTCTCGCCCGTATGTCTTACTGAGACCGATCCTTCTGCATCTATTTTCATGTTGATATCCCCTTTTCTCGGCCATTTATGTTTGCCCCTTTCAACTGCTGTAGACTCGAGTAGCTCGATATTCTTTCTTTTTTCGTTTGCCGTGGATTGCATTTATGTGAGACCTTACTATTGTTTGTGCTCGGCAATATGCACTACAGCGCTGTAAGTTTGGGGCGCGCTTACCACTTCTGGTGTAAGTCGGTTCACGATGGTTTGCGCGAGTGCACCAAATTTTAAGATTTTAGTGCCTCCTTGCATTCCGCGACTTTTCTAACGGCCGCTTTTACCTTTACTTTTCTCACTACATCTGGAATGGACACCGTCGCATTTTGAATTCTGTCTCTGGAATCACCCGACGCTTGTTCTGACGTTCTGACAGGCAAGACGGCGGCCAAGTACAAACGCTAAAACGGCGCGCCATGAGACGGGTGAAACCACTTTAGAGAGGAAGAAGACAAGTGAGATGCGTTGAGAATGACGAGAACAACATCCTCACTAAATTCTGCCTCTTACATGAGACTAGTGGTATCTAATTTACACATGCAGACTGAAGCATATACGCGGGTGTCGACGACGGACGCGGGCGTTCTTTCCATTTTGGCACTGGCTTGAGGCTTTTCGCTCTTTCCATCTCATCTTTCTCGCTCAACAGAGAAGGCGCTCATGTTATCGTCATATGCCGAACAGGAAGGATCGGCGCAAGGGCTGCAGTCCCTCTTTCCTCTTTTCCCACTCTTGAGCCACCCTTGCGTTCCGCGAAATATCGTGTGATTGTTTTTTCTCGTCAGTCGGCTCCTTCCTTTTTGCGGGCGCCCGGCTGCATTGTATTTGTTTCGTTTCGTGGCTCAGTACGCTCGCTTTCGCTCCTTCTCTGTGCATCGACTTGTGTTCGTCCACTTTGTTCTCGTCCTCGTCCACGCCCGTCCTCCGCTCCTTCCTCGATTGGCTAAACACCGGCGGTGTCCAATGGAAAGTGCGTGCTGTCTGTGTGCCCTTTTAACCTGTGACACTGTCCATCTTTCTCCCATCTGCCGTCACTGTCCTCCGTGACACCTCCTTATTTTCGAATCGGCTTTCAGCAAAGCCCATTCGCCAGCCTGCGCCGTCTGCCAACAACGTCACAAAATGCCCGCAGCCACTCACACCACGCAACCAAGCAATCCAGTCGCACGCCGCACGCAGCCACTGACGACAAAGGTACGACGCCCACGACAATCATCTCTCACTTGAGGATCTGAGGATTTGAGGATTTCTCTCTCCCTCGTACGGCTGCCAACTTTCTCTCCCTTTTGTGCACTGCTTGTGTGCAGTTTGTGTGCTTGTGCTGGCTGTATGCCCCCCTGCAGGTGGGACCTGGCTAGGGGCGAAAGCAGCCAAGTTCGATCCAGGGTGGGAAAGGATCGACCCATCAAAAACTGGGACAGAAAACCGGGCGGACAACTCAGACAGCTCAAACAACACTGTTGGTCCCCTATTTTTCAAGAGTTGCCTTCTCTCATCTGTTTAACGTGTTTCAGAATGTCCCGAAGCCAGGCTAGCGCCACAGGGTAACGCGCCTGCGCGCCCATCCCATTTTGCTTCTCCACAAGCCAACCAGAATCAGAGAACCAGAGAACCAAGTCCACCTCAACGCAACGATGATGAACTCACTCAAAGCCAAAAACCCTCACCCGAAAGACCGGTGAGAGGGGACCGAAGGAACCCTGGGGAAATACCCTTTTGCTTGGTGATGCTTGGCAATAGACTACAACGTCAGTTTGTAAGATTACGCAAGAGACCAAGTCGATACTGCGGAACAAAATGCGGAACGCAGACTGAAAAGAAGAAAAACAACAAGCAGCAAACCTGTGACTGGCCTTTCACAGGTCTGTCTGAGGTCTCTTACACGCGCAGTCAGAAGACAGCTTCAACCTGCTACAGCAGAAAAGGAGAAGGAAACAAAAAGCAAAGGCAAGCAACAAAAGCAGACAACACCTCAAGCTGTCGATATGCAAGGAAAGCGGCCGAACACAGCCCCGGTGATTTGCATTTGAGAACAGGAATAAAAAGAGAGCTGCAGAAACGACGACGGCTGTTTGTTTCTGCTACAGACTCGCCGGCTCCCCGGTTTCTGTTGTTCTCAACAAGTAATATGCCCTTGTTGCCACCACTCTAAATTCAGGGGACCAACCGCGGAACCAGGCGAACCAGGAACCAGCGCCAGCCAGGAGCCAGCTGGAAGGCAAATCTGGAGATCTTCATCGCCCGAGCATGAGAATATCAGAAAATCAGAAAATCAAGAAAATCACAGAGGCCCGAGAGGCACATCACAGCCGCAAAGACCACGACAGCGCCAGGGACGGGCGATCTCAGGCCCGCTGCCTCCTGCCTCTGTCGACTCTTCTGTGGCTCTTTTTTTTCTTCGTCGTCTGCTTCTCGCCAAGTTGTGGAACGTCACGCCCCCCAGAAACGACAGGGTCTTTGAATCGTGTCGATTCTCTCCTTCCTTTCTCCGCGTCGGTCGTCACGTCCACGTCTGCGTCTGCGTCTGCGTCCGACGGCTGTTCACAGCCCCCCCGCAAGCTCGTTTCGTCTTGCTCTCTTCTCGAGACACCTGTGTCTTGTATCCTCGCAGCTAGCAGGAACTCAGTAATAAAACGAAGAAGAAAAAAATATATCTTGCTTGGACACGTTACTGCGGCCATTCTCATCCACCAGTCGGTTCAAGCGGTTGTGCATGCAGGTGCTCTCATGTTTGAGAACTTTGATTATATTTGACCTCGTCTCCCACCAGCACCTCCTCCACAGTCGTCGAAACTTCGACGATATTTAGACTCTCAGACGCAGACTCTCTGAATCCAATTTCTTTTCGTCCGTGGCCCAACTATCAACTACTCGATTGTCTCTAGCCCACGACTTTTTCTCCACATCGTCTTCTTCCACAAACTCTGAATCCAACAAGAACACCCCCACTCCGGCGCAACCTCAAAGCCGGTTTTCTTGTTCCCTCGACGAGCACATCTTTATTTTGTGCGCTGCTCTTGTCTTTTTTGGTGTTGTTTCTGTCAGTTAGAACTCTGGCGGTCTGCATGAACCGGCTGCCAGCGCTCTCCCTGTGCAATATCATTTACCAAAATTCGGAATCCCAGCCCAACCAAACGAACACCGGACTGTGAGCGAATACTACCTCGTCAATCTAAGCACGCCCAAATATTTCGACGGAACAGGAATCACGAAACAGCGAAACAGCAAAACCACGATACAGAACAAACGCATCAAGAAAAAGTGTCGTCACTTTCTTATTATCGTCACATTGGGCGAAAGCAAATCGTGCCGGGGATCTAATCTCAAACAACAGGGCATGAGATCAAGAAAAAGCAAGCAAAGAAGCAAAAAGCTAACAAAGTGAGCAACTGAGCATTCCCGAGACCCTTGCTGGAATATCACTGTCTGCTTTTTATTCTCTCCCACTTCAACTTCTTTTTCTGACCCTTTTCTTCTTTAATTAAGTGCTGCAGCCTGCAGGTCAAAGCTCTTTCTGAGTAAAGCCTAACAGAACGCCCGTCGTGACCCCGGTTTGAGAATTTGAGAAATCCCAAAACAAGAGCGCGCAAAATAGGGCAAAACAGGCAAAGACTTCCTTTTAGAAAAAGCAAGGCAGAGCGCACAGCGCATACCCCTGACCGAGGACACTTTTTCTTTTTGGTGTTTTGCGCGCCAATTCTTCACGATCTTCGCGGGTCTTGTTGGTCTCTGTGGAGCACAAATTTACTTGCACAAGTGCAAGCCCACGCCAAATCGGCTTTCTCGTCGTTTCTCTGCTTTTTTGCCCATAGCTGTGGATGAATGTTCCGCAGTCGAGCTCGGTTGCATTTTTTATTTTCCCAGGGTCCATCCAGAAAGAAATATTACTCAAAAGGGCATCACAACATTTGAGGAATACAACACTGCCGCTCAAATAGAGTACTGGAGACTTTTACTTTGTTCGGCACCATCGTGGGGCTAGCGTGTTTGCATGGAACGCCCAAGCGTCGACCTTCTTTTTCTTCCCTTCCAGCTTCTCCTTCCCTTTCCCGCAAAGTCTTGTTTACAGTACGAAGTAACCCAACCAAAGAACTTACAAGGACATCCTGCCGGCTCGGCGTTCCTTTCAAGCACAACAACCCCCATCCCCAAACCAAACAAATCGAAACAACGCCCACGCGAGTCTTTTTTGGTTTGGGTAGGCGGAACGGCATCGTGAGTTTTTTTCGGGGTCCTCTTTTTGTCTTCTAACAAGAAAGGACCAAAAAAGAAACGTCCGGCAAAAGCATTTTGGAAGAGACAGGTCTCACCCAGTTTACTTTTCACCTGCACAGGAAAGACACAGACGCAAACCTTAGCTTTGACAGCTCCTCTTTGTGCTCCATGCTTCTCTTCTCCTTTTTGCAACCTCCCTTTGACCGTTTTCCTTTTTTGTTCTGTTTTTGTTTTCACGAACACAGGCCAGAGACACAGTCGTCGGCTGTTTTCTTTTCTTGATGGACAGTCTGAGCAGGGTCTGAGGCCTTTTTATTTCTACCTTGTCCATTTTCCCATATTTTGTGCTCTCCGCCGCTCACCCTCTCCCTCTCGTCTTGTTTTCTTGTTTTCTTTCCTTCTCATCCTTCACCACCCCACCGCAGGAACGGCGCACACGACAGCTGTCAAAAAGGGTGGGCTACACAAATAACACAAGCAGTGAAGCAACACAACACAAGCCAGGGAACCCTTCCGAGCCTTCTTATTCTTTTTTTCAAAATCTCCTTCACTCTGCACTTCACTTCCCTTTTTCTCGCCTCGCGTGGAGCATGTGACGTCGTTCTCCGTTCCAGCGGGCCGCCAATCTCAACGCTTGGCCAGGGTCGAGGGGGGATCTGCGAATATCGACCACCCACGCCTACTCCACATCCCTCGCCTTCCCTCTGTGTCCCCTCTCCCTTTCCTCTTTTCTCTCTTCTTACCTTTCCCTTCTTTTTCTCTTTTGCTCTTTTGGTTCCTCTTTTTCTCTTCTCCCTCTGAAGATCACGGCTTTGTCCAAGCTGTCATATTGTGATGAGCGGAGAGACATCCCGCTGTCACCAACCGTTTGCTACCCGCCTAGCATTCCCGCCCCCCTTCCTGCTGTCAAACAGGGTTCGGTGCTTGACTTTGCTTGCTCGACCTGATACCAAATGATTCCTGGAGAACAAACCTTTTCTTTCCTTTTCCTCCCACTCTCTCTTCCCTCACACCGAGTTGAACTCGAAACACGATATCTTTCCGATTCATAAACCCACATCAGCCCTCTTTTTCTTGGCTCAGGCTTAGGCTTGAAACTTTTTGCTTCATCTATCTCTATTTTCTTCTTTCTTCTTTCTGCTCTCTTTGATTCATACACTCCTTGTCTCTCTTTCTATTCTATCATTCATCTAACTATCATATTGACACTCCTTCATCTTTATTTTCCATCTTCCCTCATCTCATAGTCTCGTCCTCACGAGACGGCCGGTCTATCATCGACATCTCTTCAACACCACTACTTCATATATCACGATAGTTCATCCATCTTCATGACTTCCCCTTCTCACGTTTGATAACTTCATTTTACGATTCCTGATTCTCAGGAGATATATCACAGCTATATCACATAATTTTCTCTCTGAAATGCCGCCAACCCTCGACCTCTCTCGAACATCACACAAGATGATCGTATCACCACCAAGAATCAACCTGCGGCGTGCCGCCTCATATCAGCACGAGAAGGCACCACTCTCCTCCACATCTTCTCGCTTCGGCTTCAACCACCTCGTCTTCGCCTCACCGCCACCATCACCAGGCCTGCCCCAGTTAATACCGCCAAAACGCAGGTCGTCCAACACACCACGGCCCAGCCGCGTCATACGAGCCGTCATCTACTTTGCTGGCCTCGTCGCTGCTTTTTATCTGTTGTTTATTGTATTATGGGGCGAGCCAAGGAACCGCCGGTCCGTACGGGACGGCCTCTACATCTGGCCTAACGACCCGAATCCAAACGACCCGCCACCAAAAGCCGGTAAAAGCCCGTACGAAATGGTGGCCCGGAGCTCATTGCCCGGCCACTCGACACCCGTTATTGTCAGCGACAAGCACGGCAACCCGAAATGGACCGTGTCGATCCCGCCCAACTCGAACTTCCCGCTCATGGCGGACGACTACACTAAGATCTGCGCCAAGTGTGTCGAGGTGGCCAACCGGGTCGACGAGCTGCGCGGCACCGGCGCTGTGAGTGCGGGCATCAGCAGTATTGGACTGGGAAGTCTTGGTGGTCTAGGGGGTATGAACAAGAAGCCCAAGACCAGTGCTGAGCGCCTGCACTCGTTTGACAACAACTTTGTCGACGTCCACGAGGCCGAGGAGGCCGGGTATCTCACAGGCAGCGTGTCCATTGGCACCCTGTTCAGCCAGCAGGCACATGCTGAAGACGACGGCGATATTGTCGGCGAGTCCAGCAACACGTTTGCGGGCAAGCCCGTGTGTGGCCGCAGCCTGACGTTTGTGCTGGCCTCGTCAGAAGCCGGGCTGGGCCGCACGATGATGCTGCTGTGGATGGCCTATGCCCAGGCCCAGAGCGAGGGTCGTGGCTTCTTCATTGATGACACCCACTGGGCCTACGGACGCTACGCGCACATCTTTGCGCCGCCGCCCGCTCCCGCCTGCCGTCCGCCCTTGCGCCACGAGATGCTGCCGTGCCCGCGCCAGGCCCGCCACCTGGTCATGACCATTGACACGGCCGACCAGTTCTTCTTTGCCGACAAGAGCGACGCCGCTGCAGGTATTGCGCCCGACCGCACGGAGCACCTGTTTGACCTGGCCCGCAAGGGCTACGAGGCCTTGTTTCAACTCAACAGCGACGACGCCAAGCACGTCGCGCACCGCGTCAAGCAGCTCAAGGCCAAGACGGTCCTCGAGAAGCGGGGCGATGGCTCCGGGGGCAAGGATGACAAGAACGAGCACGGCACGATTGTCGGCCTGCACGTCCGCCGCGGCGACCGCCGGCCTATCGAGTTCCAGTACCGTGACTCGTACGTCCCGCTGAACCTATACGCCGACCGCGCCGCCGACGCCATCGATGCGAAGAAGAAAAAGAGCAAAAAGGCTGCTGCTTCTGCCAACCCTTCTCTTATGGTCCTCGCTTCCGACGACCCAATGGTCTACGAGTCGGACGAGTTTGCCGGCGCCGCCCGCGCCCAGGAGCACATCCGGCTCGCCAGCAAGGCTGCAGCCGCACCGCCTGACCCGCAACCGGGTGCGTTCCGCAAGTTTGTCGACGAGACGTTTGGATGGGAGGGCGGTTTCTTTGCGGCGATGTTTTGGAACTTGGGCGGTGCCGGTGCAGCGCCCTCGCCCACCAAGGCCTGGCCGACCGTCAATGCCGACACGCTGCGCATCCGCAGTCTGGTCGGCCGCGCCTACATGATGGACCTGGCCGTGCTGGCCGAGGCGAGCGACACAATTGTGTGTGCTGTCAGCGCCACGGGCTGCCGGCTGCTGGCGGTCATGCTGGGCCGCGAGGAGGCGCTCGACAAGGGCCGCTGGATCAACATTGACGGCGACTATGGCTGGTGGGCGGTGGACTTTTAATCTGTGCACGCGCACTTTGAATCTTCTCTTTCCCTTTCACACACACTCTCACTCACTCACTCATTTCCTATTATACCACACTCGTTCTTTCCTATGTCTCATTTCATACCATCTTTAGCATTGCATATCCGGTCATGGCCTGTTTCCTATATTGTATTACTGCTTTTTCTTTTATTTACTGTACTTCTTACTTCCTTGGGGTTGCATTTCTTCGTCTTTCTTTTGGTTTATCATTTCGGTGCAACGGTCTGCCCGGGCGGTTGGGGGAAAATACCTTTACAAAAATAGTCTCAGTTTCTACGTGAAAACTTGAAAATAATACCGTATTCGCATATCAAGCATGTTCATCTTAGAAGTGAAAAGTCCTACGAGCAAAGCATTGACCTCATGACACATAATGCATCACTCTGCATCGTGGGTGATTATATCCATTCTTGCAGACCTCTCATATCTTGTTCGTAAAAAAGAGGGGCGAGCCGAAGAAGGATGCCGCAAGACGTCATGACATCCAGGCAGCCTCCAATCGAACAATCAACAACTTTCTTATTCGTTTAGCTACGTCACGAGACTCAGCCTTGTCGACATTCAACATTTTTGTGACCAAGAAAAGACATGTGAAACTGCATAAAAGAATACGAACAAGAGCTCCAGACGACGAAACGGGAAAACACAATAAAGACCGTACCCGAGAAGGATCAGAATACGAGACATATATCGTCACGTCTGGGCATCAAGAGGCTTGGCCTTTTGATGTTGTTGAGATCACGTGTTGCATATTTTGCCCTGGATGTGGGCAGCGAATACGATGCAAGGCAAAACAAAGACTTGGGTGAGTTGGGCGACTTTTTGCGTGTAAGAGGGGAAGAAGGTGGGTAGGAATTACTCGTTTTGGCAAGTATCATTTTGGCGTTTGGCTGAAGGCTCTGCTGACAACAAGTTGAAGGATCGAGGGGCAGCCACACTCTTTCAAAGTGTGAAAGTGCTTGTCTGACGAATGGCAGCTTCCAATTGAGATCGAATGCTGACCGCCAGACTTCTTTTTGGGCAGGGAAGCTGCGATCGATCTATTGCAGGATTCCTTGATGTCGTCTGATTTTTGGCAGGAACGAGAAAAGGAGCTCCATAGCGGGCAGGTACGGAGAATTACATTCTACGAATGGTAGGCGCGACATGTCTTTCACCGTGGTGTAATACTGCAAGGTACGATGTCAACAATCGCATGTTGTTCGATTTGAAATGGCGGTCGTTGCAATGGATATTGATTGTTTTGTTTTCTTTTGAGAAAGGCTCGCCGCGCCGACGAACCACCGTTGTTTCCCCATAGAAAAGACACGGCAGAAAAATAGGGGGGAGGAAACGGACCAGATCGAGAAAAGAAATCTCCTTTTTTCACAAGCCAACGGAGCAAAAAACGTCTGATTTTACAGGCGCAACAGCGCGACAGCGGGCCTACAGGCCACTGTATGACACCATTTTTGGGTCCAGGGCCCTGAATTTCTGGAGAGATCAAAATGAGAATGCGAGATTGTACCTTTTTGCGGGTGCTTGGCGGATCTGGTACCTAATCGGTTTGCGGATACGAATACGACTCGCGCTTCTGATTGGCCGGCTGAAAAGCCAATTCAACGATTGCCCGTGGCAAGGCGCGACAGGAGCGTGGGAGGAAGGCACGAACGCCCTAGACCACTGGCACCTTCCGAGTACGACCACTAAAAAGGGGAAAGGAGATTGACTTTTTGATGTCCCGGCTTTTTTTTCCATCGAAATTTTAGACCGCCTTCGCGACAGGGCCCTCGATTAGGAGATACGGGACCACGATTGTCAACGGCATATTTAGAACAATCCAGCCGCCCTTCTCTTTTCTCCATCTCCCTCACTTCCCCCCTTTTCGAATCCGACCAATTCGCATCGCCCGATTTCTCAACCGGCCGCGAACACAGACAACATCTTGGGCGTCGTTCTTGTCATTCTCTTTCTGTATTTTCTCCCCCTTATCCTTGGAGATTTACGAGTCGTCTCGTCGCCCCTTTTCACGACACTCACTTTCTCCTCGATACTTCCTCGACAACTCCCCTCCTCACGATGGGTGCCATCCAGGAACTGGCTGGCCCTTGGGTCGAAAAGTATGCTCAGCTGGGCACCGGCTCGCAGATCGGCGTTGGCTTTGCTGCCTTTGTCGTCGTGATGGTCGTCCTCAACGTGCTGAAGCAGACGCTGTTCAAGAACTCGCACGAGCCGCCCGTCGTCTTCCACTGGTTCCCCGTCATCGGCAGCACCATTACCTACGGCATGGACCCCCCGCGCTTCTTCCAGGAGAACCGCAAGAAGTACGGCGATGTTTTCACGTTTGTTCTGCTCGGCCGCAAGACCACGGTGTGCCTGGGCCCGGCCGGCAACGACTTTGTGCTCAACGGCAAGATCCGCGACGTCAACGCCGAGGAGATCTACACGGTCCTGACCACGCCCGTTTTCGGCAAGGACGTCGTCTACGACTGCCCCAACGCGAAGCTCATGGAGCAGAAGAAGGTGAGCCGCCCGTGCCCTAAATTGTCCAACTGAGCCAGCCATCTCTAACCCTCACCCCTTGTAGTTCATGAAGATCGCCCTCACGACCGAGGCGTTCCGCCAGTACGTGCCCATCATCTCCGACGAGGTCACCAGCTACTTCAAGCGCACCGCCGACTTCAAGGGCCAGTCGGGCACCGTCAACATCCCGCCCAAGATGGCCGAGATTACCATTTTCACCGCCTCCCACGCCCTCCAGGGCAAGGCCATCCGCGAGCAGTTTGATGAGTCCCTGGCCGCGCTGTACCACGACCTCGACATGGGCTTCAGCCCCATCAACTTCACCTTCCACTGGGCCCCGCTCCCCTGGAACAACCGCCGCGACCACGCCCAGCGCACCGTCGCCAAGCTCTACATGGACACCATCAAGCGCCGCCGCGCCAACCCCGAGACCAACGCCCAGGACATGATGTTCCACCTCATGAACTCGACCTACAAGAACGGTGTCCAGGTCCCCGACCACGAGATCGCCCATATGATGATTGCCCTGCTCATGGCCGGCCAGCACTCGTCCTCGTCCACCAGCTCCTGGATTATGCTGCTGCTTGCCTCGCGCCCGGACATTATGGAGGACCTGTACCAGGAGCAGATCAACGCGCTCGGCCCCGACCTGCCGCCCCTGCAGTACGAGGACCTGGCCAAGCTCCCGCTCCATGGCGCCATCATCAAGGAGACCCTGCGCCTGCACGCCCCGATCCACTCCATCATGCGCGCCGTCAAGCAGCCCCTTCACGTCCCCGGCACCAAGTACGTGGTTCCGACCAGCCACGTCCTCATGTCCGCCCCCGGCGTTTCCGCGAGTGACCCCGTCTTCTTCCCCAACCCGGAGCTCTGGGACCCCCACCGCTGGGAGGCCGACTCGCCCAACGCGCCCACCTTGTCGCGCGCCGCCAACGAGGAGGAGGAGGAGGAGGAGAAGATTGACTACGGTTATGGTCTGGTCAGCAAGGGCGCCGCCTCGCCCTACCTGCCCTTTGGCGCTGGCCGCCACCGCTGCATTGGCGAGCAGTTTGCCAACGTGCAGCTGCAGACCATTGTCGCCGAGGTCGTGCGTCTCTTCAAGTTCCGCAACGTCGACGGCAGCAACAAGGTCATTGGCACCGACTACGCCTCGCTCTTCTCGCGGCCGCTCGAGCCCGCCGTCATCCACTGGGAGCGTCGCGAGAAGGCATAGAGGAGGAGTGTGTTGGATAACATGACGATGTGTAGTGCTTTTTGAGCTTTGGGTGGCGTTGTCTGGCGAACAGCGATTTTTGTCTGAAAAAAAGGCGAAATGGCACGCGGTACTCTGGTCGAAGTCTGCTTCTGCCCGCCAATGCTAATTAATCGACTTTATTTTTCTGTTACGTATCCCCATAGACTTACCGATTTTAATACAAGATCTTATGAAAACCATGAAGAGTAAAGAGGAATTGGTGTGTGGTATATAATGTGTGCATGTGTTGCATGTCGTAAAGTAAAGAGTAGCTGTCTGGTCGCACAGAGCCGCATAGGTTGCACAGAGTCGCATGGGTCTCATTCTGTGTCGAATAAAGGAAAGTTGCAACAGAAACAGAGGGAGCGACGACGAACAGGAGATTTCGGGGATTTTGTAATTTGCCTGCAAGCTATATAAGTGTGAGCTTCACAAGCTCGTGAGCTAGAGAAGGCAGGAGCAGTGGCCACAATGGCATGGAATCAATTGGTGTGCTGCGATAGGTAACAGCACAGAGTCGATAGAGAACAAACCTGATTTGGAAGGCTCCACTGATCGCGGTTGCCCGTCAATTGTCAATCTCGACTCCCTAGACTTCATGTCGATTCGTACCTTCCCCTCCCGGGTGGCCCGGCATCCGGTGAAGCCAAGACCGGGCTGCAGGCTTGGCTTAAAGATCGTTGGGAGAGACGGACCATCAATTGCTCCTTCCCTCTTTGCATCGTTCCCTTCGTATTTGTTTATTTTTCTGGCCAATAGGCAATGCCCTCGGAGGAGAAAGGAGAACAGCTTCGACTCTCGACTCTCAAACGCCCCTTGAACCACCCAAAGTGTGAAACAAAGGGATTGTGCGCCCAGAATACTGCATACACCACCAATTCCCTGCTGCACAGCACAGACAACCCCGTCTTTCTCCAAGTACGTCAGCATTTAGCTGACAACTTATAAAGAGCTTGGCATCCCAGCTTTGCGCAGCCTCACTTCGCCTTTCCCCGACTTGACGGACAACAGACACTTTTAATACCGGCGCCACCTACACTCGGCAAACAACAGCTACATTGGAGAGTAAACAGAATGAGTCAAGATCCGCCACAGCAGCCGCAGCAGCGGCCGGACGAGCTCGGCCCCATCTTGCGCCTCGAGGGCGTCGACTACGACCGCCTGCCTGCCCAGAATGCAGACAGAGACGCGCTCCGGCCGCTTTTGGAGGGCACGCTCTCTGAAGCGCTGCGCTTCATTCACAGCGTCGACGAATACGACGGGCGCCGCCGTTCGAAAGGATCAGGGTCGGGCTGGTATCCAAAGGGCAGCGTCAAGTACCAAGGCGAAGGCGACATCGGCGGCCCGGGCGAGGTTGTTGTCGAGCTGCTCGAACGGAGCCTCCCAAAGAAAGACGTGGTCAAGGCGATTTCCGTTCAGACGCCCGGAGCAGCCACATCTTGGAGACGCTCGACAAAGCCCGTGTCTGAGACCTGGGTCTGCCGCCGCTCCGTCCACAACGACGAAAGAGCCGGCGGCACGGGCACCTGGCAAGAGTTTGCGGATCTCATGAAGGTCGAGCATGTCGAAACGGAACGAGACATGACGCCGACCGTTGTCAATGCGCAAAAGACGCAGACATGGCCGGCAGCCAAACTCGTTGAGGCGATCACGATGCCCGACCTCGTACCGGGGCCCAAAGTGTGGTCCAGTTTCACCCTGGACATTGTCGAGATGGAGCACGACCTCAAGACCTTGGGAGCAGACAACCGAGTCTTTCCTGTTCTGCAGATGACCTGCTTGAGCGAGGGAGGAAGCGGAGGAGAAGCACCCGAAATGCTCGTTATCAGTGTGCCCATCAACGAATGGAAGACAGTTCGCACGCCCGACGCCGGTGCAGGCGCCCCCAAAAAGGTGATTGAGGGTCGCAGCGATTTTACGATTGGCTCGTACGTCAGCATCGAGCGCTTTCGCAAGGTGCCAAACAAGGGCAATGGCAGCAATGTCCCCAATAACGTGAGTACTAGAAACGGCGAACCTACGATGAGTGAAGCCCGATTTAAGAACCACGATGCTGACAATATACAGAACTCTCAGATCGAATGGGTTATGGCGACGGCGTCTCATGCTCGGGGCTGGATTCCGCTGTTTATGCAGAAGCCTTTCATCCCAAAGAAAGTCGCGATAGACGTGCCCTTGTTTCTCAAATTCATGTCAGGGCGGCGCAGCGCAGCACCGAAAGCACAAAACGGCGGAGGCGCCCCAAATGCCGCCGAACCACAGGCACAGTAACTTCTAACCAATATACCCCCATGCCCTTTTCACTGTTTATCAGATGAAGCGATCGGATAAAGTTTTAATGCTTTTTTTTTCTATTGATTTTATCCCAACCTTAGATAAACAAAATTATATGAAGCCCAGTATTCTACCTCTGCGTCGACTCTCGTTTGTTTGCATATGTGCGATGCCCATCCCGTGTAAACTTTACTACTGTATGAACAAGGAACAAGGCGAGGGTAAAATGAGGAAAACAAGGAAACAAGAGAAAACGGGGGACGGTAGAAACTCGACCGAGGGCAAAAAAAGTATGAAATTTTGTGGTACAACGAAGATATGCCGCGGCAAAACAGATATAAAAGACATAACAGTTAAGAAACATCACCAACTCTACTCAGATTTCACTCATAATCCTTGTATGCACTACGCTTAGTACACACGCTTGAAGGGCGGCACGGGCTTGCACTCGTTCTCGTCCAGGGTGGTGCTGATGACCTTGCGGTACTTGAGCTCGACGGGGCCGTGGGGCTCGCGCTGGAAGGTCAGGGTGTGCTTCATCCAGTTGACGTCGTCACGGTCGGGGTAGTCCTCGCGGGCGTGGGCACCACGCGACTCCTTGCGGTTGGCAGCGGCGGTGGCGGTTTGGGCGCTGGTCACGTTAGTAAGAATTCAAATTTTGTTAGTGGGGGAGGACGGGGTACATACGCGCAAGTGAGCAGATTCCGGAGCTCGAGGGTCTCGACCAGGTCCGAGTTCCAGATCATGCTGCGGTCCTTGATGCCGACCTCGCCAAAGGTGCCGTCGACCTTGGTGATGTTGCGGACACCGTCGTCGAGCGACTCCTGGGTACGGAACACGCTGACGTCCGTCTGCATGGTCTTCTGCATGGCCAGGCGGATCTCGGCGGTCGTGCGGGGGCCGTCGGCGTTGCGGATCTTGTCGAGGTACTCAATCGAGTCGGCGGCGGCGTCGGCGCGCAGGGGCTTGAGCTTGGTGCCGGGGCTCGAGGTGTCACGGATCTGGTGCGAGACGGCACGGCCGAACACAACGAGATCCAACAGCGAGTTGGCACCCAGACGGTTGGCACCGTGGACAGACACACAGGCGGCCTCACCGCAGGCGTACAGGCCGGGCACAATCTTGTCGTTGCCGTTGTCGTCGACGGTCAGGACCTCACCAGTGTACTTGGTGGGGATACCACCCATGTTGTAGTGGACGGTGGGCAGGACAGGGATGGGCTGCTTGCGGACATCGACACCAGAGAAAATGCTGGCAGTCTCCGAGATACCGGGCAAACGCTCGGCAAGGACCTCAGCAGGCAGATGGCTCAGCTGCAGGTAGATGTGGTCCTTGTCGGGGCCGACACCACGGCCCTCGCGGATCTCCAGGGTCATGGAACGCGAGACGACGTCACGCGAGGCCAGATCTTTGGCGGTGGGGGCGTAACGCTCCATGAAGCGCTCACCCTCGCTGTTCAGCAGGTAACCACCCTCACCACGAGCACCCTCGGTGATCAGGCAGCCGGCGCCGTAGATACCGGTAGGGTGGAACTGGACGAACTCGAGATCCTGGTTGGGCAGGCCGGCGCGGGCAACCATGGCCATACCGTCACCCGTGCAAGTGTGGGCAGACGTGCAGCTGAAGTAGGCGCGGCCGTAACCACCAGTGGCCAGGACAGTGTGGTTGGCAAGGAAGCGGTGCAGGGTGCCGTCCTCCTGGTTGTAGGCGAGGACACCGCGGCACTCACCGTCCTCCATGATCAGGTCGATGACAAAGTACTCGATGAAGTAGTTGGTGTTGTGGCGCAGAGACTGGCCGTAGAGAGTGTGCAGCAGGGCGTGGCCGGTACGATCGGCAGCGGCGCAGCAACGGTAGGCCTGACCACCCTTGCCGTACTCGCGGGACTGACCACCGAAAGCGCGCTGGTAGCTGTGGAAGTTAGTACGGGTGTCGGGTCACAGATGATTTTCTTTCTCTTTCTTCCCAACTCACATCTTGCCCTCGTCGGTACGCGAGAATGGGCAGCCGTAGTTCTCAAGCTCGATAATCGAGGCCGGGGCCTCACGGGTCATGTAGTGGATGGCGTCCTGGTCACCGAGCCAGTCGGAACCCTTGACGGTGTCGTACATGTGCCAGCGCCAGTCGTCCTTGTGCATGTTGCCGAGAGCGGCGTTGATGCCACCCTGGGCGGCGACAGTGTGGCTTCGGGTGGGGAACAGCTTCGATATACAGGCAGTGTTGAAGCCGGCCTCGGCCAGACCGAAAGCGGCGCGCAGACCGGAGCCACCAGCACCGACAACGAGGGCATCGTACTCGTGGTCCTATCGTGGGAGTAGAGTTAGCCAGCTGTCGGATTTGAAATATGGGACGGCCCAACACGCGACAGATAGACTTACAATGACGGGGTACTTGCTGCTCACGAACGAGGAAGCCTCCTTGGCGCGGAGCGGGCCGTTTGCGAAGACGCGAGCTGGAGAGGAGAGCACAAGTTAGCTTGTGCGCTCATGGCTGTCTTGACTGCCTCAACTGGCATTGCTTATCGTGGCTTGTCGGGAGCAACTTACCGGCACGCGGCGTAGAAGAGAAGTTTCTTGTGGTCTGGAACTATTTCCGAGAAATGCCGTGTTAGCAATTGTTCGACCCAATCTCTCAGAGAGCTCTCTCCTGCTTCCTGTCCTCGTCGTCCGGGTCCTCGGCGATCCTGTCTGCGCCTCGACCTCGAATCGCATCGTCGGAAGAGGGGAGTTTATTGTTTTGGAGGGGCCAAATACGCACAGCTGGCCGGGCAATTGTTGCCAGGCGCTTCCATGCCCCTGTGGACGCCATTTTGTATGTGTGTCGCGCTCGATAGTACGGGCGTGTTGTATAAAGCTGTCGTCGGCGAGAACGGGGTGTTCCCTGGTCGTCGAAATCTCGAGGAAAAGAGGCCGAAAAAAAGAGCCGAGCTTCGTCTCGTGAGAATCAGCGAGGCTTTGTCTGGTGTCACCCAAAACAACAGACGAAAGAGAAGAAGAAAAAGGGACAAAATCCGACGACAGGCCGAACTTTGGACGAAAGAGGGGAATTTCGATTGTGGTGAGAAGGAAAACGAAGCTTGGTTGTAGAAAGATCCAAGATCGGGAAGGGGGAAAAAAGAAAGAACGTGCCAATTGAGGTTCAAAGAATTGGCCCCGGAAAGTCGCCCATGACGAAGAAAAAAGGGCAACCGCACAATTCCGAGCCGCCTGGGTTTGGGGTAGGAGCAACTGGGTGGTGCTACTGGGCGCTCTTTCTTCCCCCGGGAACCCGCACAAGAATCCCCTCCAATTGGGGGGGGAGGACTGGAAGGAGCGGTCGCTGTTTCCTACTGTTTTGGCACTTTTTAGCAGGTGCGTGCCCTTTCACAGTGAGCAGTGGGCAGTGGGTGGGCTCCTTCCGTCGAAAATCGGTCCCCCGCGCTGGCCAATCTGATGGCTGGCATTTCTCATTACTCCACCCAGAACCTAGGGCGCTATAGCCAACCACTGTGGTGTTTTGGCTTTCAAACTGGGCCTCTCCAGCCAAAAAGTCCACCAAAACCGCGACCCCACAGTCCCGCTCTCTCTCCGACAACCTCGCTCTCTTTTTTTCGCAAGCAAAAAGAGCAACTGCTTAGCCGAGCACCTGCCGAGAGCATGGTCCGTGCGTCAGCACCAAGTGCTTTCCACCAAAAGGAGTTGACCGCGCCTTCCATCTGAAGTTCATTGGAGAAACGTTTAACAGCATGGACATCGTGATCGTACCTTCTCTGTTAAAGCCCAATTGACGATGTTTGAATCAATTGAGGCACTTTTTGTCTTGAGTATCATCAATGGCACTTTCTGTCCTGCGCATGCCCTCCTGCCACTTACAGCGAATTGCCCGATTGAGCCAGGACGGGCTGGATGTTGCACAGGACGTCGTATGTACCTTGGCGCAAACCGTGATCCATCTAAAAAAGCATGTGACAGGCACAACACAACGACACGACTGCGACTACCACGAACAAGTCCGCCGACCGTTCTTCAACGACAGGTGACAGGCGCTGGTCGCAATTGGTACCTTTTTCAAATAATGTTTGGCAATATGCTTAAGTATGCAATTTCTTTCTTTCATTAACCTGATTAATCTTTTTCTAGAAAGCTGCGAGCATGCTCCTCGTTCTATCTGCGAACATGAAAAACAAACCCAGCAAATGCAAACAAAAGTCAGATGCTCTATCCAAACGCCAAACAAATAGTAATAATCATCACCGACAATGCAGACATGATAATACTTTCGAGGTATCAACGAAGAAAAAGAGAAACTCCTTCACCCCGCCTACTCCGCCAGCACGGCACGGAGCATCGCCAAAAAGTTCTCGTTGAGCTTGTAGATCTCGCTCACGGCCGGCTTCGTCGGCTCACCTGCCGTGCGCCGTAGCCGGTCCTGCCGTTTCGCTCTGCGACGCCGCTCGGCCTCGATCGGATCCAGGTCGTCGTCCTCCTCCTCCGCCGCCTCGTCTTCCGAATCGTCGAAATCGTCATAATTCATTTCCTGGAGGTCCGAGGCGTTCAGGCCGAAATCGCCGGCACTGAACCCGCCAGGGACCGTCGACAGGCCGTCTTCGCCGGTTGCGTCGCCCTCGGCGGCCATCTTTTGCCGCGTCTTGTCCTGGTGCCACTTCTTGCGCGCCTCCTGCCAGGCGATGAGGCTGTTGATCTCGGCAATGGCCTTTTCCTTGTCAATGGCGCCCATGCTGACGGACCCTTCGAACAAGGCGTTGATGTCGAGCGTGCCGTTCGTGGGACCCTTGCGCAGGAACTCGAGAATGCCCTCGATCCAGCCCATGAGCTGCGTGAAGAGGCCGTTGTCGTGCGTGTGCACCTCGTGGACGAATTTGTAAAAGTTGTGCTCGTGGCGCTGGCACAGGTCAATGAAGGCCTGCACGGTCTGGTTAGGATCGGCAGAGGCATCTTGTTCCCGGCACTTTTCGACAACCTGCATCATGTCGTCGATGAACAGCGAAAAGTCGGTGACGCTGCTGTAGACGTTGGCGGACTTGTAGACACGGACGAGGGGTTCGTAGAAGATGGTAAAGAGGTCGCGGAACAAGCTCAGCGTCACGGGCTCCTCGATCAAGTTGAGCATCATGGCCTTGTCGCGCTGGCGCGTGTAGAGCTTCATGAGCTGCTTGAGGTACGAGAACAGCTCGGCACCCTGCTTCAGCTCGTCATCGACGTTCTCAACAGCAGAGTTGAAGGCCACGTAGGCATTGTAGAGGCGGCCAATCTGCTCGGGCTGCAGCGGCGGCTCGATCAGCTCAGACCGCAGAATGCCAACAATGATATCAACGTCGTCGTTGATCGCCTCGTCGCGGATAATCTCCTTGACAGCCTGGTCGGCATCCGAAAAGGCCTTGAGCTTGCTGACAAACACCGGATCGTCGATCTTGGCCGCCAGGGAGTCAATGGACTTTTGGAAGTTGCGGATACCGTCGTTGAGTGTCAGAGAGAAGATGCGTTGCATCAGCGACCGTGTTCCGAATGGCTGAGCCAAGAAGACATCGAGAACGCCGGACATAACGGCAGCGGGATTGGCGATGCGGATGACGTTCTTGATAACCGTGTACGGGATCAGGGAGTGGATGCGCTTGGCCTGGGCAAAGAGCTCGGGCGAGTTGTCTTCGGCAAGGAACAGGTGGTAGATCGTCGCGGCGACTTCGATGCGAAGCCACTCGGCAAACTTTTGGTACTGGATGCTCAGGTCGCCAATGGTCTTCTTCTCCTTGATCTCCTTGAACAGCATAGTCAGACCATTGCGTTCGACGATATCTTGGCGGAATTGCTCCATGTAGACATCGAGGTCCGCGGCCCGCTTGCGTGCGATCTCGTAAAACTTTTTCTGCTCCTCCACGCGCTTCTTGTCGACCTCGCTTCTGCGCATAATGTCGTCGACGTCTTCGTCTCGTGGGGTGATCGGGTCGCGGGTGAGGAAGTCCTGCATAGCCTTTGTGCGGGCGATTTGGGGGTTGTGGAGAAGGGTGCGGAGGAAGGCGCGCAGAGAAATGCGCTGGTTCTCGCGCCACAGCACAACGCTCTCGGCCTGCTTTTCTTGGCCGGTAGCAACCGTCGGGCTCGGTGGTGTGGGGTTGTCGAGCGATACACGGGGAGATGCCCGCCCGGATCCGTTTCTACGATGCTCCCGAACTGTGAGGTTCTTGAGAGACTCTCCCACCCCGTTGGGGCCGAGACCGGTCGGGCTGGTCAGAGTCGATGCCGAAGATATCGAGGAAACATCCGACTCGTTGGAGCCCATCATGCCGCTCATGAGGTTCGATGCTGTCGAGCTCGTCTTGTTCTTTCGTGGTAGTGGAGGGAGGACACGGCCGGGAAGTTCTGCACGGAGAGCCTTGTAGAGACGACCAAAGTCGCCATAACGGCGGCCGACAAAGTGCTCCAGCTCGCCCTTTCTCTTGATCCGAAGAATGAATTCCTATCTCTGTTAGTGGACGATCAAGATTGAAATATAAAGCAGTGGGAGGTTGCGTACAGCATGTTGGTGATAGCGGATGTTGCGCTTGATGGAGATGACGCGCACTGCGGCCACATTCACGTCCCAGCCGTTGACAAAGTTGCCTTCGGGCATGGAGCCCAGGACACCGGTATCGATCGCATCGCGGTCGACGATTTCGAGCTCGGAGAAGCGGATCCGCTCTTCAAAGCCAGAGGATGTACGCACGCCAGAGACCATCATGAGCTCGACAAGCTTCTGGGCCTTCATGGCCAGCTTGCGACGTTTGGTTTCTTCGAGGCGGTCTTCGGACGACGAGATGTTTTTCGTAGCAAACGATTCGAGGAACTAGCACTGCAGTTAGTATGTTTAACAAAAGAAAAGTACACGGACCGTTATACTCACCACCTGCAGCTTATCCTGCCAAAACTCCTTCTCCTTGGCCTTGTCGAGAAAGGGAAACTCGCGGACATGGTGGACAAAGATATAGCGGAGGATGGGGAGGCTGGAGTCGAGCGGAGAGACCTCGCCAACGTCGGAGCGGAAGGGCGCGCCGAATCGGCGCAGGGCTGTTGGAGAGTTGAGTTCTGAGATTTCCCATTTCGCCTGCTCGCCCAGGAGTTCTCTTTTTAAGTCTGGATGTTGCGTTAGTTACTGAATGAAATGAGTGCGCTGGTGCGCAAAGCGAAAAGCTCGCAGGGGTGGAAAACATACAGTGCTCCTGCTTTCCTGTCAATGTCTGTCCTGGTGGTGGAAACGCAGAGGACGAGGAATTGGCTGTCGTTGGCGAATCTCCAGCGCCAGAGGATTTGGTGACGTCGACGGAGCTTGGTGAGGAGGCGACGGGGGCTGCTGCTGCTGCGACGCCACCACCACCGTTAACGGCCGTTTGGTCGGCCATTTCTGTTTCTGTAAATGTGTGTCTTTCTGGATGCGATTTCCAGAAATTGTCCTGTCGGTGAAAAAGAAGGACCTCAAAAGGATTCCTGCGGAAGGCTCGGGTGGAGTGAGCAGCAGAAAACCAGTGAACTCAGTAAGAGAGACTGAGGGGTTGGGGAAGAAGGGTAGGGCAGGTTATATGTCGTAATCCCGTTCGAATAACTCCGTCGTACAAGGGTCGAAAAGCGTTCGTCAGATAGAGTCGAGACTGCAGTAGAATCGTGTGTGGGTGTGTAGGAAGAAGTCTCGTGCGTCTAGCCAACTGCTGGATGTGAGAAGAGACAGAAAGATAAGAAATGCAAGAAAGCGAAACGAGAAGCGAGATCAAGAGGGACAAGGCGAAGAGACTGCAAGACGGCGAAACCAAAGAACGAGAGAGGTCCGAGAGGAGAGTGCCGAGAGGTCAGGATGCTTGGCTAGACCAACTAAGGTCTACGCGGGCGCTAATTTGAGATAACAGCGGTTGGTCGAGTCGAGCGAGGGGCAGTCGGGATATCGAGGGGAAGATTGTTGGGGAGAGAATGAGAAGCAAAAAAGGGATGTAAAAGAAGAGATGAAGTTCGAGAAGAAATATTTTGGAAATAATTGATTAAGGAAAGAAAGAAAGACGTTGGTGATTTCAAACAAGGGAAGGAGCAACCGCAGCAATTGGAAACGGAAGGGGGTTGAATGGAAAGTTTGTTGTGGTTAGTGAGGTGTGGAAGGCGCGAACAAGGCATTGGGGTCTTGGGTGGCAGCGATGACGCTGATGGACGCTCATGCCGTGCCGGGGTGTGCAGCTTAGTCCTTTTTTGTTCCTTCCCGCGCGCGCCAAAGCGAAAATCGACCCCAAGATCAAAAACAGCGAAGAATGCGACTGCCTAAAGTGATGGGCAAAGTCACTGGTTGTAGTCAATATTCCCAGTGAGCCTGCCATCGCTGTTTCCCCAAAATTGTCTGAGCATTGCGTCGTCGCAAAACTTGGCGTGCGCTTAGTCCGGGTCGCAACCGCTATTTTCGAGGCGCTCAAGGCGGAGTTTGAAGCTGTCTCTTGTCTCCTGTGTCGCTCGTTGTCACTATTTACGGTGCCTGGTGCTTATGTGTACCTCACTACGTTTTCTTTGTCTGCGGGCAGATCCCGCCTCCAAATCTTATCTCCATTGTGCATCGGAAATCCCAATCTCCTGATCTTTGTGCTTTGCAGGTTTTTTACCGGCAGTCGCCTGCCCATCAAAGACTGGAGACTGCTGCGAAAAGACTGGCAAGTCCGTCGCATTAGTGACAGGGATCAGAAAGGGATCAAGATGCTGATGCATAAAATCGACAAAAACTCGCAAGAAAAAACAACAGAGCCCTGACAACGGCCCAACGACAGAGAAAATCGGGGAATAAAACAAGAAATACGCTGGCAAAAAAGAACAACAGACGAAGAAAACAAAAATAACAATTAGTTTTTCAACCAACAGGTCAGGCCGGCTGCGGGAGGGTACATGGACGAAAGCCCAGCCAAGACTCGAGTCCACCAAAGTCCACCAAATCTCTCCTCAGAGAAAGAGTGACGCCGACCAGCCCAACATGGTGGCGCAGATCACTTCCAGGGCAGGACCTGAAAATTGTGGGGCATGACGTTGGTCTTTTCCATTTTCACTTTGAAAAGCCCTGACGTCCTGGCTGCCCTGCGGCCTTGTCTGACGACTCTCACAGGCAGCCTTATTCTTTACTGAAGGCGGAGTGTTCTATTTTTTTTTTCTTCTCGACTCCATGTTATCGTGCAAATGCGAATTTCGCATATTTCGGCTTGGGTCTGGACAAGCCGGGGAGTCAAAAGGCGAGAGCAATACGCATATTGTCGTACAGCGTATCCTGTACAGCGAAATATGCGAACCCGAGAAAGAGTGAGATGAGCTGAGCAAATATGGAGAGCAGAAAGACAATAATCCAAACTGAGTACGGTTTTTGTCGAATGCCGAGGAGACTCCGTTGTGGGTTTTATGTGTCTTTTCTTCTCTTCCTATCTCTACGCGTATTTACTCGTCTCTTCTTCTGTCCCTTTGTGTGTTTCTCTTGTGCTTTTCTGTGCCAACTTGTTTCTGTTTTCTTGGCTAAGGTCCACACCTGCAGCCCTCATTACGCGGCTGCTTTCGTGCATTTTCGCCCAGAAGTAGCAGGGCTTGGGCTCTGTAGCAACGTCCACTCCACACGGAGTACTGTTAGTCTGTTGACTTGCCAGTGCTTATTTTCTTTCTTTACTTTGCATACGTACACCGAGGCTAAGGAGAAGGCCACGCGAACAATTCACTTGAGAAAGCCTCAAGTGGAAACGATATCGCCGCTCGGGGCGTAGCTAACGTAAAGTTTACCCCAGACATTGAATACGGGCTCAACGGGCACCAGAGTTTCGTAACTCTAATTGCTGAGTGCTGAGCCACTCTGGCCAAGCCGTTTTACAATGTCCTCCTGAGTACAACGTCCAACACATGTATGTTCTGCATGCTGCCTGCACTTGGCCGAAATGCAGCACGGAGTACCCACAGTGTGTATCGGGCGAAAGTGCAGGCGCCGAAACTCCGGGCTTACAGAGACGGTGCCTTTCCGCACAAGAATTACACTCCGCCGGCATCGTTCTGTACGGCTGTTTGAGGTTGAGTAGGCAAATTCCGTGCCAAGAATGTGTGTATAATTAGAAAAGTAAGATAGATGTACATGAGTATGTGAAGAGGATAACATAAGAAGCAAAAGAAAAGAAGAACGCTGCGCTGAGATATGCTAGGATGTGGTGAAAATGAAACAAAAGAAAGATGAAGAAATACATAAGTAGTGCAGTTTGCACAACCGCTCGAGGGCGAAAAAGAAAAGAGAACATAAAGAAAAGAAAGAAGAGAATAGTATCACAGCTCGTCAAAGAGTCTCTGCAACGGGTCGTCTTGACCGGCGGCAGTACCGTCCCCCTTCTCGGTCTTGGTATTGCTGACTGTGCCATTCGGGAAGGTAAGATGGAACTTGCCAGACGGTGTCGCCATGGATGCAATCTCCGAGAAGCCGGGCGGGAAGCTGGACTTTTCAGGTGCTTCCGGGGCGGCGTCGATGGTGACGCTGCTACCACCATCGTGATCACCATGCCCGTTATGCCGCATCATCATCGCCAGCAACACCACCAGCACCAGCACCACGCTCGACACAATCACCCACAACGCCTTGAGCCGCGTCCGCGTCCGCTCCTGCCACGCCCGGTCCGCACGCTCCCACCGCTGCACGCGGCTCCGCGCCGTCTCGACGCGGTCCGCCAGGTCCTGGATGGCCTTCCGGCCTTTGTGCACTCGGGTTGACAGTTCCTCCAAGCGGCGCTGCTGGTCGGCGGGTGTGAGCACGGGCGCCCCATCCTTTGACTCTTTCGAGGGCCCCTCGGCCTCCAGCTGGTCCACTTGTTGAGTGATATCGTGGGCGATCGACTCCGTCTCGGCAGTGAACCGGCGGTTCGTGGCCCGCGCCGCCGCTGCCAGCGACCGCAGCGCCAGCACTGTATCCTGCAGTGCCCCTAACCGCGTCAAGACCGACCCATACGCGGCGTCCAGCCGCTGGCTCGTGGCCGTCGACATGCCGTCCAAATCGGTGACGGCCGACTGCAGCACACGCGCCGCACTCCGGCTCTGCTCGCGCTGCATGCGCTCGAGGGCGGCGGCGGCGGCGCGAACGGCGGCTGGGTCGATGGGGAGGCCGGCCGAGGCGGTGGATGCCTGGCGCTCTGTGTGCTGTTGGAGTTGCAGCTCGTCCTGTGAACGGTCGCCCTCCGTCTCGGCCTGGTGGGCCGCATTTTGCATGGCCGGAGCTTGGGTCGTGGGCGAGGCTGCGGCGACGGCCGTGGCGGCCGCCGCAAGGGCGGCAATCGTTGTGGAGTGGCTGCTCATGTATCCAGCGGTATTACTCGTACTAATGCTGTGGTGGTGGTGGTGGTGGTGGTGGTGTCGGTGGTGATGGTGGTGATGGCCTCCTTCGTTTGCCATCGGTTGCGGCGACTGCATGTCGTTGGTATTGTAGTTGTAGTCTTTGTTTGCGTGTACGCTCGGGCGGCGGCTTGTGTTCGGGCTGACGTTGGAGCTGGCCGGGTTGGCGCTGCCGCTGACGTTGCCGGCGTCGTGCGGTGGTAGCGAGTAGTTTCCAGTCAAGAGGGCGGCCGAGGCGAGCGTTGCGCCCATGCCACCCGTCGTGCGCGATTTGCCGAGCGGTGTCAAGCGGGGACTATGTGACGGCGAGGCCGGTGTAGCGGAGGAATTTCCGGGTTGTGTATGTGCACTTGTAGTCGTCGACGACGAGCCGTCTCGTTGGTCGCGAACGCTATTGTTTCGTCGGCTTTGGCTTTGGTTTTGGGTCGAAGTCGGGATGTGGCCGTGGCTCGGGCTTGGGCTGTGTCCGTACGTCTGGCCTTGGCTTTGGCCGTGACTTTGTCGGCGTAGGCGCAAGGGCGACGACAGTTCGGAGAGTGATCGTGTAAAATGGTGTCGTGGCCGTTGTGGCGAGGGTGTGGCCGCCGCCGCTGCTGTCGTCGATGTGTTTGTCGCTCCAGACGCTCCTGTCCCGTTTCCTTGCCTCAACTTGTCGCCGCCGGCTTGGCCTGCACTGCTGGAGTGGTATGCATGGTTGTTGATGCTGGCCGCCGTCACTGCCGAGGCGATCTGGTCCTGATTGCTCGACATGGTTGCAATCCCATCAGCCGACAGTGCTCAGTACTATGCAATGTACTTTGAGTGCGTCGTACTCCGTGCTCGTAAATTGAGTCGCAAGCACAAGGCACCCAAAAATGGAATAATCTGCCAACCAGACTTCCTGTGGCCAGGTTATGCTGGCTAACTGGCTGTTTCGGTTGTCGCCGTGCCCTGTTTTGTGTCGGGTCTCGCCAGGGAGGGTGTGTGAGCCAAAGTTGCGAAATGGCGTATGAGGAGCGGCTTGTGAAAGCCAGTGGTACTTTGGCGCGGCCTGTACACTAGGGAGGTTTCGTCACATGAAAATCGGTTTGATTAGTCAATTCTTATGTAACTCGCCTTGGGCCATCTCTTAGTCTACACGACGGCTCATACTCCGTCCAACCTCACAACCATACTGTTGTTTACACGATTATCGATGCCGAGTATAGATCTTTTCTCTAATGTCAGTTTGCAGAGCCAATGTGGATTGAGATGGCTCAATACGAACCAGCCCCCGAATCCCATAAAAAGTGACGAACAAAAGCAACAGCGACACACGTGATCCGATATGATTTGATGCAGGCAGACGAGGCAGGGCAAATCAGGGGGCCAATCAGCAAGGCAGGCACGGCCAACAATTGAGAGCGGAACTTTCACCCACGCAAGAGGGAGCTCGCGCCTTTTATATCCATTGGAATCCTCTCCCTCCTTTTTGTACCCTCTGTTTCCTTCACACACTCTCTCGCCATGCCAGAAACAATCCGCTTCAAAGGGCGCGACATCACCCTCCAAGAAGCACTCAAGAAGGACGAGAATGTTGTTCTGGCCGTGTCGCGCGCTAAAGCTCTCGAAGACCTAGAACAGGCACTCTGGCAGCAGCGCCGCAGTATCGAGGACATTGTTCGGCACCATCTAGCGTTGGCTACGAGCGACACGTGCGAGGTGCTTCCACGCTCCAAATGGCTACGTGGACGCTTCAACGTCTGTATTCTCGTGCGGGTCCCTCCGGTCGGATCCGCAGCTGATGGATCTAGAAGATTGGAGAGTCAGAGTCTTGTTGTCTTTCGCTGTCCGATGCCTCACGAGCTCTCCGAGCACAGCGAACCGAGCGGCGTTGTTGAAAAAATGCTTTCCGAGGTGGCCAACTATATTTGGATCGGAGAGCATTGTCCCGAAATCAGAATACCCCATCTCTACGGCTTTGGTTTGAGCCTGGGGGGCCCCGGCCGTCAACGTCAACGTCAATTTACACACACCGACCACATGGGCATTGCCCGGCGTACATACAACCAGGCGTGGCGCTCCATCTACAGCCATTGGCAGCGCCCACTGTTGTCAAAGTATGTCGAACATCCGCTACAGTTACAACAGGACGAACCAGTCTTCTCCCCGGCATACATGATTCTCGAGTTTCTTGGACCCGACGTTGGGCAGATGCTGTCAATCACACTCCCTCTAATTGAGCTTCTTCCCCGCAAGGACCAAAGCGACGATCACAAACTGGAGCTCATCCGCCGGCACAAGACCATTGAGCCGGCCAAAAAGGAGAGACTTTACCGTGGCCTGTGTCGAGCCATGTTGGCCCTCGCCCGTATTCCACAGTCTGATGTTGGCTCGTTTGTTTTCAATGTCGACGACGGCACGGTCACCCTGTCAAACCGCCCTACCTTTGCGTTTATGGCTATTACAGAAAACGAGAATCAAAAGGGGTTCAAGAAGGAAGATCGAGGCAGGCCCCAAGCCCCTGGCACGTTGTACAACTGTACCGACAGTTTTGTCGCTGACATGCTTTCCTTCCACGAACACCGCCTCTTCCTTCAACCTCAACAACACCCTTTTTCCGTCCGTGATGACTCGGATGCCCGCTTCCAAATGGCCATCCTAGCCGCCCTACGCATGCGAGCACCGCTTCATATGCCTCACAGGCAGTTTCGCAAAGGCCCCTTCTTTCTACAATTTACCGACTTGCACGCCAGTAACATTTTGGTTGATGATGACTGGAATGTGACCGGCTTTGTCGACCTCGAGTGGATCTGTGCACTTCCTGCAGAGATGCTTGACGTGCCATACTGGCTGACGGGTTGTAGCATCGAAGGCATTGTGAAGGATGAGCTGGTCCGTTTTGATGATGCTCGTAAGGAATTCTTGCGGATACTGAAAGAAGAGGAGGGGCTCGGCTTGAAGCAGAACGAAACGAAGGATGAAACAAATCTGCAGATTCACTTCCACGAACTCATGGAGACGAATTGGACGACAAGAAGTACATGGTTTTCTTATTGCCTAACTTCTATAAACGCCATGCATTTCCTCCTTGAAGACCACTTGTTTGTTCCTCGAAAACTCATGTCCGAGGAAGATGAATGCACACTATCGTCGTACTGGAGATCCGATGTTGAGGAAATCGTGAGCCGCAAGCTCAAAGAACGGCAGGATTATGACAACGACGTTCGCGCTTTATTTTCGGATTAGCAACTCTACAATGAAGACATGTCCTGTCCGTTGCTCAATACTGTCTATTCTGTGTATAGTTCCGCATATTCGGGCTTAGAAACACAAAATACAGAAGTAGACACTCACATGATTGTCAAGATTTGGCTGCTTCTGGTCATGCCTTCTTTCCCGCATCTTCTATTTCCTGTCGCTTTCTTTCCTCCCTCTCCAGCCTTCTCCTCTCCCGGTCGTCTTGTGTGTTTCTACCGCTGCTGGTGATAATTTTGATCATGTCGGCGGGTCCTGATACGCCCACCGTTGCGTCGCCAACTTTGCCGTCATATTCGCCGGAAGAATGGCCGTCTTTTTTATGGTCGTCTTCCATCTTATCAAGGGATTGATCGAGTCGTCGAGTCGGTTTCTAAGAAGGGGAAAAGGTTTAATAATGATCATGTAGTGGGAGTAGGTTTCAGCTCTCAACTTTAATATGTTCTGAGAGCGTAGGAGAATATCCGGCGACATCAAAATGCCATTACCTTCTCTCGCAAAATAGGCAACAGCCTTGGACCGCCTCATTTTCGATGCGCAGTGGTTGCATTGCATCAACTATCCGCTCTTCCTCCTATGCCCCTATCAGATCATGTCCTGCTTTTTTTCTACACATCGCAGATGCGGCTGCAGGTAATGATTGATTGGTTACAGGCGAGATACCCCCTCTTCACCACACCCACTTACTATTTGTCGCCTTTTTCCCAGATAGAAAGGGCAAGTAAGATACAAATCTCGACTAATGTGAATTTTGTATTACCTTGGCGCAGGCTCTTGCCTCTTGTTATTTCCAAGAGCCGCAATATTCGGGTATCAAAAGTAAACCGGCCATATTAAATGTTATAGCAAAATTACGGCGTCGGGCGTGTGAAAGACTTGAATGACCCTTTCTGCCTTGCCCGATTGATTTGTGTGGGGGGCATTTCAAAGTAATAGGCGAAGATAGACCAAGCACATAGGTTGTATGTCACGGAGAACAGCCAGTGAGATTTATAACGGTAAAATTTGGATAAAAAAAATACATAAAAGGTCGTTCGTTAGACTCTTTGTAAGAAAGAGAGAATAGTAGAAAAGGGTAAGAAGGTAAAAGATAAAGGTAAAGAATATATGAAGAAGAAGAGAAAAAAGTGTATGGAGAGAGAGAGAGAGAGAGAGAGAGAGAGAGGTAAAAAGGCGCAAAAAAGTAAATAGCCGCCAAATGCCAAATGTGGTTGCCACTCGCTGTAGTCTGTTTTTATGAGAAAAAGTCCAGATGCCACGTTGGAGCTGTTTTGTGAGAAGAACAGAAAAGATGGAAATGATAAGATGGTGGACGCAGAAGGACAAAAAAGGAAAATAGACATCAAAGCTTAGATATCAAAGATTGAGAGAGAGCGAAGCATCCTTGCTTGCTCTTGCTGATGCGAGAAAAAAAAATGAGAAATCAAAAGGTTGTGAACCACACCCAAAACCGGCCCCTTGACTGAGCACCACCCCAAACCTCAAAATATTCCTCCTCGGGTGCTGCCAACTGGTAAGCGTTCTTTTGCTCGCCGTTCGTCATGCACAAAACAAATGGAGAGAGAGACAGGGACAAAAAGGAAAATGATAAAGAGGAAAAAAGAGTGCTTCATGCTAGTCGTCAAACAAAAAAAAAAGATCGCTTAAAGATAGTGAGAATAGGAATAATGAGAGCGAGAGTGAGTGTTGTTGAGAGAGTAAGGAGAAATGAGTAAAGGAGTAAAGGATATTATCGTTTGTATGCTGTGAGATGCACAAGTTGTGTGGTGTTGTTGTGTGTCGAGAGAGTGTGTTGAGTAGGTGACTGCTCACGACGTCGCTTCGTCTTTGCCGCGCCAGAACTGCATCATACGGCTGATGCGCTTCGCCTTGCTGTGCTTGCCCTTCTTCTCGGGATCCGTGGCGCTCGTCGTGCTTGCGCTGTCCAACTGCACCTCGATCGACAACTTGCTCCGCTCGCCGTGCGACGTGCTGATCAGCCGGTGCAGACTAGCCAAACTAGAGCGTCTGCGTCCAAAGGCTGTCGACGTGAATGAGGCGGGGCGGTCGTTGCCACGCGATGGCAGGTAGGGGCGAGGCTGGCCGCCCAGAGGCGGGTAGTGAGGACCGTTTTGAGGAACAGCGCTCTCGCGCGTCATGGTCGAGTTGCTGCTAGTCAACGAAGGAATGTCGCTGGAGATGCGGACCTCGGGGCCCGGCTCGCCGAGAAGAAGGGACTGGAAGTTGTCCTCTGTCACCGACGAGGGTGCGGTTGAGATCCGGTTGGCATCGTACGACATGGGCGAGCGAGGCGAAGGGAAGGCAGACGAAGGAGCCATTGAGTAGGGGCTGATGGGTGCCAGCGAACCAGTGGCAGGCAGATGAAGCGGGCTAACATCCACGGGTGCCAGGTCCTTGCCCTTCATCAGCCGGCCAGGCGAGTGGATGGTCGAATCGGAAGACGACTCCATAACGAAATCACAGCCATCGTCACCAAACGTGAAGCTGCCCGCATCCTCCTCGACAATGACATCGTCGTGCAGTGAGCTGGCAGAGTACTCCGACTTGAGACCCATGCTCGGCTGTGTCTTATCATCGTCGCTCAGGCCGCTAAGACCGCTACCACGACGGCTAAGAGCAATCGACGACGTAGCATCGTCACTAACAGCAGACGAGAAGTCAAGGTTCCGGTCGTACGACAAGCCCTCAGCACCATCGGATGAGGTGACGCGGATGTCGATGCTAGGCGGCCGGTGTTCAAGGAACTCAGAGGGCTGGCGAGGTGGTGTGCTCGAGGTTGACGACATGGAGTGGACTGAAGTGGGCTTCGAGGCGCTCTGCTGTTGCGGCGGCGGCGGCTTGCTTGCACTCGAAGATTCAGCTTTCTCGCCGGCCTTATTCTCCTCCTCCTCCTCTTCCTCTTCAAACACGTCCGCCATGGCTGTCGAGCTGCCAAAGCGAGGAAGACCAGCCCGGTTGAAAGGCGGCATCTCCGGTGCACTCTCAGCACGGCGGTGAGAGTAATGCATGCCAGGACCGGTGAAGCGAGTCATGCCAGCAGCGCTGTGCAGTTGTTTTTTGGACAGGCCACCCGCACGCTGCGCGGCTTCCCACTCGAAGTTGCGTGGAAGAGGAGTGTTGAAGGGACCAAGGGCGGCGTCGAGGTCAATCATGGCAAAGGATGCATCGTCATCAGGAACAGACTTGGAAGGAGATGGCAGTGGCTGCCAGGTCGAGAATGCTTCGCGCGGCTCAGACGGAGAACCAGATGGTGTGACAAGAACAACAGGCGGCGCGGTGAACCCTTCCGTAGTCGAAGGCTCGCTGATAGCAAGGCCAATCGCCTCGGCAGGCACCTCAATCGACTCCTCGTCATCGCTATCGGCTTGTGGCAGAACTGGAGGTGGTGTTGGGGCACGGCGGCTCTTGCGACGGGGCTTGGACTTCCGACCAAGGATGCCCCAGGCCTTGACCTTCTTCTTCTTTTTGTTGTTGCTCGGTTTCCGCGTCACGGTCTTAGAAGGCGAAGTAGTGTCATCGGCAACTGTGTCATCAGTGGGCGCAACGCTACGGTCCTGTTTTTGCGCCGAAGTGTGAGAGCCAGCTGCTGAGCTAATACTGTCGGGCACCTTGGGTGACGGCTCATCGGCAAAGACAGGGCTGTGTCCGCAGGAGGACCGGGTAGGCGAGTTGATGCTGTTGCTGCTGCTGCCACCAATAAATGGGTCGAGGCTGAAGAAGGACCACCGCTTCGGGGTCTTGTTCGGGCTAGGAAGGGCCTGTGCTGCGGCAGAAACTTCAGGGCCAGTAGACTCAGATGGTGTGGCAGCCAGAAGAGGAATCGAGTTACGCCTCCGGGGAGACACGCTGTCATGGTCTTCAGAAGCAATGATGCTCTGTGTCCGATCAAGAACAGCACCAGCTGTGCTGGGTCTCGACTCAGTCACTGTGCTTCGCGACGGGCTGCGAATAAGTGGAGAAATGCCGTCACGCTCAATGCTAGCAGCGATCGAGGCATTCAGGGAGATAATGGAAGAGATGCTGCCAGATACCGAGTGGTTGCCGCTTCCTGTCGGAGGGCGGGCAGTCATAGTGCTGGAAGTGTCACTGGAAACGAGGGACAGAGGGCGAGGGATAAATTCGAGCGTATCCGAAAAACCAACCCGTGCACGAGGCTGGGCTGAAGACCGGGGTGTCGTCGCGGGCTTCTCCTGCTCGGCGTTGGTCTCCTCTACTGATGTTGCCGCCTCGGGTTCTGGGATATCGTCGGATTTTGTCGTCTCGGGAGCCTCGACATCCGTAATCGATAGAGCCTTTGCGCTGTCGGTAGCGGTTCTCTCGGGGAACGTGTATGACTTGTTCTCAATGTAGTCGAATCCAGACGGGCTGTTTGGTGCGCTGTTTCCGCGGTTTGGCGGAATCGGGCTGGTTGGTTGCAGAATGTCCTTGATATCGTGGCTGGAAATCGCTGCCGACCGCCGATGTGCGTGTCCACGACGGCCATGCGGAGGGCCACTAGGCTTTGATCCAGGGGCACCTGATGGGGGAGCAGGGCTGTTCAAAGGGGACAATAATGGCGAAGAAAGGCCGCTCTCGGACTTGGTCGGGCTAGTGCTCATGAATGTAAACGCCTCGCCATGGCGCACACTTCCACCAACAAACTCACTACCGCCACGTCTGTGCCCGCCGCCACCAGGACGCATCGGAATGGCCCTTGGGGACTGAGGAGACTGGGGAGGACTGAGAAAGGCGTGGCCAGGTGTGGGAGGAAGGCTGGCACCGGGATTGAAGGAGAAGTCGGGGAGAGCGGGTGAGCGCATTGTGCGAATGGGCGTGTTGCCACCGACGTGTCCGGGGGAAAGCGAGCCTCGGTCGTGAAGGTCGGCTACAGACTTTGGCCGTCTGCCAGTCGCGCGAGAGTAGGAAGAAGGGGCCGAAGTCGAGGATTTTGCGGGGAAGATGAAGTCGGGGATCGGCGGCGGCGGTGGGATATGTTGGAAACGGGGTGATGGTTGTGGACTCGGAGAGGAGCCTGAGTTGTGGAATGCGCCGTTCGTGTGGCTGTCATCATCGAAGCGTGGAGGGATCGACACCGGAGAGGGGATGGGACGCGGCGAAGACGGCTTCGCGAAGGACTCGCTGGCGGCCGGTATCGTGGCGTCCATGTCCATGTTCATGTCGATGTCCATGTTGATGGGCGAGTGCGAAGGTGCAGGAGGTGGCGGAACGTCAATTGCGAGAGCCGTTGCCATGTTTCTGTGCCTACGCCGCTCTGCGGCTCCAGAAGAGAAAACAATGAGCAACTTAGTTGGAAAGCCGTGACATTGGAAGCGGGCTGAAAAAGAGACGAAGGTCGGGCGGGCTCGTCGTATGCGTTTGCGATCAGGTTCGTGTGGAGAAAAAATATGAATGAAACCGCCAAAGTCGAAATTCAAAAGTCGAGCAATTCGAGATCCAAAAAGTCAATTAGGCCGTACAACAACAAGAAGTCGATATCCGGTGTGCAGTGCCGCGTATCGTTAAGAAAATGCTACCAAAAGAGGAGGTCTGTGAAAGAGAAAACGAATATCAGTAAGCCAGGGAGCGCTAGAAGAGACAAGGCAAAAACTAGACGAGGCTATCCGGGCGTGGTCCAGGTACAGAAAACAAGCCGCCGTTGAATGAAAGGGAAAGTGGCGACAAAGAGACAACGAAGACTGTTGGAAGAAAGGGAGAATTGAAAGACATGGGGGATGCCAGGGAGAGACGGGGCGCCAACGGGAACCGGTAGCTCGGCTTGATTTTTCTTTGGCATTTGCGTACCTGAATGGTTGGATCTTTGGTTTCCTTTCACAATGTCATGAGAAGAGCGTTACGGCAAAAATTGACGAAAAAGACAGAAAGGAAAACAGAGACGTTGGACGTTGAAACGCTGGAAAAGTCGGACGCTGTTTTTCAAAAGGCAAGGCGAGCGCAAAAGAAAAGGAGAGCGGAAAATGTGCGTGAAAAGGCGTGTCGCGACGGAATGTATGCAGTGCGAAATTAAAAGGCGTTTTGCGGGCGATGCGCTGAGATCGATGTGCAAAAAAGGTGCAGGAAAAGCAGTCGAAGAAAACGGGCGTGAGCGTGAAAATTGAGTGTCGAGAATAAGGAACGGACGGGCAAAACCAGCAAAGGAGAGAAGATCGAGGCTGGGAAGAGGAAGCAGTCTCGATGTGCCGGAATTGAACCCAGGGGGAAGCGTTTGCGATCGATGCTTTTGCGGGTTTGTTGCGAAGAGATTCGGGGAGTCGAAATGAAGGACGCAAGAAATGCTGCAATGCAAAGAATGTCGAATGCGAAAAGGGGTCGAAAAAAAGAGAAGCAGACGCAACCGTGGAGGTGACACGCGGTGCTTTGCTGTTTGCGTGAGGGAGAGGAAGAGAGAAAGGAAAGGAGAGTGAGGGAAAGGGTTGGTTGGTCGACGAAGTCGAGAGAATTTGGAGATTTCGAGGAGGGAAAAGAAAACAGAGGGAAACCAGTCAGGAAATGAAAGGGAAAGTGGTAACAGTGAGGAAAGAGCGACCTGGGAAAATAGGAAGGGGCAGCAGGCGGGCAGGGGGCCTGTGCAGTGAAGGGCAGGCACAGAACGAGAGCGAGACAGCCTAAAAAGACACAGAAGACAAGAGACAGTGTGAGCGGGAAGGAGCGCCCGGGCAGGGCAGTCAAAAACAGGCACCTGGGTGGGTGGGGATTGGGGGCCGGAGGACCCAAATCACAGGGCAGGAGCGACCAGAACAACTCCTGAAGCCAGGCTAGAGACAAGGGAAAACAGAGAGCAACGGGGAAACAACGAAACAGGCTCGACAGGCGAGACAGGGCTACACGGTTAAACAGCAGGGAAGGAACCCCAAGAACACCAAAAAGGAAGGCACAGAGAAGACACAGGGAAAATACATGGAAAATACAGGGGAATCAGGAACAGTGACAGACAGGCTGATGGAGCTGATGGAGCTGAAGGGGGCAAGCGAGACAGGAACAAACGGCGGGACGATCATCAGTGTACGAGAGAGAAACGCAGAAACGCTATGGCGAGAGAGACGGAAACAGAGAAAGACAGCAAGTCTCCACGCCCTCTATCTCACTGCGAAACTACGGAGCATTGGCGGCGTCTCCGCCCAGTGGGCTGGGCGCTATTTTGGCCGTTTGTGACTATTTTGTCTATTTTCTGGGCCCTGGGTCAGCTGTCAACCGGTTTTTGGCTGTGGTTGTGGTCTTTTGTGGTTTTTTGTTGGCGGTTAGTGTGCAAAGATGCGAGGATGTTCGGGCGTTAGCGGTTGCAGCGCAAGCAGCGGTAAAGTGAGATACGAGAATGGAATACCCCATAAGGAAAGAGGAAAGAGGGAAATGCGCGCGTGCGTTGCTTTTCCTGAGAGACAATGGGGTCAACAAGCAGGAGCGACTGGCGATACTGCCTCGCAATACACAGTACTCCATCTTCAGTGTCTGGTACCGGGAAGATGGTGTGGTTGCAGTATGGGTTCCTCTTAAAAGGAAAGAGCACGAGCACAAAAAGTGGGAGGTAAGATATCTCTCCCTACCCGTCAGATACAGTGCCCTTTTTCCCTTTCAAATTTGGGTCAGTGTCTCCGGCCTGAGCCTTTTTCTCGCAGTCTGCCATTTCGATAACGGGCTACATTGGCAGGGTGGCCACGATGGCTACGGTGGTATTGTTTCGACGGCCGTGAGCACCAAAAAGAGACTCGACAGCCTGGTGGCGAAAAATACGAGCGATCAGATAGGGAAAGGAGCGGCACAAGAACAAAGAACAGCGAAAAGAACGTGAGCCTTGAGAATTAAAAAGGAAGGCTCGATGAACGGCGAGGCCAAAGAGGCCCGTCTCCCTTCCGCTCCGTTGCTTTGTTCCTTCCTCGCCGAATTTGCTCAACGAAAGAGGCAGGTCCGGTCAGTCAAGATCGAGCTGAGAAAACAAAAGCGAGACACCAACTCAGACAACAAACAAATTCAGGGACAATCCAGGGACGAATTCAACGAATCCAGGAACAACAACAACTGCAACAACTGCCAACACAGGGCAGAGGACAGCCGTGAGCGAGTGTCCCCCTCCCCCCAACTTTTTCGGGGGAGAACCCACACACACACCACACCCCTCTCACCTCGAAACATCCCTGCTCCTGTCCTTGAAGTGGGCTCTTTAATGAAAGGTTCAGCCACTGAGGAGCCGCAGACGGGGGTGTGTCGAGATGGGGGGCAAGGTGGGAAGGGGAAAGACAGTGGACAGTCAACAGCACTAACGCAGACGCGCAGTAGCGCCAAAAAGCAAAAGGGACGACGTTCGGGCAATGGACAATGAGTTTTGATGGGGACCTGGAAAAGGTGGGAAAGGGACCTGAACTTGTGCAGGTAGCGTTGCAGTGCAGCAGTGCAGCGAAGCGTCAAGTTCGGATTCGGCGTGATAGATGGCAGGCGAGGCGGAGGACGACGACAATGGACGACAAAAACAACAGACGGTTGTCAAAACAATGACCAGACGATGTTTACAAAAAGATGTCAAGTTTCATGGTGAGTTGACCGCTGATGATGGCCAACATTCAAAAACAACGTCATGAAAATCAACACGAATACGCGAGCAAGTTCTCGTAGGATACAAAATGTGTGCTTCATGCACACGTCAGAAGCTGGAGTTGTCTCAATACGGCAATATCATACGAGGCGTGCCAGCTACGGCTTGTCTATCTACCTTTCTCTCCAAGAGCCGAAGAAACGAACAAGGTCTCGGCGATGACGACGGACAAGTCGCAAGGCTCTTGGCCGGTGTGCAGCTAACAGGTACAACCTTCTCGTATTTGAGCAAGGCAGGATTCGAAAATAGCGGAACCAAACCAAAGGTGAAGCAAACCAAACAGAAACAGCTGAAAAGAAACAAAACCACAAACCAAAGAGAAACAACCGGAAAGAGCTCTTTCCAGCCCGTGCTTTTTTTCTTCACTTTCCCTTCCCTTCACCTTGTCGGCTGTCGTCTATTTGTAACAGATCCCCGCCGTCTGTCGCATTATTCTAGCCCGAGCCTGGCACTGGGTCGTGCACGTTCACCAAAATGTTGCTATTCATAACTCGCTCGTAACCCGAAATAGGCCAGGCCACGAATATAAGTAAATATAAAATGCAAAATATAAATATACTTCGTACCTGATCCTTCCCTTTCCCTTCCCCCTCAATAATCTCATGTCAAAATCAAAACAACCAAGAAACCAAGCAAACAAACAGGCACAAACAGCCGCCGCGTTGGTCAATTTGACGGCCCCTCCGCTGCCGAACGTCTGTGAGCAATTCGATCAAACAGAAACAGCCGCGAGCGGGAAGTGGGTGTGCTTCCAAGACATGGTCGAAAGACGAGATGAAATAGCTCAACTTGTGGAAGAAAACAGCTCAACGTCGACACGTAAGATGCATGTACTGAAGAGGTAAGGCCAGAGCTCTCCGTAAATGTACCCCGTCCTTTATTTACTTGCTACTGCTTTCGGAGCAAGATTGTGGTTTCGTCTGGCAGGTGGTGCCATCTTGGGAAATCCTGTGTATCGCGAGTTTCCGCTTTGGGCTTTGGAGGAGTTTTCGGGCACAGTCTTCAATCTTGAAGGGTTCATCTCTTCATAGGATCCAGGGGCCAGTTCCCTCCCATCCTTCTAGTGCATCTCTTGTGCGGTTGTGTCCGGCAGTCGAAGTGACCCCAAAATATTCGAAATGCCCCAAATGCCCTTGCATATTTGCTTTAAGACAAGACGATGTGCGGCAGCACCTTGCACGTTACGGGGCATTCCATTCGTACGTGTGCCGTACGGGTATGTGCTTATTTTGTACGGAGTACCTGCAACTGTTTAGTATCGTGTCGTATCGCATCTTTGCCATTATCCGCACGAACAGGTCGTGTTCTCAACAGTCAAAGGTCTCAATATCTCGGCTTTGCCACAAGTCGAGATACAACACACAAAACTCTCTAGCGGCACATCATGAATTTGTCGTATTGAATTCAAGTCAAACTCTCAGGGCACACGTTTCCCGTGAAGGGTGTGAGACCGTGACATCTGGTTGGTTGTGCCTGAATAGCAAAGTGAAGAAAGTGAGTACACCAAAAAGCCAAAAGACAGGCACAGGGACACACCAAGCACAATACCCCTGTCAATAAAAGCACAACTGTATCTCACGGAGCTGCTACAAAATGTTTCTTGAGTGCACAGGTGCACACAGGTGCACTGAGAACGCTCAGAGAATAGAGCGTGGATGCCCCCTGCTCTTCCCCCCAATTTTGGCTCTTTTGGGGCTCCACTCTGCACACCCTCAATCCCACGCACCCCTTGCTTCTGCGGCCTTGGCCTCTCGAGGTGTGTGTGTTGCTGTGCCTGAGTGGCAAAGGGATGAATGAGAAAAAGGGGAGCGAGCCGAATGGAGAAAACGGGGGTCCTTTGCAAGAAAGCGAGGTTGATGAGACGAAAGAAGAGACAATCACGAAAAGACAAAGACGTCGCACAATGCATTTTGCGCAGAAGACAATGGAACCCCTTTATGTGCAATTATCGTGAATTTTCTTACTTTCGGCAAAATGATATTCAGGACCATTGTCACATCAGACCGGCTCATCCGTTCTTTGGTTCTTTGGTTCGTTCGTCGTCGTTCTCCTTCTGCAACATAATACGCCATCAGCATGTTGACAATCGACAATTCAAAAGGTTGCAAAAACTGGGAAGCGAGTGCTGCCATTGTGCGGAGAAGTGACAGGGGAGAGTGAACAAATATCATAAAATGCATCGAAAAAGAAACAAAAGAAAGTAAACAAATCCGATTAAGGCTGTCGAAACAGATCATCTGTGCCTATTCTTGGGTACTTCGAAAGAACTGCTTCCCGATGTTTGCGTTTGCCATGGAGACCGAGATTGTTTACGGAGTCGAATGGAGAGGGTACTGTCGTAGCCAACCCCATTTTGGCCCATTTTGGCCCATCACGAGCGGGCTCAGCCTCTCGGTCTTCCTTCTGAGGAGTGTTCCCTTCTTTGATTTTGTGTGATTGTGGGTGATTTTCAATAGAGCCAGCCGTGCAGGGGGATGGTTTTTGTGAGTTTTGGTTCTTTTTTTTTGGCGCATCAAGAGGTCATTAGTGGTCATCACAAAAGTGATCAGTGACCAAAATGTTCATCATCGGGCGTGAGTGACTTTCTTTTTCTTTCGGCCTTCTTCCTCTTGTTCTCCGCAGACTGGAAAAACGAGGGCATCCAACAATGTCAACAAACATCAAAACATGGGATGAAAGGGAAAAGCGAGAAGGAAAATAAATTACGACTGTCGAACATCGTGCGCAGGGAGGCTGCACGAGGATGTCCCCTCTCATGTCTTGAAAATATTTAGCAGTGACTCCAGTGACAGCACGCTGTCAACTCGTGGATTGCTAGTCTTGACGCCGTAGAAGCCTTCCAATGTCTCGCATCTTTTGCTTTTTCCTGGACAGCCTGCAGCGCTAGTAGGGGAAGAACTGGAAGAAGCAAAGAAAAAAGGGGGTCCCTTCCAGTCGTTCTATAGGGTTTACGGCGTGTTGGTTCTTTTGAGTGCAAGAAGCAACAAAAAAAGTGCTTCCTTTTTCCTCATGATCTTTCCTTTCCCTCCAGGTCCACCCTGCCCGCCGAAAGCGCCGATTCCCTCCTGAATCGTGCATGCACAAAAACGAGGAAGGGCCGCATCCGAGTATCACTCAAATGGCATCCATCGACATCGCAATCGGCGGACATTGAGAGGCAGAATGGCACGCAATGAAGCCAAGGCTTCGGCGCAACCCTAACTGTCGCTGTAATTCACCATCTGTCGCCAATATCATTAGGGCAAACCACTGAAGACATCCAGCCTGGCTCTAGTTGCGCACGGACACACTTCTTTTTTGCTCGCATGATGTGTGTGTATGTTTGGGCTGAAAGTGCGGGATGAAGAAGAAAAGAGAGTAAAGACAGGAGCGAAGAGCGCCTATTTTGAATTCCTCATAAATTCTGGGCACTCGTGAATATCTTTCTCCAGACATTTGTGAGATTTTGAGCGCGAATTTGCCTTGATAAAAAAGTCGGGGAGTCGGGGGCACTACGATCTTGGCGCACAGATGGCGAACTCTGCCCCATCTTTTGACCTCAGTTCAGAGTTCTCCATCTCACGACCGAATATCTGTTCGATTTAACCTCATCCGTCGCCATCTGGTTATCAAACGTAATTTCCTGGTATTTTACCTACCTTCCCGCAGGCTCACAGAACCTCTTTTTCTCGTCCGCCGGTTTGCCAAAAAGGAAGCCGAAAGGAAGAGCCAGAAGACGGGAGAAAGTCAAAAAAGCAAAAGTTTGGGTCCTGCAGGGCCTGGCCCTGGGCCTGCATCTGCATCTGCAGCCATATGCAATCTGCATGCAACATAGAGCACAGGATTGTGCAGGATGCCCTTTTTTGTCTTCCTCCCTTTGCTTGTCCATTTCTGCATGCAAATACGACGACATCGCCTGTGCCTTGAACTGCATATCGGCAAGCCCTCAAGGTGGACGACGTAAATCATATCCATCCTCACTCATACTCGCAATGGCGGCCTGTTATCCGCATGTAGTATTGCTCCGTAGCAAGTGCTCCGTCCGTTCACGGAAACCTTACAATCTTATCAATTTCATGTCTGAAGAAATATCTTCTTCTGCACGTCGGAAAATTCAAAAGTTGATACATGCAGGAAGATGGGACTTGTAAAATGGCGAATGGCGACGGGCGGCAATGAACAAAAAGTCAAATGCTGTCAATCTGTTGTAGCACGGAGGCTTTGTCGGCTGCATGCAGATACACAAGATACGAGGTATCTGTATGCAAAATCAGATGCAAAATGTATCTGTAGGTGAAAATAATTTTGATGTTTGATGAGGAATAAAATTCAAACCGGTAAATGTTACGAAAATAAAATAAGAAAAAAGAACAAAAGAAATATCACAATGTCAGACCCGAAATTGTAATAAGAACAATTGCCAGGGCCTTGATATTGCTGTAGGCGAATAAGAAAGCGAATTCAAACTTCAGACGACAAGAACAATAAGACGACGAAAATCATCGCTTTGTGAGATTATTATTGCCCAGCATTATGAATTAATGAGGACTTTCAGGATGCCTGTTCCTGACCCGCGATATTCACTCGATATTGCCTATTTATTTTTCCCTCTATTTCTGACACCGTCCCAAGTCTCGCTCGCCTCTGGGTCCTACAATTACTGAGCACCTTATTTTTGTCAATCCGTGCTCTGTGCATACTGTGTACTCCGTACCTGCCTTTTGATTGTCTTCCCGTCGTTACTTCGCCGTCCCGGGAGATTGGCGTGCAATTTTCTTAATATTTCCTCTGTAACGCACAATTGATTGCAAGGCAAAATATCTTATTTAATACCAGCCATCCCGCGCCTTCATCCATTCCTAGGGCTGCATCCGTCAAACAGCCTGACAGCCTCTTCTCAAAAATGTGCAAATAAATAGTCGCCATCCGTGTCTTCTCTAGGGCAAAGCTTAATTTGCACACGCTCCGAGAAAAAAGAAAGCCGTCAATGCCCACTAATAAACGTTGACAAGCAAAAGACCATCGACTCCGAATTAGGCATCGTGAAGTGGCCTGTGAGCTCAGAGCTGGGATTCGGGAGTCGCGTCACTCGCGTTAGAAGACATTTCGAAGCAGTCGAAGCGTTCTTTGCGTTCTCGACGTTCCAACGAAAATTCTTTCGTTCCTTTGCTTCCCTCCAGGCGCCAGAATTACCCAAAATAAGAATAATAAGCAGTGTCATGGATGGGGAACCTATTGTCGATCCATCTTACGTTCCAATCTCCGTTGATCAGGCACAAGGGGCAGACGAGAGTGCGAATTTGCGTTCGATACACCGATGCGCAACGTTGCCTATTTGCATACCTTGTAGCCGCGAATTGCCTTGCCCCAGGAATTGAGGAATTCAAAACTTCACACGACTCTCTGCCCTCTGTCCTCTGTCAAAACCCGCTTGGCGGTCCCTGACGATCCGTTTCTTCGGCCCCTCGTCCCTGTTCACGACAATTGTCCTCCACATCTTCTGTCGTTCTCTGTCTTTATTCTGCCAATCCTTCTCTCCTTCTCTCGATATTCATTGCCTGTCGTCACTGTGCACGAGGGCGCTTCGTATTTTTTCTTTCTTTCTTAATTTTTTCTTAATCCTCCGGCCGCCTCTCTTAGCAGTCCGCTTAGCCTTCCAATATCCCCTTCTCTCCATCACAGACGCGCCTTAGGTCCTTCTTAGGTCCTGTCAAACTTGCTCGACACGGGTCCATTCGAGGCCCATTTTGCGTGCCATTTTGCAGCAACCGAATTAATAGTATCACTGCAATAGCCTCATTTTAGTTGACAACCGTCGCCTGTTGAGAACAGAAATAGCCTGCGGCAAGGAACAAATCCCCAATAAATTTGGGAATATCCCACTCCACGGCGTATATCGGGTGGAGCAATACTGGAGTAGAGCGTTTATTTTAAAATGAAGACAGCAACTGTTCGCCGCCCGAGGCTGGCTGAACGCGCAGAAAACAATTTGCAGGAAAGAAAAAGAAAGAAAGAAAAATATCAGACGAAGGAAGCAAAACTTGCCACTTGTACTTTTTCTGCAACGGGCGGCAATACGGTTATTGAACGAAATGAGATGGCAACAAAACAAACAAAACAATAACAAACGAGGATATTGGACATTGGCATATTAGCATCGCCAAAGGATAAACGCCGCACTCATCTCACTTCACCCTGTTACGTCTGCCTTTATTCGTGTGTCGTACGCCACGTATCTTTTCAGGCGCCTCTCCGGAGATTTTCTGTTTTCTTGGGTCTTTTTGTGTCCTTTGGGGGGCAGGGACACGTGTGAACACAGTTAACCACGGATTCTTCAGGCGAGGAATGGATAGACAGGAACACAAAACAGACCCGAAAGAGACGTAAAAGACGAGGAGGCAAATTACAAGACACGCGACAACGACAAGGGCATCAAAAGACGTGAGAAACGCAACGAAACGTGACAGCGTGACGGCCAGCATCGTCAGAAGAATGTGGCCTTGAGATTTGGCGTGTCAATCTTCAATCTTGACAATCTCGAAAATCCTGGATCTTAAAATAAATCAAATCTCGGAGACGCATCGCGAATGACGACATGCCACCCATTCCAATCGTTGGCCTCTCTTTTTTTGTGGGAGAAAATCTGAAATCTTTGCCACTCAAATCTTGTGTTTCTCGTGTGAGACTTCTGCACCAGAGAGACCTGACGAAACAAAAAGAAAAGAAAGAAAAATATACCAAAAATAAAAATAAAATAACGACAGGCTTCGGAGAATGGAGACTGGCACAAGTCCGACTGGACCGGATGGAGAAGAATCCACCCAGGTCAACGACAGGGATCATTACGCGACCACTCGTCTTTCGAGATCTCTGAGTCTGCACGCGTGCACCAGAAATGACGCCGTCATTCAACAAACAAAAGGGTGCACCTGGAAGTTCCCCGAGACGTGGAAGGCAGTTGAACAGTGAGACTTTGAGTTGTTGATGACGAGAATGCGAGGAAGGCGCGGTGCGTGATTCCCTTCTTCCCGCTAGCGCCGTGTGTGCCCCTGTCCGCTAACTGCAAAGAAACCCCTGGTCGGTCCCCGCAGCGGATATTAGGCCCAATTTCTTCTTGCTTGCCAAATGGCTCCAAATGGCGTATTTCCCAGTAGCCTCAGTGGGACGTTTGTTCGTAGCGCCCCGGCGCCCCAGCAAATAGCAGGCAGCAGCTTTTGGGGCAGATTTGAGAACGGGGAGTGGATTACAGTGGATTACAGTGGAATGGGCCCTGAATCTCACTGGGTGTTAGCGCACGTTCACTACAATTCGTAGTTTTGGCGGTGAGAGGCGGCAGGTGGATGACAAAGGGCGGTAAAGGGTGGCAGAACCCTCCCCGCTGAAAAAAGGGCGGCAGAATTTGTGCAGCGACAAGGCGGTCGAGAAAAAAATGTAGGCCGAAAAATTGTACCGCCAAAAAGTGACGATTGAAGACTGACGACCAACCACCGACATCACGACCCACGACGTCGACCAACACATCTCTCTGTCGAAACTCCCTTCACTCTCCTCCACTCCCTCACAATGTCCAGCGAAACATCAGCAGCTGCGGCTGCGCCCGTGGCCGCCGCCACGTCCACCAAGAACCTCGGCATGCGCAAGAATGGTGCGTACGCTCCCAAACTTTTGTCGTCAAGATGAACACTGCTAACCCGAGCCCCAGGCAAACAATGGCACGAACCCAAAAAGGCCTTCCGCCCGGGCTCCGGTCTCACCTCGTACGAGCAGCGCAACAAGGAGCGCATCGCCCGCGCGACGATGAAGGCCAAGGAGAAGGAGCTCAAGGACGAGAAGGAGGCCGCGCGCCAGGCGCGCACCAAGGCCATCCGCGAGAAGAAGGCCGCCAAGGAGGAGAAGGAGCGCTACGAGAAGCTGGCCGAGAAGATGCACAAGAAGCGCGTCGAGCGGTTAAAGCGCAAGGAGAAGCGCAACAAGCTGCTGCACACATGAAGCACGATGGCGTCTGTCTGTGCTGTCTTGTTGTGTTTGCATTTTTTCTCATCTTCAACTCTTTTACTCCATTGTCTCCTTTCTCATGGAGAGACATGCGTTTCTTTTTCTTACCATTTCCCGGCTACACTGCCGTGGAAGCGTTGGGCGTTCTTGGGCGGCGTTTTGATTTTGGGATGTTATCCGATTATTCTTTGTTGCATTATACAAAAGCATTGTTTGGCAATAGAACCTATTTACACTCTGACATCTCTCCATTTTCATACCATGCGGTGTGATGAAGTATTTTTGAAGCCTTTTACATGTCTCCGACGGCGTGGCATTAACAACACCAGAGTGTGTTGTAGAGCGTACCAGACGAGCCAACGAACTACTCCTCACAATTACCACTATGGATTGCCATGTGGTGGAAAGAGATATACAATGAATATCCATGAAAACTAATCAGTTGCCACGTCTGTCGAGTATCCTTATAAAAGAGCTTGGTGGAAAAGGTCCTGGAGAGGCTTGGGCCATCACCGGGTGCCAGCAGTATTTACATGTTTCAAGCGCTAGGCACGCGTCACATTCTATATTCTATGTAAATACTCAAACTACGGCTACGGTTAGTCTTCTTGAATCACTCCTCGAGGTGGCACATATTTTCTACGGGACTAGTCAAGAGCATTTGCAGTTATCTCATAAACAATCGGCGTCGGGCTGTCAGCATCCGTGGCTGGACACACGGCGTTATCGCTTGACAGCTGGCATTATCACGAGACTACAGCTGATAAAGTAGTAGCCATAACCGTCTATACTATCTACTACATGTCAAACTGTATTTTTGGACTGGCGAAATGTCTTTATGGTGTATGGTCCAGCCAAAGCTCGACCGAACTAGTATTGAACTTTTGGTAGGAAAAGATCGTTCAAGAAAATATTGTAACTATGATATCTTGCTTCCCTATACAGCACATCATTCAACAAATATATCCAGGTACAAGGACAGTTACCAGCCACAAGCCTCTACTCTGGTTGTTGTCTTATTAGATCGCAATCATACTGGTCTATCACTCACTGTAGGGTGTACTTGTTCGATTTCTCGATATTATCAAGGCTACTTCAAGAAATTCTGTACGTATTTCTAGAAGTACATTTATGGTGTGGTTTTATTTTTTATATATTCATTTATTTTACCCTTCATTAGAATTTTTTTTCTTTTTTTTTTTTTTTACAAAAAAGTACAACGGATGGTAATTTCAATCATGGCAACATTTCACGCCAATATTATAGTATTATAAGTTACTTGAGTTTAAGGCAGTTATATTTACAGAAAATGTAACATATCTAAAGTCCAATTCATAAAAGAAAGATTGTAAAGTTCAATGAGAATGCTTAAATGTTTACTTGAATAAGATTTTGGGATGAAAACCGAATGTGTTGTTGAGGATGAGATGACTAAGCGATTTAAAGAGCCTAGGCAATTCCCAATTGGCAGGGGGGCGGCAGCTAAACCCGAAGCTGTGGGGAGCTTCCTCGGGTTACCATTCTTTCTCCACAGCGACGGCTTATTGCTGAGCTGCGTGTTCAGCGTGCTTTTCACGTGGACGTTTTTAGGAGGCGAATACGGTGTCGGCTTTCCTAGAACAAACAAAACAAAGAACAGCATCAGAGACAGAACTGCAATTGACGAAGGTACTTTTCCGACAGCTGTCCCGACAACTTTGAATTTCGTCGCAGCTACTTTCTCGACTTCCTCCCATTTAACCTGTCTCCGTTTACGACAACCACCGTTGAGCTCCCGAGCTCGATCCACATTCCTCTTCCTTTCGCCCTCTCTTTCGTCCTCCACACACCACACACAATGGCCGCCCGTTTAGCGACGCGCCGGCTCCTCCGCGAGTTCGAGGGCTGGCAGGCCGACCAGGAAGAGTTCCGCACGGCGCAGACGGCGGCGACTGAGGCTGTGACCAAAGCAGAAGAGTCCGGGACGGACGAAGAGCTCGCGGCCGCCAAGGCGGCCCTCGTCGCGCTCGAGGAAAACAACCCGGACCGCGGCATTGAGCGACTGGGGCCGGCAGGCGACGGCGACGACCTGTTTGCGTGGGAGGCGGTGGTCAACGGCCGGGGCGGTGTCGGCGGCGGCTACGACAACGGCCGTTGGTTACTCACAATCACCCTACCTCAAGGCTACCCGAACCAGCCGCCGGTCGTCACCTTTGTGACGCCCATCCTGCACGCCAATGTGCACCCCACCACCGGCGCCGTCTGTCTTGACCTTTTGCAGTCCGCATGGACGCCGGCCCTGACGGTAGTCTCGTGCATCCGCGCGGTACGCATGCTGCTGAGCACGCCCGGCACGGACAGCCCGCTCAACATTGACCTGGCGGCGCTGTTGCGGGCGGGGGACACGGTGGCGGCGGCGCGGCTTGTGGCGCTGTGGTGCGACGAGAAGCGGTACGAGGGGCAATAGACAAGACGACCCGAAGGGAGGTCTGTCGACAGAGGAAGGGCTTTTTGGATACTATTTCTGGGCTGTACAATTGTAAATAAATACCACGGGCATGGCATTGCTATTTCTTTTATCTCTTCATTTTTATTCTATATTCATGTATATATACCGTTTCATATATTGTCTGATATTTCCTATCCCACCAAATACCGAATATCTACTACCGCCTGATGTTGCCAATATCATCTTCGCGTTGAGTATATGCTGGAACTCTGTCTTGGAACCCAGCCATAACCTGAATAGAGCCCGGGCAGAGAGTCTGAAGGAGACCGTTGTAGGCTACCGACAGACTATCTCGACTCACATCTTCCACCTCTTCCACCATGTACCAATCGTCCCCCACCGGGTGGTAGCTACAGACAAAAGAGCATGAGATCCACAAACTCTGCTTCAACCAACATGTATTGCTGAGTGCTAGTTTTTGGTTGAGACTCCCGTAGATGAGAAGACACGACGTACAGACTATAACGAGTCCGAGCATGGACTGGGTGCTTTGGCTGCATGCGTTGTCTGAAAGCCGTTCTCATTTTTTTTCGTGGATCACGCCTCGCTCCAAGTTTGGTCACAGACGCGAGTGACAGAGGAGGAGATGGGTGAAAAGTGCGATCAAGGTGGGAAGGGGGCATCGGCCGGAGGTCTCTGGCCAAGAAACAGTTGCTGCAATGGGCAACCCGACTGCAACATATGGATTGTCTACCGGACCTCTTGGAGCTCTATTGTAAGAGTGGGCTGCGTTATGGCGTTGAAAGTAGTTGACTTTCAGGCCCCCGTCATGCTGATATATGTGACTGGTACTATCTTATCCGTTTTGATAGTGGTAATGGACAAAGCACATCTGGTTGCTGCTCATACTGTCGTGTGTTGTATCTTGTCTGTATCTCGCCCACAGCCTCATGGTAGCATCGATCTGTTGACTGCGAAGATAGTGAATGGTTTGTCAAGTTTCTGACAGGCCTGCAGAGCCAGCTACTCATCCTGCAAGACCTACAACGTGCTGAGCGCAAGAAAACGCTGTTTCTTCTTCTCATTCTCCTTCTCCCTCATGATTTCCTTCATCACATCGGGCGATAGGTTCAGCACGGGTTCGTCGTCTTCCAAGATTTGCTTCACCGATGGCCACAGAACACTTGGCCTCAGGTGGCATTCGGCAGTCGGTAGCTGCGTGGCTGATTTATACGGGAAGATGTCTGTCTGGGCGCATCTGTACTTTATGGCCCAAAGGTAATAAACAACAGCATCCATCTGGGCAGCTGCGTCCAAGGTGTCAGAGGCTTGGAGTGTTCTATCCGCAGTCTGTAGGAGACAGATATAGCTCCACCTCTTGCTCACTGCTGGGTCGTGCAAAATGTTTGCCCGAGACGGCGGGAAGCAGACGAGATTGCCATGGACGGCGTTTGTTCACCGGTATACCGGTATCCGCATGTCGCCGATCTCGGCAGACTCGGTGGCCTTGGCTACATCAGCCTGCGTCATCGACCGAGTAGCGACCCGGGCAGCTTTGGCGGAAGTTTACTGGCGGCGGCCTTCTCAGCGGCCTTCTCAGCGGCCTTCTCAGCGGCCTTCTCAGCGGCCATGATCGCCTGTAGAGCGAGCAACGGGCTTGAGTATCAAGATGGCCTTGAAAATTTCTTGAGAGTTGAAAGAGAGTTTGACGGCGGCGTGTGGCGCAATACCTCAAGGGCTTGAGTGGTGGCCGAGTGTGTATTGACAAAAATATTGGCCACGACGTGGTACAACTCCCTAGCGGAGCTCATCGAAGTGTTGGTGGAGAAATATCATCTCGAAGGTGCTGTATGATAAGACGTCACTTGGACACGGGAAATGTCCAATCCTGATCATAAAAATACCGGTTTGGGAACTGCTCTCGCGAGGAAAATGCAATGATGATTGGCCGTTCTGGGGCCGCCTGTCAAGAGCCGCCCAAAGTAGAGCCTTGAGAGAAATGGCCCATGCTGTTGGGCTCAACGAGCCTTGTTCTCCGTGGGAATTGCTGCAAAGGGTCTCGCTGAAATGCCACATAACATCCGGGCTGGGCGCATAAAGCCACGCTCTTTGTGAACTGGGGCATGGTATCGATGCGAGGCTCTGGAAACTTCCATTGTGTCTATGCACTGCTGGGACGCAGGACCCAAAAATGGTTGTCGTTTTGTTGCGCGTACTTTGGAAGTGCGCATCCGGGAAGCATATCGGTAAGCATTTTGTCTGCCGGGAACATATACTGCCAGTCACAGGGTTTTGGTTTCATCTTCCAAGAACGAAAATTCTATCTCTCTCCAAGATGACAACGATGAGTTGCCATTTCATCCTGGCGTTGAACACTTTTTGTTTGACGACGACGACGACGACACTGCCGCGTTTTTGAAGGAGCCCGACATAAGAGACCAGATGTCTCGTATATAGCTAGAGAGCATGACCTCGTCGGCTCGCATGAGCCAACACTGCCACTGTTAACTTGATCAACTCTTCCCGTGGAAGATTTGCTCGGTTAAGTACTGTGAACTTTGATCAAACCTGGGACATTGAACTCTCTCCAAGAACAGAACGCGGCACAAATCGTACCTTGTGCCCTGATCATGGGCAGTGGGATCGGCTGGTGAGCGAGTGGTGATGCTGCGATGGACGACAGTGGTAGAATGCCGGCCTGTCATGAACCGAAACTCTATCGTTCCAGCTCTTCGTACGGACCCCCCTTTGTTTTGCGAAATGTATTGTGAGGGAGAAACAAAACAGGACGGAGCTCGTTCGGGACATCGTAATAAACAATGTACAGAACACACGTGCAAGGCGTACAGTTACCCTGTGACTCCGGGTCCAAGTCAAACTGCCGAGAAGATGTGTATTCTCGTTTGGTGCCATCCCTGTCGACAAAAACGGGAAAGTAAAATACGTGCTCGGTTCTCGACTAAACCCATCCGCTGGTGCGAAGCAGACCATCTTTTGTATCGTACAAAAAGATGATGGGGGAGACTGACTACACAGAGGAAGACGCTGCTGGAGAATTTGGTTGACCATCTTTTATTCTTTAATAGACTTCCCTAGCTGTCGTTGTGGCCAGCTGTCACTGCGGCGATCGGTGGCCCCGATCGGGGACAAAGTGTAAATGGGGACAGGATGCCTCTAGGCGCTGTCCCGAAGTTTTGGAGCAGGAGCTAGCAGTTTCATGTAAGGATCCTCTTGCACCGTGCTCAAAGTGTTGTTGCCAGCTTTGCTGCTGGTACTTGGTCATTCCAATTCATTCGGTGGTTCGTCACGACACATACGCGGAGATTCTCAGACGAAAGAGGGAGCCGAGCCGTAATGCGGTTCCGGGTCTCTTACTTGATCACTCGAGAAACTTCGTCAAGACGTATTGAGTGGTTCTGGAAGATGAATTGTCTTTTGTTCCGCGCAAGGGAGGCATACGGCTTCGATGTCGTTGGTGAGTGCTTCTGGTGATAGAACCGAAATTCCAGCTTCATCTTTTTGCTTCGTGAGACAGGGAAAGGCCGTCAGCCACCATCCGACCGTCACAAGACCCTATTGTTTTGTTCGTGCTGGTGGCCTCATAAAGTGCCTCTCGAACATTCACCGTCTTGTTTTTCTGACATCTGGAATCCAGGAGCTTGAGACGGGCTGCCGTGTTGATACAATGATCAAATCAATGTGACAAATTATTTTGAAGGGAAATCGTGGCGTTGCTCCCACATACCGCCCACTCTACACTTGTTGGCCGACAGTGCCCATATACGGGCATGAAGAGCTCCTGGACTTTCAAAGCTTTCATGCGAAGAAGTCGTCCATACTTGCTTTTTTTTTTTTCTTTTCTTTTCTTTTTTTTTTTTTTTTTTTTTTTTTTTTTTTTTCGCTGGGCCCATAGAGTGCCCGATATCAGCATCTGGCTCAGGACAGTATCCATTTGAAGCCTTGTAGTGGTTCCTGGATGTATTGAATATACTCACGAGACGTTGCTATTCGGCCTTGTGTGCCCATTTTGAAGAGGGTCAAGAATAGAAGCCAGACATCCTGTGATAATTTTGTGCTAGGCGAAAGCCGTACCACGGCCCATTGCTGTGTCCAGCTGCGTCCCAAGGCCTTTGTGATCACCGATGTGGCAGTTGTCGTTGGCGAGAGTATTTTTCTCCATGTTGACGTAGGATTAATTTCAACGCCTTCTTCGTCGGGGCTCTTCTGTCAAATCATCAGACACGGAGGAGGCCGGCTGAAATCCGTGGCTGCCCGCGGGTGGTTTGTCGAGACTATCTCGACAAAGCCATACAATTCAATGATGGTTTGGATAAGGAGAAGAATGTGGCCGGAGCTCCAGCGGAGGATGTGGGCGCGATAGCCGGTGTATTTCTATTTATGGTGGCGGTAAAAGCGCCGCGATGTTGGGTTGAGACGACGTTTTGGGCCGCTGTACACGATACGTTGAATGTGCCGCAGACGTGAACATACGGTTTCCGATGCTGTTGAGAAACTCAGAGGGACAACGCCCTCGTCATCGGGATATCCGTTCGTCTCGTGCAGTCAAATGGGTCGATCGCCGTGAGTTTGTTGTCCTTTGAGGGGGTTGTCCATAACGGTTGCCCCCGAATTTCTGGATGGAACGGACGAAATCCCTGGTGCCTCAGGAAAGAACGGGAAGGGACATGGAGGGGCGTTATCGGTGTTCCGTGCGGCGAGCCCGTCCATGATGTCCTGATGGGCGTTGGCGCTCCCAACATAAGGTGGGAAAAGAATGGTTGGAAAGTTTGGGCTCTGGGCTGGTCATCAAGACCGGTGAACCGGAGTTGTTCTTCTTGATATCTTGGATGAAAATGCTACCACGGGTGGCAGCCTTGAAAGTTGCAATCTCTGAAATTCGGATGATACCAGAGAAGACAGAAGTTGATACCTGTCTACCCTCCCAGGTGACGCCCGTGATCCACAGTGAAGGCACTGTATCTCATGGTATGGGTTCCCGTGCACGTAGGCAGTCATTAGTCCACTGTCAAATGCGGACCTGTCCCCTATCGTCTCGACCGTTTGAAGCTGGTCGTTCAACCATCCAAGGGCAATTCCAAGTATTCAAAGTATTGGAGGTGCAAAGCGTTGGCTGAGCGGCGAGCGATGACCTGTCCCTCTACTGTTGCTCTCAGCGACGAATGTTAACAGCCTTGCACACAATCCTCTCAGTTTTCATGCACAGGGGCCAAGTCAAAAATCAATGACCCTATTCTGTGAAGCCACAAAGTTGTCCAACTGTGATCGTGGAGATGTTTATGTCCCACAAATATCAAAGTGGAAGAAGAAGTTGGGTATTATTCCGCAGGCCGTGACATCATATCCACGATCACTATGCGTGCTGAAGTCAGGTGCGTGCTGGCCGGAAGTAGAAAAGATGGACAGCATAAGTTGGAGCTTGGAGCCACAAGAGCTGTCGAAGGGATGCGGAATTTGTTGAGCTGTTTCTGGTGTGGTTCATGATTCTGAAAGTACTTGCGAGTATGCCAGCAGACCTCTTAAATTGGCGTGCTTATTGACGGGACAAAAAAAGTCCATTCTGAGGGACCATAATGATGACCGGTGCAGACTGTAAACTTCTTTCGTCTTTGGCGGAGATATAGCGGAAACGATAACGACGGCCGACGGGAGTGAGGGATAGACCCAGAAGATTAAAGGAGTCTCACCAGGCTGTGGAAATATGTAAATATGGGTGGGGGATAATTTTGTTGGTGTCCTCGTCTGTCATCCGAGGGTTGATCATTTCTGAGAATGGTATCGTGCCTGGACATGTTGGCGAAGGAAGACCGTTCACTCGGAAATATCATAAGGAGGTCTTTGGGTGTTCTTGAATGCACCAGATACTCGGGGTGTTGCACTCCGGGGTGCCAAGATCGATTTCATTGACAAAGCCGTATTGCTGGGTATCTCGTCGCATAACCTCTTGCGCGTTCGCAAGCTGCTTCGGACAGGATGTTGCTATCGTCTAGCTTTTTTGTTTCGAGACACCGGCACATACCACAATACCGGGTGTGATTGCTGGAGGCAAAAAAAAAAAAAAAAGGAAAAGACAGCAGGGCTGAATGAAATCCTTCTCCATACATGAAAAATAGCCAACAGGTCCATGCTGGTTGCGGCCGTGTGAATGTCGTGAAGGCGATGTATCCAAATACAGGGACGTGTGAGTAAAGGGGACATGATACTTGCCCCACGATATGTGACCGTTACAGGTCTCCTTACTAACAGGACAAACTGCTTCGATCCATTATCCACACGAAATGTCACGAGCAAGCCGAGCTCGGTTGTGAAAGGACAACACCGATGAACTCCACTGTCACCTAAACGGTTTCGTTGCTTGTAGGAAAAGGCTGATGAGCCCGATAGGCGAGATGCTGACTTTCAACCAGGTACCTGACGTCGAAGGGAGGACATTATGCCAGGCCAGACATGTTGCGGTGCGAATGAACACCTTTGAGGTCAAAGTATCAACAGCTGTCTAACATCGACAAACGTCTTTGCCTTCCAGGGAATGGACTTAATTGCCGAGAAGAGGTCATAAACCGATCATCGATCTTCTCAGTGGTGGCTCTAAAGAGTGGCTTCCAAAAGATGACGGGGGTCCCGGTTTGCACCGCAAATGGTGAATGGGAGTAGTAGGGCTGATAGAAAGCCGTACTCGATGTCATGTTGTCATGGGCATCCTGATACCCAGTTCTTCCAGTCATTACATCTCTTTTGCAGATCTTCTGGAAGCAAACTCCATTCCCTCCTCGTGTCTGGCGCCGAGTGTCATCTTGGGTCACTTTGAAATACTCGAAAGTCTTGGGCCGGGCAAACGCGAGTATCGAAGATCACCGCCACCCGGACGGTGCCACTGACTGCGGACTTTGAGCTGGAGTATCCTAGCTCGAGGGTTGACCACCATCATGGCAGGTGTTGGTTGTTGTATGGCCACGCAAGTTTCTTCTTGCTGTGGCGAAGTTGCTGGACGAGAGAAACGGTTTGTTCGAGTGAAAATCTGTTCCTGCTGAAGATGGGTAATTCGGCCAATCCATGCATAGAGTGAGGTTCGTCCCTCTCCCGGGATTCGTCCTCATCTTCCCAAACGGCTGGCAGAGGAGACTGGCGATGCTTGCAGAAACGGGGCGGGGCGTCCTCCTCCTCCTCGTCAAACAAAACGCGCGTCACTCCGGCATGAAATGGCGGCTCGTCGTCGTCGTCGTCGTCTCGTCGTCATCCAGCAGCATGCTTCCGGGGAGCATATTGTCAAACATCCGATCCTCAGAAAAGAGATTGCTGCTGATAAATGTCAAGACGACTGGCAGCGTTGCCGCCTTTTCACGGCCGACGAGATCAAAAGCCAAAAGTGATCATCAAGAGACATGCTCATATAAGCGGCATACCTGCTGGGTGTAAGTCGGCCTCGTGCTCGTTGGCCGTCTGGCCCTCAACATGCGGAAGGTCGACACGGATTCTTGATGATAGGGTTCTTCTGCCATTCAGGGCATGGCGAGTGAAAAAGGTTGTAAAAAACTCGTCTGCACCTGATGAGTCGTCCGACTCATACGAGAAAGTAGTGATGGCAATCCGAAGAGTTTTCTGTTGTTGATGAGCACGGAGCGCGTAGTGGTTTGAAGCCCTTGATGGAAAGCAAAAGAGGTAGGAGGACTGGGCGACCATGAGATGTGATGAGAGTTTATGCTGTTGCTCATCGTTGGATGCGTAACATTTCAACACCGAAACGGGCGGCACATCGTGGGTCCAAAAAGGCCGGAATCAAAGACCAGCCGGAGCATTCCGTGTAGCCTTCCAATGTTGTCTGGAATTTCTCACATTGCGCTTCTGGTGGGCCATATCCAGATTTGGCAACCGTACCGCTTTCAGCTTCTCCAGAGTAGACAGCATACAAAGCTGAATTGTTGCGTTTGTTTCGGGGCACTTGACTCGGACGGAGAGTGATGAGCGGGGGCGAGCAGCCGGAGAAGCACACAGATATGTGAACTCCAGCTTTCGATTCATGGCATGCCCAAATGTGTTTGATGGCTCTGGCTGTGCACGGTCATGAGCGAAGCTTGGGGAGGCTGATGGCCGCCTCATGACGGCCAATAGATGATTGTCGGTGCAGAGCGGTCGTCAGACAGCATGGGGTGCGGAGATGGTCAATGTCATGCGCAGGGCCGTATTTGTGATCGTTGCCGCGAAGTGACTGGATCCAAAGTAGAGAGAAGCACACCGACAATGTGTTTGGCACATAACAGAGCCTTTGCTGTTTTGTGCTTTGTCCGAACACCTGTCAAGATTGACGATGCAATGGTAGCCCACAGTAGGTAGGCCCAGTGGTTCAAAGGCCAGAAGCAGGCGGCATAAAGGCTGATACGAGCAGAGTTGGGAGGTCGTAGGTCGACTCCAAAGTAGTAGACATATTTCAGGCGTGTTTTTTGGTTGGTGGTTGCCTTTCATCATTCCGACCTGTCCATAACAGGTGAGTGCAAGGAGCGGACTGATGTAGATGCCAAACGCAGTTGGCTGAAGCAGAAGGGCCTATGTGCATCAACGAAACTGGAGGATTGCGCCGAAAGATTTGTGGCGGAGTTCGAAGATTGCCATCGGTAGGAAATTTGAAACAGAAGAGAGAAAGTCCGACAAGAAGTCGATCACCATGTGTCTTGGGATCTCCTTGGATCTTTGGTTGTTGTTTTGAAGCCTCTGTGTCGAAAGGCTAGCAAAAGTGGTTGGCCACATAAGATATGGGAGAGGTCGTCGGGTTTCTAGTGTGGTCGATAAAGCAGCATATCAACGGCCCCATCCTCGGGGAACCACGACTTGGCTGTTGTCAAACTCACAACACCTCGTTTCCTTACGAGTACAACGTCTCTCCATACGGGGGAGGTACAAAGCCCCTTAAAGAATGATGTCCTCAAATACCCACTGGAGTGTTTATGGACTGGTACATGTTATGGGCGCAGGAGAAAATAGAGGAGGAGGGAGAAGAGGAGGATGCGGTGCACTGGAACCTACAAAGATTCTGGAAGTGCACAAAGAAAAGGAGGAAGAAGAGGGGGGAGAGGAGGATGCGGTGCACTGGAACCTGTAAGAATTCTGAGAGTGCACGAAGGGGAGAAAAAAGAAGAAAAAAGGAAGAAGAGAAAAAAAAAGAAGACGCAGCAAAGCACAGAAACGGAAAAGCAGGACGGAAAAGCAAGACAATTTATTCAAAGAAAAGGGGGCTTTGAAATCAACATCGGGGAGAAATAAAACCACCACATGTTCAGATGGACAGAAGGCAGACAAATAGTGACAATACAAGGAAAAACGAGGGAAAAGAGGAAAAGGGGGGAGTAGTCATCTTACCAGCGTGGCCGCGCATCGTGAAACGACCTTTGGGCTCTGTGTACCGATGCGATGTGCCCAACGGATGGGAAGGACCCTTGGTATCTTTCTGTCAGTCTAAAATCAGACTCGCGCCAGAAAGTACAAAGTGTTGTATTGCAACGTGGAAGCGATGGGCGAGATGTCCTGTCTCATCACAGTCACAACAAAAAGGTCGGGTCAGGTCAGAGGAGACCGACAAAGGACTCATGTCGGGGCATGAGGAATAGACTCGGACATACAACTAAAGTGAGACTGCTGTCCTTGAATTTTGTGACCGTAACCAAGACGTGGTAATTGGTCCATGTTTGGCGGCTGGTATTGATGCTTCAAAATGACCGCACTCGTACAGTGTCGGCGTCCTCAAAAAAAAAAAAAAAAAAAAAAAAAAGAGAGAGAGAGAGAGGTAGAGAACGAGACATCAAGAGTGAAGTAACTGAAGAAGCTTGACTGCATGCGAAATGTGATAGAAGCCGTCGGGGGAAAGAGACGGGAAAAGCCAGGAACTGCTTCTTTTATCGACCTGGTTGATCTTTTGGTCGTGGTAAAAGCTTGCCAGAGCCGGGGCTTCTGATGTGGTTTAGGATCTCCACCGAAGGGACTGGAGTAGACATGATAGAGGAGACACATTGTGCCTCGGGGGAAAGTTGAGCTGACTTGAGACTGATAACTCTCCCTCTTTTGCTTTCCAGCGGTGGTCCTTTCACCGTCCCCTCGAGCAACTGTTCAAGGCGAGTCCTCAAAGTTTGTTCTCGCCGCGAGAGAGGTAACCGAAGCGGCAGAGCAGAAGGCCTCAAATCGCGATCATAGCTTGGGCGGCAAGGGTGTTTCCCTTCAAGTCGTTATGTTCTAGCTTTTCCTTGCGGATCAAACAGTGGCGTTATTCACATTGAGTGAAATGGTGGCCGGGTGTTTGAAATGGATGCCATCTCGACGTGGACTGCAAAGGTGGCTCAAGGCCCCCCTGCGGTAGATGCCGAAGAAGGCCGCCACCTCTGGGCCTTATGATATCCAAAGTGTGCGTCCAGAATGAGAGACCACTCGTGGTCATCACAGAGCCTTAAGAAGCTGTTTTTATGAATCACAATGGCTGTCAAAGCAGTCATACCACCAGCATATAGACTTGTGGAATCTGCTGGCCCATCACTCTGGGCATTGCAGCAGTTCAAGCGGTCGTGTCCTGGTCATCGTATAAAGAGAAAAGGAAAGGGCAAAGAAAAGGGAAGTCTCCGCAACAATAGATATCGTTGGTCATTCCGAAGGGGCCGTTCTGGAAGCGGGCAAAATCCAGGAGATCCTGTATTGAACAGCCAGGTGGCCACCTGATCATCAGCCTGGTCATCAGCCTTATCATCCATCTCGTCCCGGATAGCCTTTCACGAGCGTCCTTTGGCTTGCGGGCGTTGAGTATGATGTGGTTCAGCCGGTTCCCGTAATTGACAAGTCCGCTTGGAGATGAGATATGCTTTGCGAGGCCATAATTGGCGGCATAACCTCACCTCAAAGGATCGTGATGAGTCTGGCCTGGAAAGGATATTTGAATGCTGCAAAAGAACTTAACACCGAATTAACGGTCATGTGATCCGAAATCGACGACTCCGGAGCGTCGTCGACAAGCACCTCATCTTCCACTGTTGCAAAAAGCTCACCATGAAGGCGCTGTACACGGACACTCTGTAATGGGACACTGTTTTTGATCCACAGCTCCAGAGTTGGACAAGTCTGCAGGGAGATATATGCTCTGTCTGGCCGTTGTTGACGGAATGACCTGAGCCTGAGCCTTTATTATCACAGCACGATGTCTCCTTTGGAAGCTCTCTGATGGCTGGAAGCAGCCATGAAAAAAGCAGACTCGTAACAACTGAAACAGAAGTCGGCAATAAATCAGCCATGCTAGAACCAGACAGACATTTTTGATTTCCGGGATCGAGCGCGAAGATACTAGGGGACTTCGGCAGAGTAGGTAGAGGAGGCCCTGGTAGAGAGGCCGACCGGCGAGTAATAGCAAGAGCCTCGATGTCCGCAATGGAGGAAGCAGTGGCACTAGTGGGTCTCAGATCGGCGTAGATGTCTAGGAAACCATCGTCTTCGTCGGCAGGCTCGACACTGGGGAGTGCTGCTGGATTCTGCGTTGTACTAAAAAGCAGTGCCCGTCGATAGGGGATAGAAATGATGGTAGATGTGGGCAGATGTGGTGGCTTGGAGATGATGATGATGCTCGACGATGGGTGATGCTGAAAAGACATCATGAATGGTTTGGGACGATGGGAAGCTGGGAAGAGGGACAATGACAATAGAGAAGGAGTGACTGGGTTCTGCCTCCAAAGATGACCATCTCTCCCTCAAGTTTTGTCTTGCCTGGCAGCTCTTGTACCCACATCCAGTTTTTCCTCGTCGAGGGTTGGCTGCTTTGGAGGATCCGGCCAGAAGCAGACGGGAGGAGGTACAAATCACGACGTAGTTTCTCGAAGCTGGACCATGAGGGTTGGTGAAGCCAAACGGGGTGTCGACAGCTGCCAGAAGATTGGGTCTCCGGAATGTATTGGAGAGTGGTCGGCCGAGAAGGACGACGAAGACTGAAGACTCTCTCATGGGCTGCCATGGCTGACTGTCCGGTCCAAGTATGAAAGTTGTGGCTCACCATCTTGACCTCAACCGGGATGACAGGCGTGGCAGTCATAGGCGGAAGTTGGGAAGTCTGGGGGTGGCATCAACATCAAAGTATAGTCGGTGAATTCAGCCGCCGTCCATCGCCCATCGTTTCTCGCCCTGGTGTTGGTGCGCCACATTTGGCAGATATTTGCAGATGTTGGGCCTTGCGCTCCAATCCTCCAATCCACCATAGCCCAAAGTGAGCTTCGAGGGCGAGTCTCGTTTCATATGAAACATGGCATATCACTCAGAGCGAGATCTGCCTCACGCTCGGTGTCACAATCGGAGTTGCGATCGGAATCGTGGATAACACTCTGAGCGTCAACAGTAGACGGAATGGATGTGAGATCGATAATGGTATCGGAGTCTTCTTGCTTGGACTCGGACCTCGGGCCGGGGCTTTCCCATCCCAGGACTAGGAGTGGAGGGGCAACGCGCACGGGAGTCGTGATAAGTCTGCGCTTCTTGACCATTTATATTGACCCACGTCAGCATCATGGCCAACCGTTGAATTCTGGTCGATGCGTACAGAGCGCATCGTTTGAATGGCCAGGGGAAGGTGGAAAGTGGAAAGTGGAAAGTGGAAGAGGCTCGGAGTTTCATCAACATTTCACTATTCCATAATTGAGCGCATCCAGCGCTGTGGTGAGCTCCTGTATTATATATTGCTGCTTTTGCTGAGCGCACAAAGAAGGATAAGAGAACGTGGAGTTGGTCGTCGTTGTTGCCAAAGATGTGGTCGTAGCAAGGTTTGCAGCCCGTCACAAACGAGTCTGCAAGCTCGCGGGGACGAAGATAACAAGGTATTGGACTGAAGAAAGTCATAGATAGTGGTAGTTGGAGTGCTGTCACCACATGAAAAAGCCATGGTCTGAGAATGTGTTGTGGCGGCATCAAAAAACAAAAACGCCAAAACCTGACCACGCGGACTGATTTGGCCATCTTCTCGAAATGCGGATAGTGGCTGTCTTCGGGCCCACCGACAGCTGTGTTGCTTCCGACGTATGGGCCAGAAATGTTTGCGTTGATAGCAACGGACGGTAATGTGCTTTGGCGGATAATCCACCATCGCCACGAGGTCATTGTGTTTGTATCGTCAGTGTCATAACGGGGGTTGTTTTGTTCCAAGCGGAAATGGGAGGCATAGCGTAGCCGGATTGTACGTGTCGCTTTGTCCAAAGCCCCAGTGGCCGCCGTCTGGGAAGTTGAGCCGCCGAGTGGACGGTAGGCCATCTGCCATTGTCTCTTCTTGATTTTGATTGTTAGCATGCTACTGGGAGACTGAGAACACAAAGTGAGACTGATGGACTTGCAGCTTTTGACAAGGAGACCCTGTGACGCCCATATGCCGTCAGAGAAAGAAAGAAAAACTCTCCCAAGACATCCCAATATCCTTCTAAATGCTCAAAAGTCATGGCTGGGCGTCTACCCAAATGTCTTCTTCTGCAGCTGCAAACGGCGCGCGGGGGTGAGATTCCAGCCCCCTCCGTGCCACCCCAGTGGTGGGATCGAGATCTGAAGTGCTGGAGAAGGGGGCAGGACACAAACTCTAGTCTTTTTTGGACAGTGGCGCACTTCTTCAACTCGCCATCTCCGGGGCCGACGGCCGGAGCTAGAAACGTGGTATGTGCCCCAAAGTGTAGGGCAAAAGTATGGTCCTTGCTCAACGGATATCAGTTGAATCTTCAGGACGAAGGAAGAAGAAGGAGCAAAGTAAACAGTGTTTCTCCAAAGAACTGTATGAAAACAAAAGTTGTTCTCCCTAGGCCAATGCGGCTCCGCCGCCGCATGGTGTCGCAGGCCCCTCTGGCAACGGGGTCGAAACGGGATCACGGGTCTCTAAACAGACACGACCGGGTCGCCCGGTCGCCCAGTCCACATCCCGCGGAGGACAGCCACTCAAAAATGGATGCCTCGCGCTCATTGCTGAGCTGGGCAGACCCGCATTGGCTACGGGACAGTTAGTAAAGGATTCCGTGAGGTGAGAGTACGGAGAGAGCAAGACGAACCTTTTTTTTTGGCGAGACGAACTGTGCCTTGTTCATATCGACGGCGGCAACCTCCCGGAAAGATACGGCGGGTTGTCGTCCGGGTGGGTATGATCTACCGTGGCATCGGACCGGTTGGTGGGGGCCGTGGACGCCAAGTATGCCGGCTTGGGCAGCGGGGATGGTCGTAACCGGTCTCTTTGGGCTTTAGGTTGTGACTGATAAGCCAGTCAGCCACGGATTTGGGGCGACGCCTGACCCAGGATTCGGATTTCAGGCTACTACCACCTAGGTGTAGCAGGTGTGAAGTGCCGCGAGCCTTAGCTTGGCCGAAAAACTGTCACCCCCCGGCTATCACCCGATGGAGAGGTCATTCTGGCATGGGGCTGGGATTATGATGGCAGGTACGCAAGGCTTCGGTTTCGCTGGGAGTGTTAGCCCTCATATTCGGAAAGGAGAAGAAGGAGGAGAAGGAGAAGCAGAGGAAGACGGCATACCTGAGGATGGTGTCATGGGTCATCATAGCCGGGGCGTCTCGTCTGAAGTGTTCTCAATGTGGTAATCATTCGAGGTCACCGTCGAGGGAGAACTTGTTAATCACAAAGTTGGTGTGCCCCCAGATGCCCAGGAACGGTGTTGGTTTGGGCAAGAGGGGACACACGAGGTCTAGAAGAAGTTGAGCAAAAAAGAGGAGGAGGAGGAGGAGAATGAAAAAGAAGCCGGCCAGAGAAAGGGGAAATAGGCACATATCTATAGACAAAGAGAATAGATGTGAAGAGGGGACGGCAGCTTCATTGAAGTGACTGCTACAGCAAACACATTTTCAAGAGGAAATAGGCAACACACTGTCTACGGAGCAAAAGTTAAACACTGTGGATGATAGACATGACAAACAGAAAAAAGAGACAAGACTGAGGCAAATACAAAGAGGAGACAAGGAGAGACAAAAGTAGAACGTGGGACGTCTATGTCTGGTGTGTAAACGGGACAGGAATGACGTTGACGGCAAAGCATGGGATCGTGCCAACGGAGGATGATGGCTGGTAAAGGAAGACGCCGTGTAAGTGTCTCTGCCACGCCGTTGCACTATTTCTTTATTAATTGCTTTACGTGGACCTTTTTACTATTTTGAAAAAAAAAAAGAAAAAAAAAGAGTAAACATTAATTGTTTATTACAGCGTAGGAAACTAACGTTAACCAAAAACAAACAAATAAAAACCCATTTAAATAGTTTTCGTATCCTGCAAAGCCCTCATATCCAACATTGCCCTCTTACGAATAGATTATCCATTTGCTGGGGCTTTTCCGCTCCGCTAACTGATTTATGAATGGAGTCATTGATTCTATCCAGCTCATAACTGGGTAGTCCTCTGGAAACTCTTTAGAATCCATCTGACAACGGATGTCTTCATTCCAGAACTTTGTCAATTGGCCGTGCTTGTACGGCTGCAACTTTGCAAACTGCGACCAAAATTTGACCACCTTGATTGCAATGTCCTCATCCACTTCGAACCACTCATTGTGCTCTCCCCCTTTGCCGCGCTCCCGGCACGGCTCGCAAGGTGGGTTTTGCTTTCGTCGATACTCGTGCAGCGTCGTGTGGATGAGGCTTTCAATTCTCTGGATCGCGTCGCACTCAATTCTCTCGTCAAAGACTTTTTTGAGTTCGTGCTTGCAGCTCCGTCTCCACACATCGATTCGTTTCTCTGCCAGTCGTTTTTTGATTTTTGTGACTTTTTTGACGGGTTTGCACTGGCATCCACAAGATCCGGGTTTAATCCCACTCCCGTCTTCGACATAGCCGATTTTGATGTATCCAGGGAGATCGGGTCGCCGGTAACCATATATGAAGCCTGGGCGGCAGAGCTTGTTGGAGATCGTATCGATCATGAGGTCGAACAGTTTTTTCCGATGCTCCTTGGGCGTGAGCGGGAGGCGGGAGAACTTGGAGAATGACGGTCTTGTGCTCGGTCTTTCCTCCGGCCTAATGGAAAGTATGGAAAGCCGCTCAAATCCAAGATCCTCGGGGCTAGTGTCCTCGTTGCCGCCTGCGCTGCCGTCCTCGTCTCCGTCTGTGATGTCGAGGCCAGAATCCGGATCAGAATTCGGATCAGAATTCGGATCCGATTCCGGGCCATCATCGTTCGAAACATATCCCGAGTCATCGGCCGAATCATTCAGCTCACGCGCGCTGTCCCATTCCTCCTTCGTGAACCCAGTCGTTCTGCTTCCGTAGCGCATTCGGTTTACCTCGTGCGCCCGCTGGTATTGCGTCCATATCTCGTTCCACCATGTCTCGTACAGGAGAGGTGCTTGGCCGCGACAACAACGTCTTCCGCAGACGGTGAGGATGCTCAGATCGAGCAGACAATATGCCGCATCTGGGGAAGGTAATGTTGAATCAACGAGCCTTTTGAGAAGACTTGGCATCGTCTCCATGCTTTTTGAAATAGCCTTTTTCGAACGACGCTTCCCGCATTTTAGGCATGCGTCATAAGGTGACTCGAGCTTGAGAAAGCAGCGGACCTGCTTGAGTGACTCGAACTGGCAAGTGTCGCCGGATGGCGTGACAAACACGGGAGACCAAGGCATGTTGAATGGGTTAAAGTTAAAAAAGAGCAAGGGAAATGCCACAATGTTGAAGGCTGGGAAAAGGGGAAGGGGGGAAAGGGGGAAAAGGGAAAAAGGGGAAAAGGGGAAACAGGGAAAGGCCACGATGTTGAGAGAAAGGCAAAGAGGGCGAGGGATGCCAGGATTGGGATGCCACGATTGGGATTCCAAGTCACATATGCTCCCTTCGAGGGTGAGGCCAATGGCTGCTTATAACTTCGATCGAGCTTACTGCCAGGCAGTGGCCGGATGCCCTTTATGCCCTTTTGAAACTGCAAGGCCGGCAAGAGACAGCCCGTGCAGCCGTCATAATACAGATGCAACGCAGATATGGCTTGAACGATGAATGTGAAGCACCGACCTTAGCACTGCCTCTCCTAAAGTAGGAGAGGGGAGGCTGGTAAGATACGAGATACCAATACACGCGACGCTTCTCGGGCTCAGGGTGGTAGAGAATTCTCGCGAATTTCAGGCGTCATCGAACGCTTTTTTTTTTACTTTACTAAAGAACTCTTGTCCCCGTTGTGGTCTGAGCCGTCTGTTCTGATCTTGTCAGGCCCTTGCCTTGGGGAACCCGAGCCACACGAAACTCTGTCAGCCGCAGCGCCTGCAGGTTGCCCTGAAGGGGAAAGAAACGAGAGGGCGGTTGAAAGTACAGAGGACGTCGTACTAGGCACTTTATATATTTATATACGACGTATTACAGCACAGGGAAAGGTACCGACATCATACATGACAACATCTTAAAACATATATTGCTTTTTCCCCAAACAAAATCTGTTCGACCGAGGAACTGATCAAAAGCAGGGGGCTGGGAATGCACCTATTCAGCTCTTGTTCCAAAAAAGGAAGCAAGTTCTGTCAGCATTCAGAAACCTGGGAAGAGTTATTGCTTTGTTCATGTTGTGATAGTTGTATTGAAAGCTTGTAAGTTAGGTTCCAATGAGGTGGTTGATTGCGACATCAATGTTTCCCAGAAACCTGGTCAAACCTCCTCTTCCAATCACACCATATTCCCCCCTTTTTTTCTCCTTTTTTCTCCTTTTTTTTATTATTATTATTTTTTTTTTTTTTTTTTTGGAAACAATACATGTGCAGCTTTGGCGGCGGCTCCATCCGAGCATTGTTCCAGAGTTCTTTCTAGAAGAGTGTCTGTAGACCCTGTACTTATATTGCAGCCTTTCTTGTTCTCCCTCTGTGTGTGAGAGCCTTACCCTGTTTCAGGTTTTCAGGTTGCACTTTTTGGGCCCCCTTCGGCTGCAGTTGAAACGGCTTCTGTGGCTGAGGCGCTGTTCATTAGCATCGATGAGATAAACGACAAAACCACTACGAGAACGACTTCGACGACGACGAGGAGCTCCTTAAGCACGGGGACAGTGCCATTTTCGTCGACTTGGGTCGACTACTCGGACGACACGCCAGGATGTTTTTGCGGAGCTGGGCGAAAGGGGAAACTGTAGCCACGAGTACGACGGACTCCGAACCTTTTTAAGATCCATGAGATCCAAGTCGTTGACCGTGATGCAGGATGTGACGCTTTGCATACATTCGCTTGCCTTCAGGTCTTTTCTGGCCCTGGGTCGATTATTTGGGTTGCTCGCGTTTTCCTTGTCTGGAGACAAGCACCTTTGAGAGGCTGCAAACTGGAGGCTTCAAGACAGAAGAGTAAAGAACGTGCTAGATATGGGGATTCGACCATCTTGATTGGAGTATATGTTCACGTTTGTCAACACTCGTGACTGGCACACAATTGTTGTTTGGTATGAGATGAGCTTGTCCATCACAGGACATATTGTGTACTGATGCAAGGCAAAGCACATAGACGGCAGAATACATCGGAAACAAGACGGATGAAAAAAGTATTGTGTTGTGATATGAAAATGACCTGTTCGTAATATACAAATACGCCTTTCCCATCTTACCAGAACCTAGTAAAAGACAAAATGACAAAAGTGACAAAAATGACAAAAGGCAGATGATAAAATATGGATAGAAAATAGAGAACAAACAATGACAAGGAGGCAATGAAAAGAAGAGATAAAAAAGATAAAAACAGAAAAAGAGCCCCCTTGAGCAAGAATATCTATAAGATGAACTTTCAAAAATAGAATCCACATCAACACCCTGTGATTTTTTTTTTGTTTTTCGCTGTTGTATGTCGTATTATTTTGTTTGGTTGTCTTTTCCAAGAACAGGGAAGCCAGAGCCACCCCCAAAAGTGTATATAGGAGAATATAAAGGTTGGGTGTATTTTTTTTTTCGAATCGTTACGGTCGTAGTCGTTTTGGTTGCGTGGGCGTGTGAATGTGCATGGACTCTGAAATGCCCACTATGCGAGGTGATACGCCTGCCAATCTATTCCTATTCATTGTAGTGGTACACCTAGACTGTTAGCGGGGAGCACAATACACAAGCACATTTATAATACCATCCTAGGGCTCGACTCACCTTATAGTTGGGCAGACCGATCGAGACCCAGCCGAGCCGCTTGGCCATCCGCGCGAAACCCTCCGTCTCAATCAGGTGGTAGAACGGGAACGCCGGGAACATGGCGCCGTCGCGGTGCACCTCGGCCTTGACCAGCAGCGCCGTGCCGCCGACACCGTCCAGAGGCACCTCCTGGTGCGGGCTCTCGCCGGGCGTCGTCATGTACGTCATAAGCGAGCGGTACGTGGCCATCTCGGCGTAGCCCTCGAGCAGGATATCGTCGGGGCCCATCTTGGACGCCAACTCCTGGGCGGTCGGGCTGTCCTGCCAGTTGTTGTAGTCGTAGGGGCGCTCGTCCCACTTGTTGGTCTCCGGGTTGAGGAACCGCTGGAAGCAGTTGGGCGCGATAATGGGCGCATCGTGCGAGGCCAAATCTTGAATGATGCTGGGCGGCGTCTCGACAATGTCCGAGTCGAGCCACAGGACCCACGACGTCGAGGGCCCTAGGGTCGTAAACAACAGCGAGTTGCGCGCCTTGGCCATGGCGGCGCGGCGCGCCTTTTGGTTGGCAATCTTGTGGCGCTCGCTCTCGTCCTGCGAAGTGATGGGCGGCTCAATGTCCTGGCGCAGGATAATGATGCTCTTGAAGCGCTCCTTTTCGTCGCCAAACTTTTGCGTCTTGGTGATCTGGGCCTGCAGCGCCGCCGTGGCCGCGTTGCCCTCCTTGGTCTTGGGCAGGATGAAGGCGAGCGTCATGAGCTCGTGCGGGTACGACAGCTTCAGCAGGTTGTCCCAGTAGGGCTGGTAGAAGCGCGCCATGGGCGACAGCACTAGGACGTGCTCGTTGTTCTCAATGGGGTTGGGCGTGGTCGTGACATTGTTCATGTCGTAGCGCGTGACGGGCGGCGGTTTTGGCTTGCCCTTGCTGTTGGACTTGCGGAAGGGCGACGTTGGCGGCGACAGCGGGTGCGAGGCCGCGTTGGCATTGCGCGCCGCCGATATCGTGTGCGAGCCGCCCGAGAAGACCAAGAAGTAGATGATGAAGATGCACAGCAAGGAGCCAATGGCAATGGTGACGGGGTTCGCCCGCTTTAGGCGGACGGGTCCCATGGGTCGCGCCATGGTCGGTTGTGTTTGTGTTTGTGGAGAGAGGGAGGGTGTCGAATCAAGCGAGGCCCGATGCTCGCGTCGTCAATGTCGGGGAGGGTGTCGTCTCGTCGTGCCTTTTTGTCTTTTGTCTTCGATCTCGAGTTGTCGTCGTTCAAAAGAGCTTCCGCGTCTCGGTCATGTCCTCCCTTGCGGATGAAGAAGAGAAAGCAGGTGCAAATTATAAAAGAACAAGCTAGGAAACAAGAGGATGAAGGAGGGAATAGAAGTGAAGATGTGTAAAAGGCAAAAGATCAGAAAAGCCAAAGAGGCCGAAAAGATTGAATGATACGGGTAAGGTAAGAAAAAGGGCGCAAAGGCAAACAAGAAGAGCTTGCCAAGCCTGCCAAATTGCTGGATGGAAGTCCCGTAAAGTAGCAAGGTCGATTTAGATTCGGATTTGGGGTGGAGGAGGATGGCAGTCGAGGAAAGCGAGAGCGGGAAACGACAGCAAAGCCGTCTCTGTTTCTGTGAAGGAGGGTGGTAGGTTCGTCTTTCGTCCGTTCGTCTTTTGGAGATCCAAACAGATATGTCGTAGATCCGAGCCGCAACGCCAATGGGGGGTGGGAAGTGGAGGTTGGCGAAGGACGTTGGTGAGGGCGTGGGTAGCAAAAGGAGAAGAGAAGACGAAAAAGAAGACAGCTGCCAGAAATTGAAGCCAACGATGACAGTTGGGATAGCCTTTCGAAGACACGAAGAAGCAGGAAGGAGGGCCTGTCGTTCAGTCTGGTCCAAAAAAGGGAGACGGGCAAGAGATTAGGAGTCGCCAGCAAATTGTGAGGTTTGTTCACACAATTTTGCACTTTAGTGACGGCAAGAGCAGCTGGACCCAGCGAACAGGGGGCTTGATGGAGCCGTTTTCAGGGCTGCTTCAGGGCTGCTACGATGTTAAGATCCAGTGGGTCCCGCCAAAACCAGAACCAGCGCCAGCGCCAGTCCAGGCCAGGTACCACAAGTACCCAGCTGGCAAACGAAAAGGGACTAGCCCAGGGCAGTTGATGCCACTCGATAGGCCAGTTGCAGATTCTCGAAAGACTAGAAAGATGTCTGCTCTGGGAAGGAGCCGCTGACTGGAGCCAATTGCATGCAAGAAGACAGTAAAAAAGGAGGTGAAAAGGGTGAAAAGGGGCAGTCGCGCCCACGCGCCGTGAGCCATTCCTTCCCTTTACAAAGTGCACTCAGTAATAATACAGTCAGATTTACAGTGGGAAATGGGAAAGTGGAAGGTGTCGTATTATCTGGCAAAATGGCGAGGAAGGTGCATTTGGCAGCCATAAAAGTTCGTATCGCGCAATTACGAGATTTCGTACTTTTGCGCTCAAGACTTTGCTTTATGCCGTATTCGTAAATGCACTGCAGTGAAGCTGCAGGGCAAACACATGGCTTTCTACGAACTGTCGCGACTTACTCGATGCATTTTGGACGCTGTGCTACGCGAGAAACCTGTTCGAGCAAGCCTTATCAACGGCTATGGTGGATGCCCTCGAAATCGCAATTTGCGCTATCTGGCAAATATGCATCACTTTGCGGGCACTCATTATGATTTTGGTACTCCAAGCATATTCTTACTGCGTTTGGAATTGTTCCTTCTCACTGAAGGCATTTTGCATCCTGTAACCCTCACTACATAATCTGATGTGACGAGTTTGTTGTTTGTGAGGCATATTATTGCATTTTTTTTAAAAAAAAAAAAAAAAAGTCGTGAGTCTCTACGAACATATTGTCTATATGCTGTGAAGTTACACAACGTAAAAAGTGGTGGCATTTGCGAGGAAACATATGAAGTCGTTGAATAAATCAATGCAATGATACCAGACTGCCAGATTGATGTAACTAAAGATCCCAAAGATGTTGCCTTGATTATCAGGCACTAACATCTGCCACGGATCCACTTCGTTCCTGCGTCAAGTTCCTGAATGGCAGCCGCACGCCAGTGCATTTTCAGGCCGCAAGGCAGCAAAAGACCTGACTAACCCAGCTGCAGCTGCAGGTGGCCAGCGCTAGTGCACTACTGCAACAGAAGGCAAGGCCACACACCAAACGCCCACGCAGCCAGCAAGCAGGCAAGCTAGCACGCGTCGCAAAGCTGCCTTGGAGCTTGGAGTCGACGTTTGGCCTCTGGTGCCTCATTTCTCTCGCCTTCCACACGACAATCCACTCCACACAAATCCACATCACATCATCATCACCACGACCTCCCATCGCCAGCCGTGCTCTGGGACAATTTGATTTCATTCAATTGCATTCGCTTCCTTCGATCTACCCATTGACGACTCTATCGACGACTCTCTACCTGCATCACCACAACCGAGCTCCATCGACCGAGACGACCAGCTCATTTGCTGATCGACCGGCATCACGACAACCTTCCTTACTCACGCCCTCTCCTTCTCATCACAATGGACACTCTCGTGGCCCGGTACAAGCGCCCGGCGTTCTGCAACCCGGACGAGTTTGACAATGACAACGACGAGTTTGACTACAACGGCTCCATGCCCGGCCTCTCCCACAAATTCGCCATGCCGCCGATAGCTCAGGTGTGTACCCCCGACTAATTGACAAGAATTGTTCACCACTAACGTCTTAGCCCTCCTCCTGGCTTCGTGCTGCGACCGACGACCGCTCCAACCCCAGCTGCCCCATCAAGATCGCCCACGGCACAACCACGCTCGCCTTCCGCTTCCAGGGCGGCATTATTGTGGCCACGGACTCGCGCGCCACGGCCGGCTCGTGGATTGCCTCGCAGACCGTCAAGAAGGTCATTGAGATCAACAACTGCCTGCTGGGCACCATGGCCGGCGGCGCCGCCGACTGCCAGTACTGGCTGGCGTGGCTCGGCCGGGAGTGCCGGCTGCACGAGCTGCGGCACAAGCGGCGGATTTCGGTGGCGGCGGCCTCCAAGATGCTGGCCAACCTGGTGTACAGCTACAAGGGCATGGGCCTGTCGATGGGCACCATGTGCGCGGGCGTGACGCCCGAGGAGGGACCTGCCCTGTACTATGTCGACTCGGACGGCACGCGGCTGAGCGGCAACCTGTTCTGTGTGGGCTCTGGCCAGACGTTTGCGTACGGCGTGCTGGATGCTGAGTACCGCTACGATCTCAGTGAAGAGGAGGCGCTAGAGCTGGGCCGGCGCAGCATTCTGGCGGCGACGCACCGCGACGCGTACTCGGGCGGCTTCATCAACCTGTACCACGTCAAGGAGGAGGGCTGGGTCAAGCACGGCTTCAACGACACAAACCCCATCTTCTGGAAGACGAAGCTGGAGAAGGGCGAGTTCTCCAACGTCACGAGCTCGTTTGACTAAGCGGGCACTGCGAAGGCATCAGTGGAGGCAGGAGAGAGCGGAAGCATCACACTAAGAAATACCGAGAAACAAGAGAAGGAAGAAGGGATGGGCAGACTGGGGGATGTGCCAACAAGTCAATTGTGACAAACCATTAGCGTCTAACCTCGCCCACGTCTACTCGTCTCATTCGTGTAAACTGTACAACCACTATGGGCTCGTTTTTCCTTTTATACTCTTTTTCTCTATTGTCCTTTTTTCCTATACATTTAAATACATTACTGGCGATTTCATTAAACTCGTTTTACTTTCCAAGTCGTAAATCATTGACTATGAGACTGGTATCGTTTTTTACTTTTCCCGCTTTTCTATTGTGCAGTTCTCTTCACCCACCCTCCAAGGCCCAAAATACCACCGTCTGGTGCCTCGGCATCCATGGACCATTTCTTGACTGGCCGCACGCTCAAGGCAGTTTCGTATCCGGCCTCGTACATCTCCATGCCCGCCCACGCAATCATGGCCGCATTGTCTGTACAGAGCGACGGCGGCGGTGCCACGACCGGCAAGTATTCGTGTCCACGCACGTCGAGCGCCGACCGCAGAATGTGCCTTAAAAATTGGTTGCTGGCCACGCCGCCCGCCACAACGAGACACGTCGGCGGCAAGTCCCCATTCTCGACGTTTCCGGCCGCCCCAATCTCCAGAGCGCGCAGTAGCCGGCTCGCCAGGTGCTCAAACGCAACCTGCATCGTCGCCCGCGCCAGCAGCCGCCGCTCGCTCTCGGGGAGCGGGGGCGCAGGTTGCCCGCCCACTGTCCCGACAACACCCCGCTCGGGATCGCCGCCGGCCGTGTTGATGACGGTGCTGTTGAGCCCCGAGTAGTCAAACTTGAGCTCCTTGCGCGGCGCGCCAATGCCGAGCGGTGCCGGAAGTCGCCAGCCAAACTCCGAGACAAACGGGTTCATCTCATCGATTTTGAGGAGGGGGTATTTGTACCCGCCAAACCCGGGGGGCTCCAGCTCAAATGCATACTTTTCCAGGAGGGCGCCGTACGGCAAGCTGCGGTCCGCCTTGGCCTCGGCGGCCGCAATAAAGCCGCGCGGCAGAATCGCCCGCGCACACTTGTCGAGCATCTCGCCGACGGCAATGTTGTTGGTTGTCGCCAGCACGCGATGGTCGGTGAGCGAGCGGGAGTGGACGAGCATCGTGTGGCCGCCCGAGACGAGGAACGAGAGGTAGGGAAAGGCCACCGTGGCTGCAGCTGGCGTCTCCGCCTCCGCCCCCATAGCCTCCACGAGCCGCGGCGTCAGAGCATGTGCTTGCATATGATGCACCCCCACAAACGGCACTTGCCACGCAACTGCCAGACCCTTGGCCATACCCAGCCCTGTTGCGAGCGAAGAAATCATCCCCGGCCCGCGCGTCGCCGACACAAAGTCGGGCTTTCCTCCTGGGAGAAAAGGGACCGCTTTTGCGAGCAGCGGCGCCAGCGACGCCTGGTGCGACTCGGTCGCCGTCAGTGGGTGGATGCCGCCGTAAGCGCGGTTGTCGGCCGTGATGCGCTCTTCAAAGAGAAGGCGGGCGCGGCCTCGCGTTGGTGCGTCCACTTCTCCACTCTGTGACGGCTGCTCCTTTTCCAGAATGGCCACGCAGGTGTCGTCGCAAGAGGACTCAATGGCCAGAGTGATGAGGCTGTTTGGCCATCGTCTTTGGGCTGGTGTTGATGGTGTTGTGGACGTGTTGTCGGCACCTGTAGGTGTTTTATCACTCCTCCGACTTGAGGTGCTGCATATTGACCGCCTTGTCCGTTGTGAACCCCGGGTTATTATGATCAGGCCTGGTTGCGAGAGGAGCCTTGGTGGCGATGCATGCAAAGACCGAGAGACGCACACGCGGCATGGCCGCCACGGCCCGCGAGTCAAGCCCCGCATTGAGAGCATTGAGAAAGTAAATCGTTATAAATATATCATTATAAATTTGGTCGATATTTTCGGCGTGGATGCTTTATAAAATAAGCCCGTAGTTGTGACTTCATCGTTGGAGATGTCTCATGAGTGGCGTTAAAAAACTTCTTGTACACTCTCACGTGACCTCACATACCACCAACTCAGGGGCAACAAAACAAACAATACTTAATGTGAGAATAATTTTCTGCTTTTTTATGTTTAAAAATATGAGAGATAGACCCGAATAATTAAATGACAGCCAGCCGGCTGTGACTATGAAATATGCCCAAAATAAAATAAAAATAAAACACCACAAATATGCGTAATAGGTACCCTCCCAAATATTTCCGAATATGCAAGTACATCCTCCTTTTTATGTCTCTTTTCTATTCTTTTCCTGGCACCCTCCTAAACTATTACATTCCCGTTGGTACCCAAAAAGTTGTTCCATGTGCACTGGCACCCGCCCGTGCCGCCGTCCGACCCGCCAAACGTCGGGTTCGCCGAGTGGTTGATGAGCGTCCCGCCAAATTCCAGGTTGTCAATAATGATTGACGCGTTTGTCGTCTGGATTCGCTGCAGACCGTCGACGCCCCGTGCAAACACGCCCTTTTGCGAAAAATCGCCGCCGTGCAGGTCTTCTGTGAGCGTGATCGGGTACGGGAACGAGCCGGGCTGGGTGCTGTTTGACCCCGATGCCCCCGATGTCGATCTCGTCCCAAGCAGCTGCGTCTGATTCTCCATGCGCGTCCAGATTTTCACGAGAAACCGCGTCTGCAGCCAAGTGACAATGTGGTTGGCGTCGACCTCGAGGGAGCCGCCGTTGCCGTCGCTGGGGAGTGGGCTGGTGTTGGGCGTGATGGACTGCAGGTAGATCGTCTTGGTGAAGTACGTGTAGAAGCCAAAGTGCTCGGTGGGCAGGCCGCGGTCGTACAACCGCAAAGGCTGTTGGATGGGCAGGGGGTGCATGACAGCCGGGGCACCGGTGCCGTCCGCATTAAGCGACGGTGAAGGAAAACCGTCCGAGGCAGTGGGGGTGGCTGCTCTCTTGTCCAAAACTGCGTTGGGACCGGGTGTGGTGTCGTTCATTGAAGACATAAATGTGATGTAGAACGGTGTCGGCTCGCCGGCCTTGTTGTTTGCCTTGATATTGTCAGTCGTGTTGCCAAGAAACCACAGCTCCTGGAAAGATGGCGGCGCGGGGTTTGGTGTGAACCCGGCATCAAACTGCTGGGTGGATGTCGTGGCGGCCGCGGTCGCTTTGGCCGAGCTGACTGGCGTCGGGATGGCGCCTGCCGGTACATCCCAGAGCTTCTCGGTGCTGTTATCAAACTGGATGTCGATGAAGAACGAAGGCGCATCGCCGTCAAACTGTCCGTTGGCAGCTTGTTGTTCCTTCGGCAGCGAGCAGCTCCATATTGATGAGGGAGACACACAGCTTGCCTTGTTAACAGCATTATCCGTACCGATGACTGTCAGTACGCCAGTCGGAATCGGTGGGAAACCAGTGGTGTTGAGCCAGATCGAGGCCTTCTCTTCAGGTGCGGCGTGTTTTTTAGACAGGGTAACGGCAAGAGCCGTAATGACCGTGATCAGCAGAACCAAAGCGCCAATGACACCCATGCAGATAAGACGGTGACGGCGGCGGCTTTCACGCCCTCCCTTGCGACCAAAGCAGCCGCTATTGGGCAGGCATCCGCGGCCTCTCCACATGCCACCCGCACGCATAGCTGCAGCATCCTCCTTTTCGTGACGGCGGCGAGACCGCTCCACCTTAGCAGCTGCATCGGATGCAACTACTGTCGTTCCAGGGAGCAGAGCCCCAGATGGCCGGGCAGGTAGAGGAGTGCCGGCGGCGGCAGCAGCACTTCTCACACCGGCCGGTGTAAGTGGCACATCAGACATGTGGATACCGCCCTGTGAGGTCATGGTATGAGCCAGGCCAGGTGAGACGGGGCCCGGCGAGGGCGGAAATTCCACGCGCAGAGGGTGGCCAGGTGGGAAAACGGCACGGTAACGGACAGACATCTCCGGTTGGGAAGACGGTTCGTACGGAGGCGGGTCATCGCTACGGTCGGACAGGACACTGCGTCCAGTCATGGGAGCTGCGCCAGCCTTTTCGGAAATGTGGACAATTCTAGGGGTGAGGCGTGGAGTGACGATACGTTGTGCAACTGCTGGCGCTGCGGACCGGGAAGAGGAGGCAACAGTGGGCGAGCGTTCATGGATTTGGTAGGTATGAGCGTTGGCGATGGCGGTTGAGATGCCTAGTTCCGGCTTATGTGTTGAAACTCTCTTCTTCTCGTTGGCGGCGCTCTTCTTCCACCATTCTTCCTCAGGCGTGATCAGGGGCGAGATGGGTGTCGTTGAGACTGCAGCCTTCTGAGCGGATTGAATAGTGTTCGTAGGAGGCAGAGCTGGCACGGCTGGAACAGCCTCCCGGGCGTGAATGGATGCCGCCGACAGAGGTGTCTTGGCCGACGAGGGCGTCAGTGGCGACGAGGTCTTTGCCGAGAATGGATGGGCAGACTGCTCGGCAAAAGGCGTCTGAACATGGTCCCACCAGCCCGAGTGCGTGGTGTCGATCGTGTTAGTCATTGACCGTGCATGACGTCCCCGAGGCCGCGACATTCTGTTGTACGAAGCCGGGCTGTTGTCCTCCTCGAAGAGTGTAATGGGCGTGTCGGCGTCATAGTATTCGGCTTCCCGAAGAAGAAGGCTGTCGTGCCGGGCAGCATGGCCGTAGTTTGGTGTGTTTGTCGGTACAACTCCCACTCCGAGAGCATCCTTGTAGGCAGACGGCAGACTGGGCACGGGCGGTGCTGTCTGGGTGCTCGTCGCGGACTGGCCGGTGAACTGCGAATAGATGCTTGAGGCGGCGCGGACGTTCGAGACACCAGCACTACGGGGAGAGCCTCCTTCCTCGGTATCCGGCGACCAGACCGACTGCATCGGCGCCTGTGGCGAGAGAGTCGTCACCTGTTGGAGCTGAGAAGCTGGAGCGGCAGTTCCCTTAGCCAGGTACATGGGGATATTGATTGGCGTCTCGAGTGTGGCCGTCTGTGGGCTGACTGTGCGGCCAACGAGGTCATCCTCGGGAAGGCTGATGCCAATAACAATCGGACGGTCGTTGGGGGAAAGATCTTGTGCGCGTTCGCCGCCGGGGGAGATTGTCTTAGTACTCTTGGTGCTGTTGGCTCTGCGTCTCCGCCAGTTCCAGTTGCCGATAGACGAGTCGGATGGCTTGCCCTCGAGGGCGAGAAGGGCGGCATTGTCAACAAATTTGCCGGCAGGTTTTTGTTGCACCTGTTGCTGTTGAAGCTGCTGCTGTTGTTGGATTTGCTGCTGTTGAAGCTGCTGTTGTAACTGCTGCTGCTTACGGAGCTTGGTCATGTCGGTCACCAGGCGGATGCCGGCCTTTGCGTTCTGGGCCTTTTGGCGGGCACGCGATTTGAGCCGGGACGGCTTGGGGCCGGCGTGGTGTGCGGGAAGTATCGAGACAGTAGACATAGTTGTACTTGTACGCGATCGTCTTGTAGTTGCAGCAGAGGAAGAAAAGGAGGCAGGGTTTCGAGAATCGGCGGGTGTGTCGGGCGCTTCTTCTATTGTTGCCAGCAGTGGCGGATACTCGCCACGGCGGCTGTCGTCGAGCGGCTTGCCATGGTCGTCGGAAGCCTCCTCATCGCACTCGCTGTCCCAGTCCTCCCACTCCTCGCGCTCGCGACTCGATGCCGCCTCAGCAATGTGTTGTGGTTGCTGTTGCTGGTGGCGAGAAATGTGAGTGGCATTATCGGTCTGGTCGTCGAAGGGGGTGTTGAAGGGGTTGGATTGTAACGTGCGTAGGTCGTTCATGATGTGGGAGAAAATAGAGCGCTAGGCTCACGAAAAGGGCGTGGTAGTTGTGTGTGTATATGATGCAATGACTGTGCCAGAGGGCCAGGCTCGTGATGTATGTGTTTAGTGATGCTGGTATATCGATGCAAAAATGGGATGAAAAATGCTCAAAAAAAAGTGCGATGATAAAATGCGAGATGATTTTGGAGATGAAAAAATAAAACAGGGAAGAGAAAAAAAAAATCGAAAAGAATGTTGTTTTCTCAACAGGAACACGTGTGAGGGCCCTGAGTCTGGTCTCGTAGTTGAGGGTTATGGGCGTTGGCTATTGATGAAAGGAGGCCTTTGAAAGGTATTGTTCGTGAATAAAGGCGGAGAACAATGAGTCGCAGACAAAACATCCAACCACACCACCGCGTCACTCGACAATAGACAAAGACCGACGACAAAGCGAATACGTGAAAACAGGGGCGAGTGAAGAAAAATAAAAGAACGAAAAGAAAGGAGGAATGTTTAAGAGGAGGTAAAGAACGAGACAAGAAAAAGAGTGTGGGAGAGTCGGATCGAGCCAAAGAGAGGATAGGAGGGGAAGAGAGAGAGGAGGCAAGGGAAAAAAAGAACGGGTAACGCGAAACGAACGACGTGGAAAGTGTGTCACACAAAACAGATGTGAGAGAAAGGAAAGGAAGAGAAAAGGTAAGAAAGAAGAGAAGGGGAGGAAAAACGAGGATAGGAAGAAAAGAAGGAGAGAAAAGACGAAGCAAAGACGAGACGTCACGTCAGCGTTTGTGTGGACGTGTGAGAGAAGGAGAGACCCAGGGCCGCGGCCGTGGCCAAGACCTCTTTCTCTCCTTTTCTTTTTACTATTCTTCTTGCCTTGAAGTTTTGTTTCCAAGAATGGAAAGAACGACTCTTCCGGGAAGGAGCGAATCGAGGCCAGCCAACCAAACCGACTGGTTTGATTCGTCCCCATGCAAAAGAGCTTTCTTTGGCAGGAGGCTGTCTCTTGCTTTCTTTTTTGAGATGTATGCCTGCAGGGATTCCTGCAGCAAGGGAAGGAGCGACAGCATCGCCAAAGACTGGCAAGGCCAAAATATCACAATGTCAATATGCATCCTGTGCTGCACGGCGAAATGGACAAGGCCAAGATGCCCCACTGTTGCACAGAAACACCAGCAAAAGAGGACCCAGAATACCTCTCTCGGGCCGCTTTTTCCTCCCAAGAATAGCAGGCGCGCATTCTCATTACGCAGGCGGAAATGAGCCTCAATAGAAAAACGAAAAGTAACGCGTCTGTGAGGCTGTCAATGTCAACAAGTCGGAAGAGAGATTGGAGAAGAAAAGAGAGAGAAAAGAACGACGACGTTGAGAATGTCTGAAATAAGCGCCGCAGAGTGGTGAGCAGGCGCTATCATTGGCTGTAGCGTAGCCGCCCGTGTATTAGAGCTGGAGGCTCCACTGCCCAGACCAGCGAAATGTGCAGGGGTCAACAACACCGATCGCTCCTACCCAGACGGCTGATTGGACTACGGCGGCTCTTGTTCATTTCAAAACGCAATTGGCAGCTGCCAACAAAGAGTTTCTATGGGAAAAGGGAGGCAACAAGTGTCAGGTGATCGCTTTCCATTCCCGACCACCCATGGCAAGGCAGGCAGGAACGAGGGAAGCGAAGGAAAGCGCTCTCGGCGCCCAGGCGGTTTCCCTGCAGGAGCTCCATCCGGGCGTCTATGATAGAGAGAATGCTTGCGCCGATGTCTCGGTTCTTGGCAATGCCGAGTCCCTCAGGAAGCGCCCTCGTTCCAGGGCTGCATCCGCCCCGTCTCACGCTCCGGGCGCACACGTCGACCTGGGGTACCTGGAAATGTGTCTTGCCGTTCATCTGTTACGTCGCCTACCCGCTGTGCCCCATATCGTCTGTGAAGTGTGTCATGGGGATACGGAGCTCGGCGTTGAGTTTTGTTTCACTCACACAACAAGCTGCCGAGTTGTATCGTCGTGAGTCTCCCTGTGACATTTTCAATGTGCCCTGGGAGCACGTTATCAACTATTAAAAGGTCATTGGGATAAGGGTTTACAAGAAGAACGGTGGCAAAGGCCAATATTCAACAAAAGCCAGTGACAAGTTGCTTTTGCCAATAAACCATTACACGAGTTTATGCTTCTTTTTTTAAACAAGGAAGTCAAGGAAGAAATAAAATAAAATAATCTACAACTTGGAATATCGTGCCAATATGCATATACCTCGTTGGTGTTCCTAGATTCATTTAGCCGTGCCCCTTCTGTGCCTAATTACTTTCTGCAACAAAGTGTGAATGACTCGCTCCTTCTTCCTTCTTTTCTGTCCCCCTCTCTCTGTTCCTCTCTGTGCCAGCGTTCTAGAATCGCTGTTGGCTCCAGCGCCTGTGATGTGCACTAAGTCCGTCTTGGCGGCCGCTGCCAAGGCAAAACACCCACTGACAGACGGTGTTAGCCAGGTCCATATGCGCCCCAGGCCTTGGCCAGCTTGGCCTAAACCCCTGTTTTAGGCAAAGTTCAACAACCACATTTCGTGGTTGAAGAAACAACTCTTATGGAGAAACGGCACGTCAGCACATGCGTGTCGAAACGACGTCACTCTGAGCTTTTTTTAGAGGTTTCTTCATCGCCGAGATCGCGGTGAATTCAAGGCAAGATATCAGAAATACAAGGCAATTCATTAAGAAGAAAGATAATGGTACCGATTGGATATCAATTGGAATTAATTATCAAAGGCGTTTGAAAACTATCGCAGGATTCAATGGCCCTTCGGGCCATGGTCTTTGGGCGACACCCTCTTAGCAGCAAGCACACTCCTCGCTGAAGCAGCAGCAGCTGCACTCCTCCAGGAAGCCACCGCGCATCGACGCAGTCGGCTCCATGTCGGGCTGGGACTGGGGGGTCTGTTGAAGTCAGTAAAAAGTCATTGCAAAATGTCAAGAGAATCAAGGGAAAGGCGAACTCACCGGCTGCTCAGTGACAATGTTGTTGTCGTTGACAGCCATGGGCTGCTGCTGCTGGGGAGCGTCGGTGGAAGGCATTTTGAGAGTTTGTTGTGTAAAGAGAGTATCAACTCTTGGCGATGGGCATAAACGAGAGTGGTGGTAGTGATATTTGGAAGTGCGTTGCAAGAAGTGCTGAGCGTGGATTGGAAATGAGAATGGAAAGAAAAGGAGAAGAAGATGGTCTGACAAGAAGAGGGAAATGCGCATTCTTATCTACTTCTACAACCGTTGGAGGCCTTTTCTTTATTTCCCTATTTCTGCTTTTCTCCATTCGTCTATTTCGTCTAACTCGTTATTATCCAGTTTAGCATTGAAAAAAAACCTGTGGGTGAGCAAAGCTACCTGGTGGGCAGCAACGATTGAGTGGACAAAAGACGGGAAAGTGGGCAGCAACAAGAGCCTAGAACATTGGAACATGGGTAGACACTTACGTCGACCGTACCATTCTTGCCTGTGACGACGTATTCCCGCCTTCCCTTAGAGACGGTGTGGACGGGATGGTTCTGTCCTGCACAAGCATAAATTTTGTGGCTGCGACCCTATGACGGCAGCTGTCCACGACATCTCCGTGTACACGCAACAAGTATGTGTACAAGCATGCACGCAGGCACGATACGTAGCTAGGTAGGGAGTGGAGAGGGGGGCAGACTGGCAAGTTAACAGGGGAGCAAAGCAGCAAGGTAGAAAGCAACAGGGAGCAAGGACAGGAAACGCCTCCGCAATTTAAAAATAACGTCGATGTAGAAAGTCAAAATCCACAAGCCAGCGAGCCAGTTAGATCAGGGATCGCAAGAGGGTGGCCGATGGGGAAGGAGGGAACGGAATGAGCGAGCGAGACGAGGAGCGTTATGAGTTGGCAAAACGAGCGAGTAATGCTCCAACTCACTCACACCTAGATCCGGGTGAGATCAAATCACTCTTACCCGTACAAATACATACGTCGCCCACCCTCGTAAGATGCTTGTTTTGGGATAACGGGAAAAACGGTCAAAGTGGGAAGGAGCAATCCGGGCACAGCGAGAGACTAATTTTGAATTGAATCGGCGAAAGGGTCTCCTTTCTACCTTGCTCTATCGAAACGTACTTTCCATTTTGAGAGAGGTGGCTCTCCAATTCTGTAGCCTTTTTCCACAACGGAGGAGCTATGCAACAAAAAATTGCCTCGTACGTTAGTAAAATGCGAGGCGCAAGTCGAATAAAACGGCAGCTGCGGGCGGGCCATAGGACGGAATACGAGGTCAAAGTATCGTGGGGAAAGAAGCTTTTTCTCAAGCCTGGGCAATCCTGGGCATGCCTGGGCGCCCGAAATAAGCCGCGTCGAAGAAAGTGAGAAAAGCGGCATCGCTGGAGGTTAAAATCACGCTGCGGAGCTCTATGCAAGGCGGAAGGAGCAAACATCGGTGACTTGGCAAAATGGAAAGAGCGGAAAGAGAAAAGCTTACTTCTACATCGATGCAAGTAAGAAACAAAACAACAAAACAAAACAAACACTGAAGACGAAACACACTCGTTCCCGGCATTCATGCCGTCCTGCATTGTTTCCCTTAGGCAATCCATATTTTGGATGGGATGTTTTGATGCCTGATCTATTGTATCCCGATTTGTTTCCAAAGCGTTTATATGCCTTATGGATTCCTTTGTTCTTGCCGTTGTTTCCGTAAGTGACAGGGCCTTCATCAGAATGCCTGAAGGACACGACCCACCTTCCCTACAATAATCTAGCAACGTTGGAGTCCTTCGCTTCATATAAAGGGCTGTCCTCATACGTTGGAGGCCTCGTGCTGTTTGGACTTCCAACCACACTTTGCCGCAAAAGGATTTGGAGGGATGGCGTCCACCTCGGTCCAGACTCTCACAGAACCAACATCAAGATCCATTGGGGTCGCTGGTGCTGTTGGGCATTGTGTCCTCACCACAATCTCTTTCTCCACGGCGCAGGCGACGACAAAACCGTCTGTACCGCACGAGGTCTCTGATTTTCCGATACGAACCGCAGCCAGACTCGACAGCCCCATAGCGCAACCAAAGCATCCAGCGTCTCCGGTGGTAGAGAGGCCGTCACCAACAGCCGATGCACAGACAGCTCCGAGTCGTACTCCATCGCTACATCTTGCCCTTCGTCACGACCGAGTCCCCATTTGCACGCAACCCGCCGTTGTGAAAACGAAAACACTGGTGCTGCACCGGCCACAAAAGGTGGACTGTCCCGCTCCGTCCATCCCTTTTATGTCTATTGGTAAGACTGTCGCTGACAATTGACCGTTTCCCGCAGACGGTTAAGTCGCCCGAAACACCAGATGGCCCAGACGACGGGCAGGTGCAGCCACAGCCTGGATAAAGTAGTCCACCGAGTTCTTGATGTTGTGTCCGCTCTCATAGTTGTGGACACCCGCCGTGCGCATCAGCCGTATTGGTGGCGGCGTGCGGCGCAGATTGTATATATGGCGAGGCCGGCATTTTATTGTACTTCTGCCACCTCCAGGTCGCTGTTCCATCCGTGAAAACTCGACAACTGATGTGGGATCACTCAAGCTGGCGAGGCCACGGTTGACGCCGTATAAGTGTACATCAAGGTCTGACTCGGCATAGATGGCTTGGCCGTCAAGCACAAGAATAACTGGCTGCACGATGTCATTGTTTCTCGTACTATTTAAAGTCCTTGCGTCATCGTAGACGGCCTCAGCATAAGATGGTAGAGCGTTTGTTCCTGACGGCGGTCCAGTATATGATGGCGGTTCCGAGCCGTCCATTTCGGAGAAGAATGAAATAAGTCAAGTTAAAAGAGAGTGACCGGGGCCGAGCCGAAAAAAAAAAGCTCCGAATGGAATGCTTCGAATGCCGGGGAATGCGAGCTTGCGGCTCGGCCGGTACTAATCATCAAACGGCGCTAGGTGGGTATGGGCCGTTCCCTTCGGCTCCGGAGGCCCTCTATGTTTTCATGTTCTAATACTCGGGTATTTTGAATTGTACTCCGTTAACAGATAGTAGTTCACATGGTTGGCCACTTGGGTGCAACTGAAGTTCTCAACAGTTTTGGTGCCAAGTGGTGCCCGTGTTATGTTGTGAGATCTAGCAAATTTGGAATCAAGTACTGCACTGCCCGCACCCGTACAATAGCCTCGCCCCTTTAACATGCTTGCATCAACGCCCGAGATACCTTGTGTAGCTTCAGTATGGGTCAGTATGAGCCAGGATTTTGTAACCCATAAGGTAGCAAACTCGGTGAGTCTTGAGCGCTCTTTGCTTCACATATTCGATGTAGCAGTGAAGCTGACAGAAGGCGATGGATATCACGAGATTGAGACTAGAAATACAAGCACACAAAGTACGCTGTGGAGGACAGCGCTTAAGTTTGAGACACAAAGATGTCTTTTGAGGCTGTGCTGGTTAGCACGGAGATAATTCTCAGTAGACAACATTGACGAGATCATCATCTATCGTGCAATCGCAAAGTTACTTATGCACGAAGGTGCAGATCTTGATCTTGCCCTGCCTTAGGAGATGCAGTCCAGAGACATGAAACATAGCTTACAACAACAAACAACAAAGTAGTGAAATGCAAGTATTGCTTTTTCTTTAGTTTGGGCTTATACGGATTGCCACACATCGATAAGCGGTGAAAAGGTATTTACTGGATTTTGAATTTTGGTTGGTTCAATATTGATATTTCCATACAATACGTTCAATTGCATCTATTTATTTATTTTTGTTTGAGAAATGAAACGATGGAAAAATTGAAAAAAAAAAATTAATTTTGTGCACTACAGCAATATATCGCATCTCGACGAGTACAAGATAACAAACTGGCTGTGCGAGCTGCCGTGTAATGCTTTTTATATGTGTGTCGTCGGACACCGGAAAGGGCCGAAAAGTATTGTGACGTCAAGGTTACATATGCAGAGATGCGCGAAAAGTTCATCGAGATATCGTCCTTCGTATCCTACATTACACAACAGAACTTGAGCTGCATATACGATTTATTTTATTTGTACATTGTGCTGTAAAGCCACCTATTGGGCGCTTGGCACATATTTTTTGAGATCTGTGGCTGGCAAACCACCGTTGGCCATTGTCGCCACTGACTTACACTGATTCCAAGTCAGTTTGAGATCTTCAGGGCAGGTTCCTGGTGTTGGAACGCCGTTGAGAATGGCACGCTTCAGACAGTTTAAAACAGTCACATGACCTGTCACCGGCAGACGTTGTTTAGCGTCGACGTTGTGTGTCTGTTGGTTCTAAACTGGAGTTGTAACTTGTAACTCTGGAACTCTCACAGAGACAACGAGTTGGTGATGCCAAGACATCGCCGTCCCTTTCTTCATCCAGATCACACTGCAGTGACAGCACAATACCTCATAGGCGTAGGAAAAAAAAAGCTCGTCCCACTTAGGGCCTCGTTAGTATTTTGTGCCTCGAGTGCCTTGCATATCGCGTCACTATTTGTCCTTGAGCAGAAAAAGGGACCCAATTTCGCCCCCTTTTCATCGAAACCGACGGACTCTTTTACTAGAACGAACCGTCGAAAATCCATATTCACTTTTTTATCCCTTCTCATAAATATGAGCCACCCTGTTGGATTTTTTTCTTTTTTGCGGTAGTATTTTACTGTCTCTAATTCACTCGGTATTTATTATTCGCCTCCATCTACCGACTGATGATCCGGCGATTAAGGGACAGAGTTGGCTTCGGCTGGACAAAAGTTGACAAGATCTCGACTTGACAACTTGGATGCATCCACAAAGGCCCAGTTATTTTGTTACAAACAACTAATATTTGTGATTTTTTGCTCTCAAATTTTTAGCGGTAGCTGATGTTGATCTTGTACCTGACTAGAACGGGCCTTTTTTGCTTCTTCGACTTTCCGCTCTGCTTTCTTTTCCTATTGTAGTCCAGGTGGCCCCGCCATATCTATGGATTTCAATATTAGCTGGGAACCGATGGAGCGGCATACAGAACAGATCACGGTAGCTCTTGCCAATTCATCGACCCGTTCTTGCCCCGTTGGTTGTTGAGTGATATTTCCTAATTGGTAGATAACATTCATGTTGAGGAAGGAACGGTTTGCTTTGTACGACATAAGCCGTGTTTCTCACCAATATTGATGCAAAATTTCGTTGCTGACAGCATCGCTGATGGCAGCAAGTCGTCTCATTATCAAGAAAATCCAGACGAGGCTCCAAAGCCGCATCTTTTCTCGAGAAGTGGATTCTCATTTTTTTGTCGTTTGCTGGAAACCGAAAATGGGCAGCGGTCTAGCCCCCCCTGCAACCTGCCCTGTGGGAAGCTCCTTCCATAAGTCTTGGCACGGCCTGTGCTTACCCTTTGACGCGATAAAGGGGCGTAACGCCAACATGGGCCTGTCGATTACGGCGATCCAAAAGGGAAAGAAGGGAAAAGGGCCCAAAGAAACTCAAGAAATCTCAGAGAAAAAGAGAGCAAAAAAGCGTGCCGAAGAAATAGGGGCGGACACCTTACCCCTGGCTAGTGACAGCCGGCTTCATTGCGCAACTGCCACGCTGTTTTTGAGCTTCTTTGAACTTGGGCTTCTTGGTCGATTTTGCTTTCTTTCGTGAGTACTTTGATTGCGAACTTGTCCTCTGTAGATGGTGGCTTGCCTTCCGTGCGACGATGGCATCTCGCTAGGCAAAATACAAAATATGAGAGAGGGGAAAAGGTGTGGCGGCTGTTCTCGAAATATCGTTAATTCTCGATATCCCGCGCAGATGAGTGGTGAGTGGTTATTTGTGAGGCCTGCTACTGGTGATTTCCAGATTTCCCTCAAAAGAGGAGACGCGATGATGAGCGCGGGTGGCTTTTCCATGTCTAAGACCTGAGCCGCAAAAAAGCCATCTTGATTGGTCGGCGCCGAAAAATGTCAAATCTGATAGCCTGCATGTCTGCACACCTGTCTCTTCGGAATCTCGATGCGGCGCTACGGTATGCCTGCCCGTCTTCATCTCTATTTCCCCCCTTTTGCCTGCCTCGCCTGCGTAGTTGGGGCCAACTGAGGAGAATTTGACATGGAAATGCAGGGAGAGCTCTTCAGCTTGGAGATTGGTAGAAATGACATAAAAGACAGCGCCACAAATGCTTGGAAAGCCTTTGGCCAAGCCCTGAAAAGATTCTTCACCTTGGCCTGGGGCATATTTGGGACATTTTGCAGCAGATATGTGTGTCGACAAAATAGGGATGGGCACCTAGTTCCGCAGGGGGCTTGCCCGACAGATACAGATGAACAGTGTGCATTTGCACTCAGTGCTTTGTATCTGTAAAAGATGACGCCTTTTCCGCGTTTATTATGGCGTGGGGCTCGATTTTTGTCATTTTTGGTGTCTTATCTGTCCTCTAATATTTTGAGTGAACAGCTCTGATATGGCAGGCATTGTGCTTTGCGGTTTTGACATTTTGACAGGCCCTCTTTCGTTTTGGCGTTTTTGATTCGTTCGGCTTGCTTCTCGAACCTCCTTTTCGAGATCCAAGATGCAAGTCCCGGCCCTGGGTCTTTCTTTTCCTTTCTTTTCCCGTTTTTGTGATTGAGTTTGTATGGTTCTGGGTGGGCACTGCGTTGTTTCCCTTGTCCTGTGCACATCTCCTCAGCTGAATTCGTGCTCCGTCGGTTCGCTGTGCATGTTTGCCAATTCTGATCCAATAATTCGACACCCACTTTCAATTTCCCCGTCCGTGAACTGTGTGGAGCCTGGTGTATTAGGAAAAAAAAAGACAATAGACTCCTTCTCTGGATAAGGTGAAATGAGAGCACAAAAACAAAACAAAGAAAATAACAGCAGCGAGTATCACCGATAAAAATGACGAGGTTCTTCTTTTTCAATAGAGTTGTCGACTTTTAGCGGTAAATCACCTGTATCCCAAAAGATCTCCAAACGGGCCCCATCGTCTTACAGATGGCCAGATTGTCAGATAGATACGACTTTGGTAACGCGGTCTGGAACCCTTCACTCTTTTTTCCCGGCGTGGGATGTGGCTTGCAATCCGTCTTCGGTACTGCCACAGACGGGAAAAGGGATAGAGTTGGGATGAACAACTTCTTTTTGTGCCGCTGCAGCTGTCCGCGTCTTGTCTCGCCCTTTATGCTTCCCTGTCCCTTTGTAGTCAGCGTTGCAGTGATCCTAATCCCAGCCAATTTCAGTCTGTTTGAGGAACCCAGCCGGCGGCCCTGGTCTGTGACTTGTGTCTCTGTTTGGATGGAGATTCTTTCAGGGGCTAGAAGCCCGGCGCCTTAACCGCTGCCGCTTCTGAGGTAACGCTAGCCTGGGTAGCTAAGACCCTTTGAGGGAAAGGTCCCTGGATGAAATAAAACGAGTAAAACAGAATAAAACGAACGGGGCTGCGAAACGAAGAAAAAGTGAAGAAAAAAAGGGTCCCCAAAACGACACAATGCATCTCCGAATTTGAGATTTTACTGGGGCATTATCAGCTTTATCATTATGGAGTATTTGATCACTGCACAAAATATTCGCAGCACCAGAAAAATAGGGGGCCGCATAAGGTGAAGAGCACCAAAACGGCAAGAGCAAGTGGCTGTAGCTTCCCTTTTGCTTCCCTTTTCTCTCCATCCACGTCAATCGTCCAGGAAAGCGCTTGAGGCTAGAACGACTACTTTTCTGGGCAGTCATATTCTCCATCAGCGGGCTGCTCCTTCCCTCCTTCTGCATGCCAGAAAGCAGGCTAAAATCATGCAAAAACCTCAGCAAATCTAACAATTCGCTGCACATTTATCTGTACGCGCTGCCTCAGCCGGCCAACGAGAGAGCTTGAAAGCACATTGGCAGAAACCCGGAATAGGGGACAGGGACTACGCCAGCGAACGCGACTGACAAACAGCAAACAGATGGGGAGCTAGAAGGCTCAAAACGCCCAGTCTTAATTACTCTTCATAATATGCCCGTACCAATAGCGCGAGATAACGACTTGCTGGCGTTTCCACACCCCATTTGATGCCAACTGGAAGGAACGAACGTTTGTCGCACACAGGCCCCAATGTGCTTCCCCTCTACCCAAAATTGCGACAGGGAAGCGCGAATGAACAGGAAAATAGGGAAAGAGCGACTGGTGAAAAAAAAAAGTAAAGAAAAAAAGTAAAGGGGGAAGGCACGTAGAACAACACAAACATAGGGGTGATTCCCAAATAATTTACGAGCTTCCACTTCGCAAACTTTTCTTCATCCTTTTCTTCCTTCACCACGTCTTCTTCACCATCGCCGACTGCCAACGCCTATATCCTTCGTATTGCTCACCACCACTCCAGCCACCTGCATCGGACCTTTGGACAGACAGCAACCACCACCACCACCCACCCCCGACGAAGTATACTTACCTAACCGTTCCCTCCCCTCATCAACGACCTACGAAATACCAGGCTGCAAGTCGACCCGAATAAGCCACGAGATACGAGACGTACGACGATTACGCATACATTTCGTACATTTGAACACGAGAAAGCCTTCGAACCCCCCCGTTTACAAACTCCAGCCTCACATCCGCCGAGCTTTGCCCAGCATTGTCGCGGCTGAGACCCTGCCCGACAACTCCAACTGCAATCACACCCGTTTCCGGACCTCATCTACACCCAATCCTTCTCTTTTGCATCGTGCAATTCTGCAATTCTTGCTCACGGTGCACCGTCTTACCGCGTTTGCCATTTGGCCGCCTGCACCATCTCTACCCGCTCCCATATCTCTTTTCTCTCTATTGCTCTCTTTTCCCGACTGCGTGGCAGTTTTACCGGGCTCGATTGCCAGCACTATCCACCTGCCTGGCTATCAATTCCTCTACAGACTACAAGCTCGACTTTTTACAGCTCCCTAGCCCACCAACACCCCATTCCTCTCCCTCTCGTCCACCAACGAACCCCAAAACACGATCTACCGATCAAGATCAAGATCAGACCTGCGAGACAAAATACGCCAACAGTCCAGCTGAAAATCGCCTCCCACGAACGGCCCATCTAAACCGCCTAAAGATTTAGAGATCTCTCGTCCCAAGTTTGCTCCCTAATTTTTAGGGGATAAATCCAAGCGGCCAGCGCCAGCGAAAACGGGTTGACAGTGGCAACTGTGTACTAACGCGCGTGCGCACTGCCAAAACAACCAACCACAGGGTCCAAGACGTTTGGCCAAGGAGAAGAAAAAATTGGGGAACGCCATTTGGCACCTGTCTAGCGCAAGATTCTTTTCTTGTCCTCCCGCCAAAACTCGTGTCCTTTCCTTATCCGTATTCCTCGTCAAAGTTGCCATTTCTCGCTCGCTATACGGGAATCATCCCCTCCACCCTTTCTCTCTTTCTCACCTCTCACCGTTCTGGAATTGGGGAGCTCTCTCTCTTTTACGGACTCGTTTCTTTTTCTCTGACCTCTCTTTTACCTTCCTACCCTGGTTCGGCTTTCATCGTCGTATCCTCGTTTCTCTCTTTTTCCTTTGTCCCTCCGCCTCCTTCGACCTCCTTTCTCCTTTTTCCATCTGTGATCAGTGTGGCCCTTCTGTGCCATTCTGGTGACGTGGACCTCAGCTACCAACCTGGCTTCTTCAACACTTTCGACCGCGTCCTCCTCTTCTTTCAGCGACCGACCAAGGACGCACCGCCGCCGTTCATCGAGCATTGGTCCTCCGTCTTCGCTGTCGTTGGACGGTCACTCGTCGCAACACCTGGGCGTGAATGCCCGCCAACCGCCCCTCTCACCAATACCCGGTATGTAATCAACATTCCAGTCAGACCATCCTGTCTCATTTGAGCGAGAGAACGCCAGAAACAGCGCCAACTCCGGGTGATGTCTCTGTTTTTCTGGGTTTTCTTTGCTTTTGTGTCTTTTGTGTTCCTGTTTTGGCGCTGCCGCTCTGCTGTTACTGGTCCGGTGCCATGCTTTTTTTGCGCCTCTGCGCCTCGCACCGCTGCTTGATATTTTTCCATTTACGCTTTCGGAGAGGGAACACGACGAAAGCTGACTTATTCTTTCCTGTTCTGTTTGTTTCTGACTCCCCTCGTTTAGGTACACCGAACATCAACATGTCTCTTTCGCGGAGTCCTTCCCCAAGCCCCGACGGCGGCTGGTCCAGTCCTGGCCTGAACATCAACGGAAGCGGCAGATCGAGTCCAGCTAAGTCGTACGGAGACTCAAATGGCGGTGCATCCTCACACTCGCGCAACTCGGGCGCAAGCAAATATCCTTCCTTCGCTACGCAAAACACAGGCTTCTTCACCAGACACATGCGACAGCTTTCCAGCAGTTTACCACGCTTTAACGCGAATGTTCCCAACTCACGGGCCTCTTCATACTCTGATAAGGACAAGCCAAAAGGGCGCTGGGAGATGGGTAACTCGTCGCTTCTCGGGCGCGCGAAGCTCTTCTTCGCGCGCATGGGACGCACGACAAGAGTCCGTTTGACGATTTTGCTGGCGATACTCGCCGCGATATACATTTTCTACCATTCTCGTGAGTTTTCCCTGGGATACCTAATTGGGATGTCGTCACTTGGCTGTATTCTAACGTTTGGCGGTTGTCGGTGCAGCTCTCATCTACTATTGGCGGAGAACATCATGGCTGGGCGGCGGCGAGAAGTTCGTCATTATCCTGGCAGCAAACGTTGGCGGTGGTGTTATGGAGTGGAAGGGTGCGCGCGAGTGGGCGATTGAGAGAGACAGTACGCGAAACAAGAAGCGCTACGCCGCGCGCTGGGGTTACGACCTCGAGATTGTCGACATGAGCACGAAGAAGCGCTACGCCCACGAGTGGCGTGAGAGTTGGGAGAAAGTCGACTTTGTCCGCCAGGCGATGCGGAAGTACCCCAAGGCTGAGTGGTAAGTTTTCATCCTTGCGAACAAACGGGATGAGAGAAAACGAACGACCCTAACACGCGCAGGTTCTGGTGGTTGGATCTCAACACCTTTGTCATGGAGCCCAGCTACTCATTGCAGGACCACATCTTCGACAACCTCGAGAAGCACATCTACCGCGATATCAACGAGTACAACCCTCTCAACCTCACCCACCCCCTTAACGACGTGTACCTCGACGACGTGTCCCGGAGTAATGTCGGCAACGGCCAGCCTGACTCGGTCAACTTCCTCCTTTCGCAGGACTGCTCTGGCTTCAACCTGGGCTCCTTCTTTGTTCGCAAGAGCGAGTGGACGGACCGCCTGCTCGATGTCTGGTGGGACCCTGTCGCCTACGAGCAGAAGCACATGGAGTGGGAGCACAAGGAGCAGGACGCTCTCGAGCAGCTCTACACGGCGCAGCCCTGGATCCGCCAGCACATGGGCTTCCTGCCCCAGCGCATGATCAACAGCTTCCCTCAGGGCGCCTGCTCTGAGAACGGCAACAACACGCGCTTCCACTACAACCAGGACGACCGTGACTTCCTCGTCAACATGGCCGGCTGCGAATGGGGCCGCGACTGCTGGGGCGAGATGTACAGCTACCGCGAGCTGAGCTACTACCTGAACCGGTCCCTGTGGGAGCGCTTCAAGGAGGATCTGCTATGCGCCATCTGGTTCAAGCTGACGGGCCAGAAGGTCAAGTTCTAAGCGGCGAGCGACAGTAGCATTCTACTTGCGTTTTCTCCTTGGACATCCTTTTCTCGCATGCTGCATTTCACGTTTATACGATTTTGACGATATCCCACCCTTCTCTTTCATCTCTGGCATTTTCGATAAACTTACCGTCCTCGACGACTGCGATCCGCGACCGAATCCCTCCATTGCCCGTCACAACCCTCCCACCTATATACCACGACCATCCCATCCTCCATTATACCAGACGGCGCTACCTCTTCCCCTCTTATTATGCACCCCTTTCCTGGGGTTGACGACCTTTTTCACATTTGCTTTTTGCTTTGGCGCCTATATTTCTCCCCAACCAGCGGAGAAAGGCACATGGGATAGATTGGAGAGGTACAAACGAGGGAGGACCCAGCTCATAGGACAGCGGGCCCCGGCATCTCTCTTTACACCTCAAAACCTCGTCTCAGCATATATTTTCGCTTCTTTGCCTCTCGCTCGCAAGCTTTCCGGTTCCTAAAGCTTCCCGAGAGGCATGTTTTCCATTAGGCAGGGTGCCCAGGCCTTTTATCTTCTTTTTCTTTTGTTTGCACACCCTGCATTTGAACAAACTACCATTTGTCCTTTTATGTTGCGATTTCTACTTCTACCATTTTTCTCATTCTCATTCTCATTCTCATTTTCAATTTGCATTTTGCATTTTCTCCTTTTTATTTTTACCATTGGGTTTTTTTGTGGATCTATTTTTGATTGTGTTATCTGCTTTTTTGTTCATATTGTGTCATCTTGTTTTTTAACTCTTCTATTTTGGACCTCGATCCGAGAAATGGCATCGTTGTTATTGGGGGTTCTTTTGCTTTTGGCCTCTCCCCCTTCTTCTTTTTTGTGTGTAACAACTCAGTTTACCACCCTTTTTACCCTTTTTGTGATTTTTTTTTGAGAGGCTTTTTTCACATTGATACACAATGGAGTATTTGGACAGGATCTTCTTTTTTGCGTCTTCTCTTCTATCTTCACACCCCTTTTGTGTCTTCTTTTTTTGGCAAAATATAGATTATCATCTTTTTTGAAAAACAATACAAAATCCGACTTTTGAGTATCCTCATTTTTGTGCTCAAAGCTACAATCCTCACAATCCTTATTGTCTCGTTTACAATGACCGTGTCTCGAAGAGCGGCAAAAGTTACATCATAAAGGGCTCTTACACGAGTTTACGAGATCTTTCAGATCCTTTAGATCCTATTGTCCCTCGAATCCTACGACTCAGTCACGAACATGTGACATGTGAACGAATCTGCGGAGAGACCCGTCCGTACATGAACAAGGCTCGTACTCTGTACGGAGTACTGTGTACGACATACAGAAAGATTGTGTTGTTGAGGGTCCCAAAAAGCCGTTCGGTCCGGACCAATAGGGTAACTGGCCGGACGTTGTTTCGTTTGTTGTAGTAAAGCGTAGAAAATCACATAAAATCCTCGACACAACGGAAAGACGGAAAGGCGGAAAGAAAGGCTGAGATGACGTAGTGTAGGAAAGAGTAGGAGAAGGGTGTTCCCGGCCTCGTGCTTTTCTCGGCTATCTGGCTGCCAAGAGATCTTGTTCTCTGCTCCTATTTCTTCAGCCCTTTCCGGGGTGTTGTGCAAAGCGAGATGCACCGTTGTCTACTTATTTTTTCTGCTTCTGTTTCTAAAAAAAAGTGGTACAGACTTTCACATGCAGAATGCAGGTGTTGGTGCTGTCAAGGTTTTGACAGGTGGGGGAATTTACGTGTAAGTTAGCTAAGTCTACATTCTACAGCTCGGGGAAGCGTGCTGTGCATTACGCGCGCATTTATTTACTGCCATTGTATCACATGCATTGGAGGAGGACATTTGTTTAGGTTGGTGGTAAATGGTAGAATTTGTGACAAAAATGGTAAAAAAGTAAATATGTACAGAAGAAAAAAAAGAGTTTGCCATGGATCAACAAGGCACCCGGAAGCAGTCACGAGAAAGCTTATTGTTTAACTCGACGCCGGCAGGTGGTGAAAGGCAGTGAAAGAAGAAAGAAAAATAATGGGGGGCTCAAGAAGTGAAAAGGGGGGGAAGAGCAAGAAAAGAAACAAAGAAACAACTGCCGCAAAGGAAGAGACAAAGGGCCTTGCAAGACAAAACGGCGAAACAAAAGCAGAACAGAATTTCAGAAACAAAGGCCAAAAGCCGAAAACAAAAAAGTGACAACAAAAACAAAACGAAAAACAGAAGCTATCAATGCGCTGCAATGATGAACTAAGGAGTGAACATTCAAAGGGGGCTTTTGTACAGGAGAAAAATCAAACGCTAGATAGGGGGGAATGGGTATTATACTAATTGGTGCAGTGGCGCGGAGATGTCGGTGGTGATTGTGATGGGGGGACTGTTGACTGTGGTTGTGCTATTAGTGCTGTGACGGGAGGGAATTGAGGGAGAAGAGAAGGTTGCAGAGGGCTTATGCCATGAACGGCACGGGCTTGACGCCCTCCTTCTTCTCCTCGGCCTCGGCCTTGGGCGGGCTGCGGCGCTTGCTGGCGCCAGAGCCGGCGGCCTGGTAGACCTTGACGCTGTTGATCAGCCAGTAGGCGTCGGTGAAGGCGGCCGTGTTCGACTGCACATAGGCATTGCACGAGCTCGCCAGCGGCGCGCAGGTGGCGTCCTGGGCCCAGACCTGGCCGGCCCAGTCGCCGCAGAACGTCGTGTCAAAGATCATCTGCTGCGACGCAAAGTACTGGTCAATGTCGCAGCCGGTGAACATGCCCATGGGCGCGCCGAAGCTCGAGGTGTCGGGCGTGACGCTGGAGTCGGCGAGGGCAGCAGCCTGGGAAGAGCCGCGGGCAAAGAACCAGACAGAGATGGCCTGCGAGGTGAGCTCCATGACATAGACACCACCGCCGTTGTCGTTGAAAGCAGGACCGTAGGCATTGGTGGCCGTCGTCTTGAGCGAGCAGCCCTGGTAGCCGCCATCGGCGCCGCAGTCGACGGTGGAGGCGCTGTTGCTGAACACAGTGCCGCCCGTCGAGCCGGAGTTGCTCATGGTGCAGCCGGCAGCCGTGTGCAGGGTGATGGCGTTGGTGGACTGGCTGTTGACACCCTCGATAATGTCAATCTCGCCACCACCAGGCCAGTTGGGGCCGAGCGTCCAAAAGGCAGGCCAGACACCGCAGCCGACAGGCATGTGCTGAATGTCGGCGACGAAGAGACCCTTATCGTAGCCCTTGGTGCTAGTAACACGAGTGGAGGGGCGGCCCGAGGCCGGGTTTGCCGTCTGGTGGTCGGCACCCAGGTAGACCATGTTGTTGACGTAGCCGGCAAGGCCACTCTGGCTGGCCGTGGCGGCGTCGACGTAGTCAACAAAGCCGTTGGTCGGGTCCGAGGCATCAAAGAACTCGAAGCCGCTGAAGAAGTTTGTGCTGTTATAGTTGTCCAGCAGAGTGTAGGAAGTGGCCTGGGCCGTGGCGGCCAGCAGGGTAGAAGCAAGAGCGGCGCGAGCAACAGACTTCATTTTGAACGTTTGTGATGAAGAAGTTGGGAAAAAGTGCAAAGTGCAGAAAGAGGCAGAAAAGACCAAGAAATCAAAGTTTGAACGAGACCGAGTGTCCAGCACAATGGGTCTTATACCTTTGAGATATGGGCTGTCGAGGCTGTCGAGGCTGTCGAGGCTGTTGAGGCTGTTGTTGAGTTGTTGAGTGGTGAAGTGAGTGGCTCTTTGCTTGTCGATGTTGTCGATTGGTATATGGTACCGATGTGTTATGTCGATGTTGTCAAAGTGTCGAGTGTTGACCAAAAGAAAGAAAGCAAAGGATGGTTTGGATGGTGAACAGGAAAGGGAAAGACAAGCAGGGCGAGCTGTCTTTATAGAAACGAAGGGTTGTCTTGAACAATTTCTAAAAACGGACAATGAAAAGTGAACACAATACACAAAAGAAGCAAAAGAGTCAAAAAGAGGGAGGCAAGACGTGCCAGACGATGCTCGTCCCTTTCTTTGCTTGCGTTGTGTGGTGTGTGTTGGGTGTGCACGATGGGGCTAGGTGAGCAAACGTACACCTTTTCTTGGTGAAAGATTGACAAAAAAGAAAGAAACAAGGGGGCGTGTGGTTCCAGCCACGAAAGGAATGAGAAAAAAACTGTTAAGGAAATCTCCGTAAGAGGAAAATGAGTGTAAATTCTTGTAAAAGTGACGAAAAGAGAGCATCAAGAAATCCAGAACTTTCAAACTCTGCGAATTCGTATGTCTTTCTTACGACTCCATTTCCAGAGATGGCTGAACATGAACGGAAACGGATGGGCGATGTTTTAAAAGACAGTAGCACGGAAGGTAGAAGAGGGTCCGCAGCAGCGTGGGAAAATATGGGCACTCAAAACATCGGGGACCAGGACGGAAAAAGCAAAGAAAGGAAAGACAGCAGCAGGCTGAGCCCACCAAAAGAACTGTATGAGACAGCGGGAGGCGGCGATCAGGCCCAGGTGACAGTGGAAAATGCTCTCATAGACAGCAAAAAGAGAGGATAATAGTGGGAAATAGAGGGCGAAAGAAAACAAAAGTCTAGACGCATTCTGTATGGGCGGCCGCCAGCCAGGCACTGGCATGTAAGTGTTCCTCAATAGGTTGAGCTTGTTGTCTCAGTCGAGGACGACTTGCACCAAGAGAACGAATAAACCGCACTAACGGGCGGACCCTCTGTATTTTGGCTCTGCACACTGCAGCGAACCGCGCGCGAGAGGTTGAGAGGCCCAGAGGCCTTGAGACGAGGCCTTCATCGTCCCTGAATGGGCGAAATATGGAAGTCCCATTGTCGATCTTTCCTTGCAGATGCGGCTGTCGATCGGTGACGATTGGCCTAGGCGAGTCGCATCCGGAGTCTTCCAGGGTAGTTGTGGGGCCAATTTGACAGGCCTGGCTAAAGAAAGAAGAAACAGGAGAATAAAGAAAGAATACTCCGTACGGTATGGAAGACCAGGAGAGGGTGTTCTGCTCTTCAGGTACCAGGGTCTTTGTCGTCATTGGGGAAGATCTTGCCGGAAAGCGACCACACAGTTGCAATTCACCGGAGACAGCAAAAGAAAGTCAGAAGAAACAGAACGGACAAGACGGCCAAGCCAATACAGAGTCAAAGGGAAAATGGTCAGGTGGATGGCGTTTTGGGACAAAGAAACAAATGACAAGACGCGGTGACGCGACTCGTCCAACGTGTTATTCTGTACGGCGTAAAAGAAAGAAAATTTGCAGGACGACGCCTCAAAAGGTAAGGGCCGTAGCCGCCAAAAGGGGATGGGCGAATAAGAAACCTTGAATAGCGCGCCTGTTCTCCGAAATCCTCAATAAAGAATTTGACGGTAAAGAGAGAATGAATAAAGGCTGGCCCGAATGCTTCACAAAAAATAAAGGGGTTTATTGAGAGTTATTGAGTTATTGAGCATCGCGTCAAGACCACTCACCAGGAGCGTGGAAAGCGCGTGGTCTTGCCCCAGCCGTGTTCCTGGAAGAACAAAGCAGAGGGGAACGGAGAGGGTGGTGAGGGTCATGCCTGATGTAAGGGGTAATCGTTAAAGAGAAAGAGAACGCAGCAGGAAAAACCCATTCTATTGACGGGTATTGACGCGAATTGACGTGTATTGGCCATAGATTGGATGGTGTATTGACGCCTCTTTGTTGGACCAACAAAGACATCCAGGAACAGGGTCCACTAGGCCATGTCAAAGGAAGTCGAAAGACAGCAAAAAGAAAGAACACCGAGGGCAAGCCTGAAGTGGTGGGAAAGGCAAATCGAGAAAAAGTGAAGAAAAAAAGAGCAAGCCGTCAAGGAATGCAACTGCACTTGTCTTGCATTCCAACGGTTGCCGTATCCAGCTTCCGCGAGCGCCACTGTTGAAGAGACTCGTCATTGGGACTGGGAACCATCCGAGCCGTGTCAGCCATCATTTTTGGTAAAGATCGCCAGCCTTTTGGTGTCTGTGTGCACCTGTGGACGGGCGCTTGGAGCGAGCGAGTCTAGCGCGCATTCCAGAAGACAGGGCGAGGTCGCTAAGCTGTTTGTGGCAGTTGGGCGTTGAGGCGCAAAAGGCGTTCGAATTCGAGATCCAAGGCTCGTTGGTGAACCGCTTCGGAGTGCATGACGATATTACGGAGATGAGAGTTGCGATGGAATATCGAGTTGGGAAAATGAAAGTTGCAAAATTGAATGTCAGGGGCGAGGGAAAGGAATAGGAGATGTTACACCCGCAGACCCGGCATGTATTGGGTAGGAGCCGCTGGATTTAGAAACCGCGACCGGGTTTTGGGAACGAGCTTCCAGCGAAGCGGAAGGAGCCATATTGCCCGCAAGTATCGAGATCACTCGACAGCCAATCGTCGTGTTAGTTCTTGCCTAATTTGGAACTTAGCTCCAGGGCACGTCTGGCGCCTCCTACACCCACCAAAATGGAAGGTGACCCCTGAATACAAAAATAAAATAGGCCTTTGACACTCAAAGACAGAAACAAAAAGAAAACGTGAACAAAAAGAACAGACGTACTTTGTGCGTCCACTGTCCTCAACCACCTCGAGCGATGATCATTTCTTGTTGCGGAATGTGACCTGCCGCGCGCTGCACTTTGCCTAGGCGTGGCTCCGAGACACCGGGGCACCATCAGCATTCCAGTCCGGATCGATATTTTCTTTTGCCGGCCAGCATCATCTCGATTAACTTGTTTTGAATGACGGTTGAGGCAATGATCCCGTCTGTCGCAACAGCTGAACATCACGAAAATCCCAGGGTCCAAAAGGGACTGAAAGTCTGGACCCGGTGTCAAGTGAAAACGGCCGTTTTGGGAGAACACGATCGATCAACCAGAGATCTACGTCATACATCAAAGTCCGTCAAGACCCTCCCGGTGACTCTCCAGTGACTCTACACGTCTACCGAGATCTACGTCTCCAGATGCCCGTCCCGGCAGATGAGGGTGACGACCCTGGAACGGTCAGAGCTGAAGGGCGAGTGGCAAGTGGTCTAGAATCTCTGGATGTCGATGGAGGTGCGGATGCGGAAAGGACGAAGACAGACGTTGACTTTCTCCAGCTGGGCAGTTTCTTGTCTCACACCGGCAGACGAATGCAAGAGACCGAGACCAGAAGACCAGAAATTCGGATGCATAGCCTCAAGTCTGGAGTGCATTGGCATATTCCAAAAGTCTGTGTTGGCATCCCCAGGAAGTCCGAAAGCCTGAGGTCTAAAACCGAGGCCTGGGTATCTCAGCCGTGACGCGTCTGATTCTCAGAAATGGCTAGCTATCTGTTGGCAGAATGTTGGGACGACGCGTTTGAATGTGAAGCAATTGTGTATCTTCATATTTTGTCTGGCATCTAGCTATGTATGTGTATGTTGGGTATCTTGGCTTTTTTTTTTCGATTCTCGCGTTACTGCCAACTCCGACTCAACAGTTTTTCTTCCTCCGGCCTCGTCTTGTCATCTTGCGCAATGGCCAGCACCAGCTCGCCAAACAGGCCGTTGGCCCACCCGAACCACGGCCGCGTCCAAATCTGCGGTGCCCAGGTGTCGATGCTCTCGTGCATGACGCCGTGGCCCCAAGTGGAGTTGAGGAGCAGGTTGAGCTGGCGGGTGACCGTCCGGTCACGGCTGCGGGTGTCGACATCATACGAGTACGCCGACAACGCCGCCACGACCGACGCCATGGGCCATGCCTTGCCCGGTCCCATATGCGGGCCGCCTACCGACGCAAATCCCTCGGGCTCGCCCCAGGCAAAGTAGGGATTGGCAGGGCTGAGAGCGAAGCGGCGGGTGTTGTCATAGATTTGGGCGTAGTCGTGATGGTCCCCCCTGCGTGGGCTAGTGACACCCTCAGATCCTATCTCTGCGACATGCCCGGCTGCGTCGCCGACTACCGCACGCTTGTTGTAACTGTCATCGCCGTCGTCTTCGACATGCACGTTGCTTGGCCTCATATGTCGATCAAAGAATCCAAGCAGGGGAATCGACAGCAGCGACGGAATATTGGCGTCATCCATGAGATTCACGCTACCGTAGCCGTCGACTTCGTAGGCGAAGATGTCGCCATATTTGCGGTGACGGACGACGGCATCCTTGGCAATGCCGTCACGGACACCTTGGGCGAACTGGCGCATTACTGTCGTAAGGTTTGCGGCCTTGTGCTGCTGCATAAAGCTCGAGGTGGACGGTAGAGATGCAAGCTTCTGCATAACGACAGACGCTCGCTCCAGCGCTGCCGCCCACATCATGTTGGCCGGCACCAGGAATTGGAAGATGGTGGCATCGTCCGACGGCCTGAAAGATGTGCGCACCATGCCGTTGGCCACAGTCGGATTTCCGAGGCCGTTGTTGGTCAGCGTTTCGGACCCGCGGTCTGTCCAGCCCGTGAAAGTGTAGGCGGAATCGAGGACGTGGCCTTCATCGTCGTACATGCCTGAACGCATGGCGCCTGCAGCATCTACGGCTGCCTCCACGGCATCGATCCAGCTGTACTTCCCAAAGAAGAAGAAGTCGCCCGTCTTTTCAAAGTACGTGGCCGAGATCTGTAGAAACGACGCCAGCGAGTCCAGCTCCCATTTGCAGTCAAACACCAGAGTGCGGTCGTACGCCGGGAACGGGTGGTTCTGCGAGTAAGCCGGGTTGTTTGTCGGGTCGATGCCGGACTCGCGCGGTGGCTGGAAGCTGTGGCAGTAGGGCGAGATCAAGACATGGCGAGCCTGCATATTGACCAGACCTCTCCAGAGTTGAGCAAGGGTGGTGCTGTTACTGGTTTCAGTATCTGCCACCAGTAGGTTACTGTAGGACAACATCTGGGCGGCCGAGTCCCGCAGCCACATGGCGTCAATGTCGCCGGTGATAATGTAGGTGAGCTCTTCATCTGTCACCGTCTCTTCCTGCGTCTCGGGATCGGTCTTGTTGGCATAGCCGTGCCACTTGACCATGGTATCGAGAGTGTTTGGGTATGTGTTTTCAAAAAGGCGAAACAGGTCTGGATCGCGGATCGTGGCACGCATGTCGTCGATTAGTGCCTCAAGCGACGACAAATTAAAAGTACGGCACTGTGGTGGCGGCCGTACGTACGGCAGCTTGTACTTTCCCTCCGAAAAGGGCCCGGGCGTGTTGTAGAGCCGTGTCTCAAAGGGCATACATCCGCCCGGATACTGGCTATCGTCGGAAGCGTTGAACGGCACATCCGTATATGGGATCATATTCAAGCTGCCGTCGTTGGTGGCAAAGTCGCTGTTGCCGGAGCCTCCACGGAGTAATTCGAATGGGGAGTAGCCATGACGGCGATAAAAGATCACCACGTAGCCGAGCAAGCAGACGCCCAAGGCGACACCTATCCTATAGAGAAAGAGCCGCCGCCACCGTGGGTTGTGCCATCGTGTCGTAAGCCAGTTCTGGAGACTTGGCTTTGAAGAGTCTAGTAGACTAGGAGGTAATGGGGTGAACGAAGGAAGTGCCGATTGCTCGCTCAACATGGTGAAGTCTGATAGATATTGCTGTGCGAAGCATGAAATGGAGTGGCTTTTCTAAAGACGTTATATCGAAAAATGAAAAGGGGGTATCTGTTTATTATTAAAAATCCATAATGTTGAAGAGAATTGTAGGCGATGTATACCAAATGAAGTGAGGTTGATGAAAGTAGACATACGAGAAAAAGCACGCTTTTCGTGATAGCTGCCACGAGTAAAGAAAAACAGCAAAGAAGGAACTGAGGCGAGTGTCCTGCCCAAATGAGCTTCGGAGGGCAGCATCGTGACCGCCTTCGCGTAAGCGATATTTGGTCGCGCCTTCCAGACCTCGCTGCCAAGACAGTTCAATTTACATACAAGACCTTTAGGAGACAGCATCGGAAAAGGAAAGACCGAGTGCTGGAAGAGGTAGCACGATGCACTGGCAGTGTACACTGGCATGGCATGTGCTGTCGTCTCCCATGATGAGATAAATCCGGGGAAAGCGTAAGGAAGAAAGGACACAGGGAATGGGTGGAAGGCCATGTGCAAAGGAAGGCGCCTGCTTGATTCCATTTTGCCGGTCGACCTGTCCGGGTTACCTTTCCAGGACCAAGCCAAGACCGAACCTTTTTGTGGTATTCTGCCAGTCTCTTTCTCTGAATACCTTCACTTCCCGATGGTGGCTGCTTCATTTATTCGGGAAATAAAGAAGAGTTCTTGGCAAGGAAGAGGTTGTCAGTCAACGTTGTGTACCCGGTTGCCGAGAGAATGGTCCATTCGAAAGAGAAAAAAACGTATATTCTATTATCCGTCTATGTGTACATTAATCGTAACTTCGTTTTTGACATATGTCTATGGCAGCGTTCTCCGATAAAAGACCGTCTCATTGATGGGCGTGTCGTAGTAGGCCTCCGTCTCTGAAAAGCCCAGTTTTGTGTACAGCCGCCGCGCCGGTGTCATCGACTCGAGCGTGTCCATGACGACTTCCGTGTATTTTCGAGAAATGGCTTCGTCCAGAGCGCGCTTGGCCAGCGCCTCGCCGAGGCCGGTGCCGCGCGCATCAGACCGGACGTACAGGCGTTTAAGCTCGCAGCGACTTTCGGCGCCTGGGCCAGGTAGCGGGCGCACGGCGACACATCCAGTGGCTTTTCCTGAGGGAGCCCTCGCGATCAAGAGAGCCCCTTGCGGCGGGGCATACTTGCCCGGCAGACCGGCGAGCTCTTGCGCAAACGACTGGTAGGCGAGGTCGATGCCGAGGCTGTTTGTGTATTCCAAAAAAAGCTCTGCAATGTCCTGAAGGTCTTTTTCAGACGTGGCAAAATCGATGGAGAAGGGGGGTGTCGCTGTGCCACCGTTCTGTATGTCTGCCATTATTGAGGGGTCACTCTGACGCACGTCGCTGAAAATCGCTGAAAATGAGTGCAAGTGAGTGAGTATGAGTCGAAATGTGTGGGAATTTACGACGTTGAAAAAAGGCTTATTTTGACGCCCCTAAGACTGGCGCGATTTCGGATTTTGGCAGACAGCGGCTTGTCGGGCTTTAGCTCCACGCAGCCTGGCAGTCTGCTGTAATGCGACGGCAAGTCCCGAGTGATACTGTACCTGAATTCTTTGTCCAATATGCCGTACTTTCGATTGTAGACAGATGCAGGAGTGGCTTTGCGAGATATGAACGACTTGTCTGTTCAGTTTACGTCTGTAGGACCTGCCTTCTAGTACCTGGCCGTGTATGTTGCCATATCCACCATATGCACTTCCTGCGTCTACAAGATCCGTTGAAGATAAAGAGTGACCAAAATACAACAATAAAAAAAAAACATAAAAGAAGTGCTGAATGCCAGCAGACCACAGCACACAATCACGCAGCCTCAAACAGCTCCCACATCGGCCGCGGTATTAAGATGGGGCCAGCACCCGACCGGATTGCCTCGTCGCGCAGCGAAACATACACAACACGGGATGTGTCGATATTAGTCGACTGTGAGGTGAGGCCGTAGTAGTCGGAAAGCGAGTGTGCAATCCAGCGTCTACGTTGTTAGTGGGAACATTCAAATAATACGAAGGTGGACTTTGACTCACTTAAACGATCCCGTCTCGCCGTCGCCAAGGGCATCGAACAAAATGCCACTATCGACCGGCTGGTTGCCGACCTCGCGGTGCGCGCGCTTCCACGAGGCCTGGGCCTCCTTCTCGACGAGCGTGCGCCGGCCCACAAAGACGAGCTCCTCGTCGTCCTGGTCGGAGACGGCGTAGGTGTCGCTGGCGGACGGGTCCGACGGAATGTCGCTGTGGGAAGTGACCGACAGAGAGGCGGTGGCCTCGACGAGCTCCGTTTCGGCATCTTCTCCTTCTAGGGCCCGGCGGGCCGCCTCGGCAGCAAACACGTATTGGCGCACCGGCTCTTCGAGCGCGCGCACCCACAGCTTGATGGTCTCGGACTTTTTGACGGCCTGGCGCAGGTCGCGCGTCACCATGCCAAACGTCGGAGACGACGACGTGGCCGACGTCGCAGATGATGCGGAGGCGGAGGTCGCCTTTGGCGACTTCTTGCCCTTCTTTGACTTCTTCGACTTCTTTGGGGTGCCGGAAACACCCGCCTGCTGGGCCACCAGCAGCTTGCGCCGCGCAACCGCCTCGGCCGCCTTGCGCTCATTCACCATCTCCCGTAAGCCGCGGTCCCAGAACTGCGCCAGGTGGTACGGCAGGTTGTAGTGCACCGTGTGCGTCGGCCGCACCTCCCAGTCGCTCGGCAGCGGCGGCTGCGCATTCGGCACGCCCAGCAGCCGGTCGTTTTCCCACCGGCGCCGCTGCCGGCTGCCCTCCTTGCCCTTGAGCAGCATCTCGCGGCGGCGCTGGCTGTCGCGCTGCGAGTGCCGCCGGCGGAGCGCCGCGAGGCGGGCCGTGGGGTTGTCGAGGTCCTCCTCGACTTCATCCTCGGCCAGGCCGGTCAAGACAAGACGGCGCTGCCTCGGCTGGACCGGATCATCGAGAGGAATCGACAGGGGCTCGCCGGTGCCCCTAGCATCCGGCGACACGCCGAGCGACTCCAAGATGCTGCGCGTCCATTCTTCCGTGTGGTGGAGCTTCTCCTCGAGCTCGACCGGCGGGCCTCTCTCAAAAGCAGTCGCCATTGTGGTTTAGTTCGACGATCAACTTGACGATGTGTAGATAAGGGTGTCGAGGTGTCGAGGATGCGTCGGAGACGCTAAAGATGCCGGATATGGGATGCGAAAATAACGTCAATGCCTCGATGGCCGTCGATGATGATACCGTTGAGAATATCAAAAGCAAGAAGACCGAGAAGATCGAGAAAAGAAACGAAGGACTGACTCGATGAAAAGGAAAGGGGCCGGTTATCAGTAGTAACACAGTAGCGCAGATACGGGTCTTTACCGTGGGAGGCGTTCTTGAATGCGCCATGCGCGCTGATACGCATGCTGCGCACTTTACGCGGGGGACATGGGCATTAGGGCCATTCTGTCCGCGAGTTTAATGGGTTTTGTGCCCTGTGCGCGCGTGCAGCCCTCCTATTGTTCCATTAGCCCTCTCTTTGACTCAGCCGGAATTAGGCACCCCTATGGCGCGACGAACAATACAGAAGCCACTGGCTCCCACGTGAGTGGGTCCTGCCCTGGATTGGCTCATACAGAGGCGATGGCGCTGTTTCGGCTCTCTTTTGGCAAGAGGCATCGAGGCTTGCATGCTTTAGCGCAGCGTCATAATGAGTGTTTCTCAAACTTGTGTGTCAGATATGAGAGGAAAATTATGGCACGAGGGGAATGCGTCTGTTTTAATTTCATTTTTCTTTTCTTTTTATTCTTTGCATTTGAGCTCTGGGTTTAGATTGTATGCTGTCACGTACCTTTCGTAATTGTCTCATATCCATGTATCATGTCAACTCATCAAGTTATTAGTACTCTTATGACAAGTTGAGTTTGCCTTGGTCTTATCTTTATGGAAAATATTAATACAGAGGAAAAGGGCCTTACGTATATATATAAACTTTAACCTGGAACTGCTTTATGCCCGTTGATAAGAGTGTGTTATCATGGTAAGGTAGGTTTTATTTATAAATATGATTGTAAGTTTATTTATTTAATATATTTTGTAAAATTATCTCGTATGAAAAAAATCAATAAAAAAAATCATGGAGAAATGAGATTTAAGAAGAAAAGAAGAAGAAAAAAAACCATTTTATTGTTCCACAAGATAATTCTCATTGACCGATATTGCGTTTTTCGAACGATTTGATCTCTCAGCCGTGTGTGCTTTGTGCTCCTTCCTACCATTCTATCCCAGCCTTCTGAGTGGACAATTGCGGGGCGCGACTGCCACTTTATCTCCCGTAGCCGACGCGCATCGATTTTGGGCCCTTTTTGGGATTTTGGCGGGGAAGCTGCGACCGAAACCGCTCCTAACCACCTGGAACGCGTTTTAACTCCGGCCCAGCCAAACCGCTAGTGTGCTCTTGCTTGATTACGACTTGAGCTCTTTGCCTCCGACGACAGTTCGATATCGCCATCGACCCTGACTGGTATTAGCAACTGGCTCCGGAATTGACATTCATCGAGCCCCTGGCTGCTTCTCGACCTGAAATCTAAGCTGTCAAACCATTTCCTTTCACATTTTCCTCGTCACCGACCAAGCATTATCAAATCCACAGCTTCCGGACTGTCCACCGCCCACAGCCCCCTCCTCGTCCTCACCTCTTCTCCTCTCACACACTCTCCTCGCCTCATTTTCCTCATCCTCGCCCACATAGCTCACATCCACCATGGCCTACGTTGCGCCAATCCACCGACCAAGCAGCGTCCGCCATGCGCTGCGGATAAAGCTGTTTTCGGCCGACGAGGAGTGTCTCGTGCTCTCGTAAGTGTTGACTGGCGACACCTTGAGATTCCTTATCTTGCCTACTAACACCTCTGTCTGTAGACGATCCAGCCGCCTCGAGATCTGGCGAGCCACCGAAGCCGGCGAGTTTGCCCTTTTCCACTCTCAAAAGGTCTACGGCACCATCTCCATGCTCGACGCCCTTCGGCCAAAGGACTCCGATACCGAACTGCTCTTTGTCGGCACCGACCGCTACGACTACTTCACCCTCGCCTGGGACGATGCCAACCAGAGCCTGGAGACGGTCAGTAATTTCAACGATGCCGGCGAGAAACACTTGAGGGACTCTCAGAGCCACGACCGCTGCATTGTCGATCCGTCGGGACGGTACATGGCACTGTTGTTATGGGAAGGCGTTTTGTGCGTGCTACGGCTCAAAAACCGCGGCAGCCAGGTCCGCCAGATCGAATGGATGGACCAGGTGCGGCTGTCGGAGCTGTTCATCAAGGCCGCCACCTTTTTGTACTCGGAGACAGGCCACCCCAAGATTGCCTTTTTGTACCAATCCCAATCCGAGACGCGCGACTCCAAGCTGTGCTCGTACCGCTTGACGTCCGACGACCGCGACAACACCGTCTCCCGCTTTGATGCCAACTCGGACCGCGAGCTCAACGTTGACCTGGAAGAGATGGGCGCGGCCCTCTTGATTCCCGTTGAGCCTTTGAAGGGCGAGCGGCGGCACAATGTGCGCAACATTGGCGGAAGCAACAACGGGCCATCGGATCCGCCACACCTCGGAGGCCTGCTGGTCGTGGGTGAGAAGAGCGTGCTATACATTGACGACACAAGCAAGGCGAGCAAGAATGTAGACCAGCGCACAGCAGCTGTCTATATATCATGGGAGCGGTACGATAGCACGCACTATTTCCTGGCCGACTCCCAGGGTGTTTTGCGGCTACTTTCGTTGATTACAGAAGGTCCCATTGTCAAGAACATTGAAGTTTTCCCCATTGGTCGCACATCCTATGCCAACTCCATGGTGTATTTCCCATCAACACGCCTACTGTTTGTCGGCTCGCACCAGGGCGACTCGCAGCTGCACCGGATTAGCCTGACCGACGACGATAATAGCGGCGACGACACGACCATGACGGACGCACTGGTGAAAGAAAAGAAGCACAAGTACTGCGAGCTCGTCCAGAGCTTTTCCAACTTGGGCCCTATCCTCGACTTTACTATCATGGACATGGGCAATCGCGAGGACGGCAAGGCCACCGAGTATGCTTCGGGCCAGGCGCGCATTGTCACGGGCAGTGGCGCTGGAAAAGGCGGCAGTCTCCGATCGGTGCGGAGTGGTGTTGGCCTCGAGGATATTGGCATCTTTGGCGACTTTTCCAACGTACGAGCTCTCTTCCCGCTGCGCTACAAGTCAGACTCGGGCAAGACAGACACGCTGGTCGTGTCCTTGTTGGCTGAGACGCGCGTCTTTGTCTTTGACAGCGAGGGCGACGTTGAAGAGGTTTCCAGTTTCCCGGGTGTTCAATTTGACGAGGAGACATTGGTTGCTGCCAATGTAGGAGACAATATTCTGGTCGTCACAGCCAAAACGGCCACTCTGTCTAACCTAGCGACCGGCGCCGCTGTAGCTAGCTGGTCACCAGAAGGCGGCAAGTCGATTACTCTCGCATCGGCCAACGACCGCTGGGTCTTGTTGTCTATCGAGGGCAAGCTACTAGTCTCGTTAAGCATCGAAAAGGGCCTGGCCGTCGCCGCTGAAAAGGACTTTGGTGACGACCAAATTGCCGCTATCTTCGCGGCACCGCAGTTCCTCGATACGGGCGTCGTCGGTACCTGGATGGTGGGCACCGTTGCCGTTGTAGATCTGGGGACGCTGCAACCTACGCAGACGAGTGTCTCGGTCCGCCAAAAGGAAGACACGGCATCCGTGCCACGAAGCCTTGCACTGGTCCAGCTTATGCCAGAGCACCTGTCTGGCCCAACACTATTTGTGGCCATGGATGACGGTACTGTTGTCACGTTTTCTATCTCTATGAAGGACCGCACGCTACACTCCAAGAAGAGCGTTGTTCTTGGCACACGCCGTGCCAACCTTTACCCCTTGCCGCAACCCAACGGCGCCTGCAATGTTTTCGCCACAACTGAGCATCCGAGCTTGATTTATGGTTCCGAAGGACGCATCGTCTATGCCGCCGTCACGGCCCAGGATGCCAATGTTGTCTGCGCTTTCGACAGCGACGTCTTCCCCGACGCTATTGTTGTCGCCTCGCTCACCAGTCTCAAGATTTCCCGCCCCGACAACCACAAACAGACCCATGTTCAGACGATCCACATTGGCGAGACCGTCAGACGGATCGCCTACTCGCCCAACGAAAAGGTCTTTGCCCTCGGCTGCATCGCCACCAGCGTCGTCAGCGGCTTCGAGGTTCCTGTCAGCTCCATCAAGCTCGTCGACGAGGTCATGTTCCGCACCGTTGGCAAAGTGCTTCCGCTTGACGGCCAGCGCGGCGAGCTTATTGAAACAGTCGTCCGTGCCGAACTGCGCGATTCGCAGGGTGAACCGGCCGACCGGTTTTTGGTCGGTACAAGTTACGTCTCGGGAGGCGGTAGCGGCATCGACGAGCTGCCCTTGGAAGAGAACAGCAGCCTGGGCCGTGTAATTATTGTAGGCATCGACTCGGAGCGCAACCCCTACATTATCTCGGCACACCGCATGCGCGGCCCCTGCCGATCGTTGGCTGTCTTGGACGGCAAGATCGTGCTCGGTCTCAGCAAGACGGTGATTATCAGCGACTACATCGAGACGAGCAGCATGTCCTCCAAGCTCAAAAAGATTGCCTCCTTCCGTGTCGCGACGTTTGTTACCAGCCTTGCCGTCCACGACAACTTTATCGCCGTCGGCGACATGATGAAGTCGACCACCATTGTCGAGTTTGTCCCGGCCACTACGGGCGAAGAAGACGACAACAAAGACTCCTCCCGGATGGACGTCGACGGCGACAAGAAAAAGGCCGCGCCGACTCCCGCCGCCCTTGTCGACCGTTCTCGCTACTACCAGGCCAGCTGGGTCACGTCTGTCTGCCACATTGAAGGCGAAACCTGGCTCGAGGCCGACGGTTTCGGCAATCTCAGTGTCTTGGAGAGAAACGCAAACGGCGTTACCGAAGAAGACCGCCGCCGCCTGCGGAGCACCTGCGATATGAGCCTGGGCGAAACGGTCAATGTCATGCGGCCCATTGCCGTCGAAGCCAACCCCAACGCCATGGTGCATCCCAAGGCCTTTTTGGGCACGATCGAGGGCTCCATCTATATGGTCGGCACGGTCGCATCCGACGCTCAAGACCTCTTGATGCGTCTTCAGGCAAAATTGGACAGCACCGTCACGGGTCTCGGCAAGACGTCGTTTGCGTCCTACCGCGGCTTCCGTAACCCCCAACGCGAGAGCATTGAGCCGAACCGGTTTATCGACGGCGAGATTCTGGAGCGGTTTTTGGATCTGGACGAGGAGACGCAAAAGGAAGTGGCCCAGGGTCTGGGTCCGAGTGTCGAAGACCTTCGCAACAACATCGAAGAGCTCAAGCGGTTGCGTTAAGAGGAAGCAATGATAGGAATTCTAGCAAGGTGTTTATCTGGGGGATTTCCGGCCTTTTTACAATTTTGATTTCACTCATAGCTAGCTCACATATTATGAAATAAAATTTCACGACAGCGAATTTATGATAATCTCATTTATAAACCTCCAGACCGTCTTCTGTTTTCAATGTTGTTGATCGTGAAGTGAAATCATGGAGCTCTCGGTTGTAAGCCGTTGTAATGTTGACGTAGTGTGGCTTGACTGTGGCTAGTGCATTCGGCCTGGCGGATTGGAGCTTGGCACAAGCTCAGCACAACAGCACTTTTTCGTCGGGCAGGACCGGAAATCTGTGGCAGAACAACGCGACCCACCCCTCGGCAGCCAATGAGAGACCCGCAATTTGCATTTTCAATGCCTGAGGCCACTTTTATGGGTTGCTCCTTCCCTCATTCTAGTGTATTACGCCGTAACTGACTACTGTTGCTGCCCCCCAGGCTCTAGCCGGAAAGCGCCCGCCAGCCCATTGCCTCTGTGTGCCTGCCAATTGGGAGAGGGAAAAAAATAAGACTAGGGGAAAAAACCTCAGGTCATCGTTGTTACCCGCGAAGCAGCTCTGAATTGATTGATCACCTCACGACCACCACCTTCGACCTGCCCTCGATACCCGTCACCACCGGTCCATCGGCATCCCCCCTTTTCTTTCGTCTCTCCCCTCAATCACAATGGCCCCTCTCTCGACGGCATCGCGCGTCCTTGCGCGCTCGGCCGCCCAGGCACTCCAGCAGACCTCGAAGCCGAACACAGCATCACGGCTCGCCGCCGTCGCCACGTCCAGCTTCAGCACGTCGGGCGCCCGCAACGACGGCTCGGCCGCCACCTTCAAGAGCCCCTTCCGCGGCACCTCCAAGGCCGACCAGGCCCCCGACTTCAGCCACTACCTGTCCAAGAAGAGCGGCAATGCCAACGCGCTGTTTGGCTACTTTATGGTCGGCACGCTCGGCGCGCTGTCCGCCGCCGGTGCCAAGTCGACTGTCCAGGGTAGGTTTCAATTGGGATGAGAGGAAGGCATGCAAGGAGGAGATAAGGGGAAGGAATTGAGAAGAGGAGGACGTGGCTCGATACTCGACATTCGATTCGACATTTGATCCGGTTGATGCCGAGGTCCGGAGAACGGAAACCGGATACGAGACCGACGACGACGACAACACGGCCGGCACGATACAGACAAAGACATCGATTGAGCCACGAAGGGGAATGACAAATGATGGGAATTGGCGACAGTGGTGATACCATTGGCCCGAAAAGAGAACTGAAGAGAAGGCCGAGGAGAGACCCGAAGAAACTGTCGCGCGATGCTGTGACATGACAAAGACAGACACTAACCCCCATACAGAGTTCCTCGTCAACATGAGCGCCTCCGCCGACGTCCTGGCCATGGCCAAGGTCGAGGTCGACCTCAACACCATCCCCGAGGGCAAGAACGTCATCATCAAGTGGCGTGGTAAGCCCGTCTTCATCCGCCACCGTACCGAGTCCGAGATCGCCGAGGCCAACGCCGTCAACATCCAGAGCCTGCGCGACCCCCAGGCCGATGCCGACCGTGTCCAGAAGCCCGAGTGGCTTGTCATGCTGGGTGTGTGCACGCACCTGGGTTGTGTGCCCATTGGCGAGGCCGGCGACTACGGCGGATGGTTCTGCCCCTGCCACGGTTCCCACTACGACATCTCGGGCCGTATACGAAAGGGCCCTGCACCGCTCAACCTGGAGATCCCGACATACGAGTTCCCCGAGGACGAGAAGCTCGTCATTGGTTAAGCGGACGTTTGCACTCGACTAAACGGAGAAAGGGGTAGAGTCAACAGATAACTAGACAAAACATACAAAAATTTCAAAACCACAAACCACAAACCAAAACACCACATCCAAACCGATAAGCAAAAGACCAAAAAAAACCAGCATACAGAAAGAAATGTACGAGTACATATTGATACATTGGAAAAGGGCGGCGGAGGAAGAAACGCATGCACATGGACATGGACATGGAAAGGGCGGCTGCGGTCAGTGGTAGACATTTTTGTTGCTTTTTTGCTCTTTTATATCTGCTGCTTTGTTTTTATTACTTTTTGTTTGCTGGCGAGCTGGGGAAGTAAGGCATGAAAGGAAAAGATATGGGGAAAAGACGGTTTCTTTTTGCAGAACCAAGACCCTCTCTCTGTCAACCTATTTCACTATTATTTTAAAGCATATATTTTCTTTGTCAACATTCTCTTGGTCTCCATGTAGTGCGTGATGAATGACAAATGTAGATGCCGATGAGCAGGAAGAGCAAACACGGTGCTCTTTGATCATCATGATTTGTATTCCATGGCCAGGCGGTGACCCGGTGAGTGCATGTCTTCCGGCATCCGAGGCACGTCTTAGGCCATGCGTTCCATAACATCACGATGTGCAGGATGCATCTTCGTTTCTGCTTACCTTGATCGTGATTAATGGGGGCGGCATCTCCAGAAATGGCAATCCAGTACGTCGATTCGGACCAACAGATCATGACAATTGATAAAACAAAACAGGATGTGAGAGGTGATGAAGACGATGAAGGAAGCACTGAGGCAGATCGAAGGCGTATCAATTGCTTCGTCCCAGGTAAATGGGCGGCCATCAGTCATTCCAAGAGCGATGTACGCCTTGATCAAGACGTGTTGTACTTCATCTTCACGACAAATGTTTGGAAACAGAAAACTTGATCTTAGGTCGACCAAGACCAACAAATTGGTAAGACTTGACAAGAAGGACGGACAGAGACACATAGGGAGCGGAAACAAGAAACCAAGTGTCTCGCCAGGGTTATGATCCCAAGTCAGAAAGTGTCCACGGAAACAAGACGAAAGGCCTTGTCTAGATGCAAAAGCAAACCCCAGTTTAATCATGCTTAATTTTTGGACACGAGGAGTAATGGCCATCCGATTGTGCTGCTATTTCGTCACTCCTGGCTTTTTACCAGATCCGGTTTGTGCAATGTTCATGACATCTCGATTTGGACTCCCTGCTTCCATTTCCGGGGCTTCTTGTCCGATCTCGTATATCCATGTAGTCTTCATGTGTCTTTTGTGACATATGTACTCCTTCTGAGTGTAAAACGTCGCATGGGCCATGGCTGTGCCACTTTTGGCTGATACTTGGTACGAAGAGTTTCGTGTTGGAGAAAAGATTCACCTCTGAGATGCATCGTCATAGCCAAGGCGTTTTGGCGGGTCACAAGAAAGAAAACTGAGAGATCTGGAAATCATTGCTGGGCATACTCAAGTTGAAATTGTAGAGAAACAGGAAGGCTTTGAGAGAGCTGCAACGATCTGATCATGGCATTACCATTTTGGCCCCCAGAGCTGGGGCAAACCGTGATCTTTTGGGGCAGGAAAGAGCCGAAATGGAGGTCACTTACCGGTTGTAAGTGAGCGAAGAGTAAATGGACGAAATGCTATCGTAAGCATTCGATGTTAATCATCGCTGCTGTTCACTGTAAAGGTAAATCAAACCCTTGTGTTTATGAGGGTTCACGATATTTTCCACTCCTATGTTGATCGCTTCGACATTGGCATTCTGTCGAAAGTACCTCTGAAACACGGATCGCACAATAGGATTCTTCTTCTTTCCCATGTTGACCAAAAGGGGCAATCGTTCTGTGAAGTGTCCTCCGTCTTGTTTGGCTCGTGTCTGGGCCCAGAAAAGGACCAGAAAATGTAAACATCCTCCCCAATCTTGGAAAAATGTGTGCCCGGTTTGGGATGTGTCTGGTCGGTCCTGATTTGGACGTACTCTGTCTCTGTGATTTCTGGTCGTAATGGATAGTGACGCGGCTCTATGCTGGGTTTGAGTGTATTTTGTCTTGTCAACACTGGGTGCAGTTTGATGGCAACTTTCTTCTAGCGACCTGTTAGCTGCTCATCGATGTTTTGTTTATCGTGAAGATGAAAGAAACAATCGTGATTTGAAAATCTTGACTTGGCATCGATAAGATGTGGCTATAGATTAACATCGTGAAAGCGAATCCCAGAAGTAAATAGAGCATATGGTGTATCGTGATGACGAGCCTTGTGGACGAAAATCGAGATCAAAATGCTACCGAAGCGTCACAAGAGACAACTAGCAGACGAATGGCGTCATGTGAGTTTTGCTCCGCCTCAACTGTTTCTCGTCTCGCTTTGGCTTTCCTCGTCTGATGTTGATGACTTTCACAGCGCAAGTCAGAGATCTGAGGCGGTGTGACGCCAAACGCCAATCGAGGCGGAAACACGAGGAAAGTCACGGCCACCAGGTTTTAACATGAGAATCTGAGGCGAGCAGGGTACAGCGTACAAGACAAAACGCACATTTCGTCGGGCAATAAAATAAGGAAAAAGAAATAAAATGAAATGAAAACAATTAAGGTTTAGCAGCAGAATCGAGAATGAGGTTATCGTCGGTCTTCGAGAAAAAGAAGCGCCGTAACCGTGGCGTATTAGACGGTTGCCTTCACAAAATAACATGAATAGACTTGGCATTCATGATGCTGTCGTGTCCCTCGTGTCATCGTCTTGTCGTCCTTGTTAGAAGTAAAGAAAAGCAAGGCGCAGGATGTTAGAGGAATTCTCCGAAAGAGAGCAGATCACAGGCAAAACAATCAAAGACGAAAAGGCAGGAGCGACCGTTGTCACAGACGGCAAGACCGTCCAAGGAACTTTTATGTGTTGGGAAGGCGCAAACGTGTCGCCATTGCCTTTTGCGAGCCAAAAGTATCATCAATTCGACACTTTTGCTGCATCGTTCCTTCCTTCCCGCTGGAACGGTTCAGGGCAGGAGCAAAGGCATCACTTCCCATTGGGCCAATCTCGATCCTAGATCTCTCCCCTTTTCTTCCTTTCTATTTTCAACTTTAACATAGAAGCTCAATTGACTCTCTTCCTTTTTAACCTTTACATTGTCCAATGCGGGTTTGTGCGGCTCCCGCGCAGCTGAGACGTGCGACGTGCCATCGGCAGTCTGATCGGAGGGCATCCCAGACACCAGCGCCGACCAACCAGAAAATGCAGTCGCAAAACAGCAAAAACGCCAGAAAACGACCAAAACAGCCGCGGCGTCGACAATAGCCGGAGGCAGAATTGTTTCCTCTTGCTGTAACCCAGCCGCTGCAACCCTACGCTGCCACTGGGTTGGGGTGTAAGAAGCTTCTTTTTCGATCGTGGCACCTGTCGTTCGGTGTCATTATGTCACATTCACGAACGCCGCACGGTCCCGGCATTCTTGACGTCGCACACTTTAGAACATTCAGCACTCCAACGGACGATTCTTGCACCGAATCTGTGTCCAGGAAGCCTGTCGTCGTCCGGGAATTGAGCAAAATTTGCGGGGGATGTCATATGCATTTCGTCGAATGTGCTCAACTGGGACGGACAGGCATCGTTGAGACGGACCACGATGAGAGACGAGAGATGAGACGTCGACGCTTCTTCTGACTTCAGGTCAGTGGAGAAGGAAGCCTCTTCGCAACACAGTATCGTCTACTTCTCGAACGATTTCACGAGAAATACAGCAGATAGCGGTCAGCCAGTGCCTAATTGCAGTTGCTGCACACAATTTAGGGTTTCCCGAAGAGCCTCAACGTCTTTACCTCAATTCACTTTGAGCCCCTGCCACGGACAAGGCAGTTGCCGCCGTTGCAGGAGCAAAACACTTTCTTCTATCCCCCCCTGCAGCCTTCTAGCGGCGTTCTTTTTCTCTTGTTTTGCTCATTTCGCTTGTCTTTCTTTGCTTTTGCCTCTCACACCCCTGACTTCCCCGACTGTCTGTTCCTTCGATCTGGCAAAGCTGCCAGATAAAGGAGGGTGTGTGCGTCGGTGGGTGTGGGGAGTCCTGGAGAGCGTTCCATCCACCCTCTTACACACAGGCCACAACGACAGAACGACAGGACGCCATGGGCTCCCGTTCGAACATCACTGCAGGCCGCAGAGGGCATCTCGTTCCGGACATCGTCCAAGCCGACGCAGAATGCAGAAACTTCTTTTCCCCTTACGCCCCTGCCTTGCCCCGTCTGTACCACTCCTCACATTCATCCTGCCATTCTTGCATTTTCCCATGCTTTCGTCTTTCACTACTCAACAAACACAGCGCTTCATGTCTAGTCAGCCGCCATGACGATGCGCCCATCATGATCGACAGAGTAAAGGGCTTTTAGCGAGGGGGTCACGATCCATGCTATTGCTCGTCGTTTTGCGCCGCACAGCCAAGTATGAGACGAGAGGCCGTGAAGGTAGGAAGGTACGGAGACAACTGGAGACAGACCGCCACAATGCGCGTGTTTGAATCTCGAGTTCCTCACTCCTGGCCAGCTCCTTGCCACACACTTCTCACCAGCCCTGCCGTCTGGTCTGGTCTGTCGTGGTTTGGTCTCTTTGTGGTTGCTTGTCCCTTGTTCCAGCCTGTCCCGTCTCGACTTTCCTGCCTTCCCCTGTCATTTCGGTTTATTGTACTTTATTTTTTATTTTAATTTTCCTGTGTGATATCCTGAGATGGCATTTCCTTTCCCATTGCCTCTGATCGTCAAGCCATACATATAAGCCGCTTCATCTTCCCATTTTTCAGTCTCTTCCCTTCTTCTCTCTTTCTTCTCCAGTCCTACTCAACAACCGCTCTCTTTTATCACCCAGTGTGCTTTCTTTCTTTTCTACAGTTCTGTGAACTTTTACTTTCTTACACTCTTTTTTTATAATTGCTTTTCAGGCCGGGCCTCTTCGCTTCTTCTTTTTTATACACTCACTTTTTTGTTGTTGTAACACACACACCATCTTTCCATTTTTCAAAATGAAGACCACTGGTGCCATTCTCGCCCTCGCTGGCGCCGCCACCGCGCGCGATATCTCCCTCTACAAGGCTGTCCTGAAGCGTGAGGTTCCCCAGGAGCACTCGCACCAGGCCATCCTCGACATTGTCAACCCCATCCTGCAGCAGAACAACCCGCTGGCCATCCAGGACGCCGTCTTCGGTCTGCTCGGCAACAAGGCCGCCGCCGAGGGCGCCCCCAACGTCCAGGACCTCGACTGTCTCCAGCAGATCGTTGCCGACCAGGTCTTCACCAACGCCAAGGCTGCCGGTGACCTGAACGGCCAGGTCAACGCCATCCTGTACCGTGCCCTTGAGCGCAACACGGGCTCCGTCGGTCTGGCCTCGGTTCTGTGCACGCAGACCGCCGTCAACCCCGAGATTGCTGCCATTACCCAGCACCAGGACCCCGCCTCGTCGGCCGCCTCGGGCAACAAGCAGATCGCCATCAACGTCGCCAAGCAGATTGCCTCCATCGGCGGTGACCCGACTCTGGCCAACAACGCCGGCACCTTCGCTCCCGGCAAGATTGGCGACCCGACTGCTAAGGGCAACACTTGCGACGACGCCAACGACACGGCTGGCTGCATCATCTCGCAGAACCTGCTGGTCGCCGACCTGTCGGCTGCCGAGATCAAGACGGCTGTTGCCGGCGTCAAGGTCAAGAAGACCAAGGCCCGCGCCACGGCTTCGGTTAACGTCCAGACCTTCACTGGCAACCTGGGCGGCGCTGCTCCCCCGGTCATCAGCTCCGACGCCGACCCCAAGCGCCCCTTCACGGTTGACGGCTCGACTTTTGTGAACGAGGGCGGCGCTCTGCAGCGCTCGTGCTCGGTCCAGCACAACGCCTGCGCCACGGCTGCCAACTCGGGCCAGATCCAGGGCGGCACTGCCCAGTGCGAGGCCCAGCAGACCGCCTGTGAGGCCGCCACTGCCGCCAAGGCCAAGCGCAGCTTCCCCAAGCTCCGCCGCGCCGCGCTCAACTTTGGCTCGTGCTCGAACCCCGCCATTCAGTTCGCCGCCGGCCTCGACGGCCGCAAGGAGAACTCGTTTGCGCCCGTCGACTCGGCCAGCTTCAGCCACGGCTCGGCCCTCAACATCAAGGTCATCTCGGGCTTCATCTGCAGCCAGCTCGCCTCGAACTGCAAGGCCGCCGCCGACGCCGTCTCTGCCTGCAACAGCGCCGCCACTGCTGCCAACGCTGCCACGGGCCAGGCCGCCGCCGACGCCTTCAACAGCGCCCTGGGCGTGTCTGCATAAATTGACTCTGGAGCCATTCTACAATTGTAGATGACTATTAGAATCATGTATTCAGTACTCTTTTCTTACTCTCTTTCAGCGATAGTTTTGGGTTGGGCGGGGGTCTTTACGGATTGCTTGTTTTTCTTTTCCTTTCCTTTTCTTCCTCTCTTTTTATGACGGCCTGATAGCATAGTTTTGAGGGTTTTTCTTGAAGCCTCTTTTTTCTTTTTCTTTTTTGAAAGAAGAATTAGTGATTTTTGGACAAAAAAAAGCACTCTTTTTTCTGCCTCTATTTTTCTCGTCAAGATGCACAAAAGTAAACAAAGCCAGTGAACAACTTTAACCGGCTCGCTTCTTAATGCCTTTCTTAAGCAGGAGGCGGCTCCTCCTGCCATGATGACACATGTTACAGATGTAAGGGAACAGCCAGTAGACGAGTCGACATCGTCATGCACAATGCCATTCAGCAGACAGACGGGATGGACTTGGCGGGACAGAAAAGTCATTGGGCAGAACAGTGGACAGTGGGCAGGTGGACAGTGCAGGATTTGGACCTGTCTAGATCTGGCGTCGTGCGGGCACTTGGACACGCGGGAAGGAGGGAAGGGCGGGCGGACTGCGACTGCGACTTTGGGCGGGAAACCACAGACAAAGGAAAAGTGGATGACGAAATGCATGCAACGCTGTGAGGCAATGGCTTTTGCGGGTGCATTTTGCCGTAGGCGAGGTTTACAGTGGAAGGAAAGAAAAAGCAAAGAAGACTCAATAAATCGAGTGAAATAATAATACGGCGTGTTATTGCTTTGTTTACGTCAAGACATCAGATGCTCTCAACATGAGATTCACAAAAATATTCACGCAATACCATCTTGTTCAAGCAGCAAAATTTGTAGATAAATTTATTGTAAAGAAATAACTCCAAGAAACCAAGTACAAAATAGGATAAAAAAGACAAAAACTGAAAAAAAAAACAAAAAAACACGTGGAATCTCGACAAAGTAAAATAAACCAAAAACAAATCCGTCTAAACGTCGCAGGTATATATGATAAAAAGACCAAACAATAAGCAAACAAAATCAGTTAAAAAGAACGCTCTACTCCGAAAAGCCTGCACAGTGCCCGCACAGCTCCCAGTCGGCACCGGCCGTCTGCCGCCACGACGAATGGGCGACCATTTCGAGGTCCTCAATCTCGTCGCGCTTTCCGCCACCGGAGCTGCGTCGTGAGACGGTCACGCGGTAGACGGCGGCGACGGCCATCAAGTCGATCTGGACGACCTTGATATCGTGGAATTTGTACGATAGCAACGGTGTCATGTTGGACAGCGCCTTCTCGACGTCGTCCTTGCCGGCGACCACGTTGGTGCCCTTGTCCTCCTCGCCCTCGGCAGGCGGGATCAGCGGGCTGGTAATGACACAGTCCTTGGCCATGTAGGCGACGGCGGTGGCGGGCTCATCACACAAAGCGCGCCAGAGCTGGGTGTCCATGGCGCGGCCGGCGGCGACGTTTCGTTGGAGGATGGTGGAGAGGCGGCCCTTGTTGTCGGGGCCAATGTCCTGGGTGGACATGTCCTTGAGCTTGTCGTAGCTCTCATTTGTAAGGCCGAGGACGGTAGGCATGGTGGCGGTGGTGGTGTGTTTTGAGGTAGGTGGTGATTATGTGGTGGTGATGTTTGTTTACTTTGGTGATGATGATGATGATTTTCCCTTTTCTATTTGTATCGTGGTTATCGTTGATCTGGAAAGAATCGACAGGTCCAGGGACAGATCGACTGGATCACGAAGGGTCCTGGTATATATATACACATTCTGTTTTCACTTCTTTTTTCTGGGGAGATATCGACATCCGTCATTTTCTGTCATACGCTTCTTTCTTTGACTCGATCGCGTGGCAAATCATAGATCATTCAACATCCACCGTGAAGACAAAAAAAGTGGTGTGGGACAGGGTTGTTTGAGCATGCACGCACAGATTGTGAATAAAACACAGTCTGCACACGTTTTCATTGTCATACGTCGTGTGTCGTCGGTCGTTTGTCTGGTCTCCAAAAATGGTTGACGTTGTTGACGTCAGTGGCTTTTGCAATGGCCGATCATCCGCCCCCAGTCCAGCCCACCTTTCCCGCCCACACCCCTGTCCGGGCCACCCATAACCCCCCCTGTAATATGAGAATATGCACTGATGCCCTGTGAAGCGGTTTTTTGGGCTTTTTTTTTTTTTGTGGAAAACACTCAACACCTGCAGGGCTGCAATAAATCGAGACGCAAAAGACGAATACTCGGGAGAAAAGACGCGGAACGAGACTCGATGAATGAATAGATAATAAAACCGAATTTATCAGTTATTATTTCTTTTCGACAGCCTCTCTATCGGGGGGCCAAAACAAGATTCTGTTGTTCAACCCTGCCACTGTAACCCACCATTGTTTGACTATGGACTCTAGTGGCCCTCTAGGTCCTCTCTCCCATCGCGATTTCCCCACGCTGTTACGTAGCCCACCCAGTCGACCTGTCCACTTTCCACTTTATTGCTATTGACGTCTGATACGAGTATTGTCTCCATAATAAGACGTATGGACCGACCTGGACCACCGTCGCTTCCTACGGCTGTGATCTCATCTATTTCTGCCCGCTTCTGCCTGCAGGTAGCCCGTTGTCTGGGACGTCGTCGCGCGGAGGGAACGAACTGGATCGACGTGGTCGATTGCTGGCGGTCCGTCTGCAGGTGCATTTTCTCATTTTGTGCAATGTATCAAAAGGCGAGCCTAGACTGTCAACTGTCATCCCTCTGTTTTCTGTCCTCTCTTACTGTGCTTGGGTAGCATTGGGCTGTGTTGACAAGATCGAGCAGGAAAGAAAAAAGGCAAGAAGCGAGAAAACCAATAAAAATAGGGCATTTGCCACGATTACGAGACATTCACTGTTGGCTGTCAACACGGTCTCTCGAGATGGTGTGGACGGGCATGGATGACAAAGACTGACGTCGGTTCAAGTCAAGGTTGACCACAACTGAGGTTATTTATTTTATTGTTTCTGATATACATGCTTTATCTTTATCTCTTCTCTTTACGACAACAACATCTTACTTTCTCTTTTATACCATCTTTGTTTATTTTTATATACTCTCAAGCCTTGTGCTGTGATCTCGTGACTGCAGTTGATATCGAGTGTGATGCAGACAGTACATGGCCGAAGAGAGATGCAACACAAGCTCGAGACAAAATGTGAATGGACATGGAGAGTGACCTGGCATAGATGGTGACACAGATGAGGCCTCCGTCTTGGGTAACAGTCGAGTGTCGAAGCCTTGTGTTGCTGTCGATCTCGGTGGAATGTCGATGCCAATCACATTGATGGATGTTCTATAAATATTCTAGATTTATGTACGGAAAGATATATACAATATTCGGCATCCAGTGGGCCTTCTGGCGGCCTACACAATAGTCACGGTGCTGCCCGTCGCCATAATGGTCACCTGCTCCTGCATAAAGAACTCCTGGTCCGGCGACACGTCGCGCTTAAACTCCGGGTCGGCGAACGCGACGGAAATGGCGTTGGGGTCCGAGAACTCGAAAATGGCACAGCCGTCATATTTGCTGAGGAACTGCGAGTCGACGCCGGTCGGGGCGTTTGAGCCGGTGTGGATCTACAAAGTCAGTGAGCAAGACCGAGTCGACGAAGGAGACGAGGTCAAGAAATACACAGGCAGCCAATCGAGCGAAGCGAGGACCCAACTTACCTGCTTGTAGGTCAGACCGTGCTTCTCGGCCCAGGGCTTGACGAGCGGGCCGTGGACGTCTTCCCAGTACTTGTAAAAGTCCTCGAGGGACATGCCTTCCTTGCGCTTGATGAAGGCGACCATGGTGTGGGATGTGGGCGGCATGATGGCGTGTGTAAAAGAGTACTGTCTATGAGTTATGTCTATGTGTTATGTCTGTTGATATGAATTGTTCAACATAACGAGATTGAGATTGTGAGGTTTATATTGATATCGTGAGCGCCGACCACCCCGCCCGAAACGGATAACCATACCCGCTAAGAATAGTTGGCGCCAACGCCCCGGAAACTTAAAACTACAGCGCTCCTACGGGGGGTAATGGGGCCCGCTAACGACTAACACAGCGGGACCACCTAACTCCGGCCGCGTGGAGATACTCCGGGGAAGTAATGTAGAACGTAAATATTCATATTTAATTCGCATCAACTCCTTTTATGCTTTCTAATGAAGAAACGGGACATCCTGTCGGATGGCTCAGAGTGACCCAGCTAATACCATCCAAACTTTTCATTGGCAACCCAGTCGACATCTGCCGACTCGCAGTCTGCGCCGTGCCACCGCAAGCTCGGAATGCTGTCCTTGTCGCGCGCCACCTCCTTGTACTGGATGCCGCTCCGCTCCGCCAGGATGCGCTGCGCAGGTGTCGGGTTCCACAGCTGCACCTCGCCGCACTTCCACGCGCCCGCCTCTGCCTGCGCCATGCGCACAATCGCCGCGAAGCCGTCGACGTGCTGCTGTGAGATGGGCACCTCGCCGGGGTCGGCGGGAAAATCGTCGTCCAGATCTTCCAGGACGGTGTGGATAATGTACAGCGTGTTGCCCTCGCCGTTGGCGGATTTGAGCCCGCTGTAGTAGCCGCGGGTCCAGACGACCCAGATGCTGCGCTGCTTTTCGACAATGACGTCGGGGTGGCCGGGTTTTGGCGCGTTGTTGAGCGTGCATAGAGCGCCTCTGACTGTCGGCGTCTTTCCGAAAATGTGCTTGGTCATGTAGTCTTCGCGCATGAGGTGCCACAGCATGGTGTTGAGGTCGGGCACGAGCGTGACGCTGGGACCGGCCAGGGACGGACGGGCACTTCCACTGCCCAGCACGGCCCGCCGCGTGGCCCGCCGGATCAGGCGTGCTCGTAGCAAATCAATATCGATCGGGCACAGCTCGGTGAGCTCATGGTAGCCCAGCGGCGTCACCGTAAAGCTGCCATCCTCGCTGTGGACCGCCCTGGACGTGTACGAGGCCGTGCCGTCCTCGATTTCGGTCGGTGGGAGGGCCAGTGGCGGGAACGACAGGTGTGTGCTGGGGAATGCCGGCCAGCCCTTGCCCGTGTAGAACGTCTTTCCAATGTCGGAGTACAACACAGAGAACAGAGTCTTGGGCTCCTTGTCGTCCGCCTTTTGTCCCACCACCCCATGAGCAGCGCTCATCACTTGCCACCGCTCGAGCTGCTTGCCCAGTTCCGTAAGCATCCGCCCTGCATAGCCCTTCCCTCTGTAAATCGGGTCCGTGTAGACAGACGCAATCCCGTGCGCCACGCCGTCCACAACCACCGGCGACGTCGCCGCCGCCGCCGCCATGGCCGGCTTGCGCAGCGTCTCGCAGCTCGACAGGATCGGCCGGTCGTTGGGCGCCCGTCGGCTGTCCGTCAGGATCCAGTGCGTGATGCCGTTCTGCATCGCCAGCGGCACTGTCGTCAAGTAGTCCTCGCGGTGCAAATAGTCTTCCATCTTGAGGGCGTTGCCCCACATTGTGTGCGTCAACTCCCATACTTTGCGCCGCTCTTCCGCCGTCGGGATCGCCAGGATCAGGGCCGGGTCTGCCGCCGACAGCAGGCTCTCATCGTGACCGGTGGAGCCCATTTTGTGTGGTGGTGGTTGTTGTTAGGAATGGTTGTTTTGTTGAGTTGAAATTGTAGAAATTGAGGTTGTTGATTTCGATTCCCCTTTCTCTGTTCTTGTTGACGAAACAGGAAGGAGGAGCCGATCGAGTCCGTTTTGTTCGACGCGGGGGAAGGTGCGTAGTCGTGCGGGTCCGTGGCGTTCTTGCTCGTGACGGCTCTCTGATAAGGAGGCTATGGAAAGTGTCGAATTCGGTGAAGGGCGGAAAGAGTTGTCGAGATAATCAAGACAAAAACAGAGAAAAACAAAAAGAGGCGAGCGGAAGTATCTACTTATATACAAACGTCGAAAAAGGTTCACAATAGGATCAGGGAGGATCGACGGCCTTGGCGGGACTCGATCTATTCTTTTCACGGGGTCAATTTCAGGGAGATGTCAATGACATCTGGTGAAAGAGGACGTCCAAGAACGGCGCTTGTGACTAAAAGCTCAGCTCATGATTGGCACACTGTCTCCAAGAAATACAAAAATGGCGTCGAGTACGAACTTGGATACTCCCGTATCTCAGCGGACAAGACTTTAAAATACCCAGACGTAGACCACACTTACCCAAACAAGCAGGACACTTTGTTCGTCTGTCGTTCCTGCCGTTCCTGTCGTGGAGACATGCCTGCAGACATGGGCTTGAAAGTCGGTCTCTCGCTGTGGTTCTCCCCATTTTCTTACGTTTTCCTGCACACTTTACGTCACCGAAATACAGAGGTGACAGAAAGAAGAGGAGAGTACTCCGTCTTGTACACCGTGCCCCGACCGTGACCGTGACCATTCTGGGCCACCTTTTATCGACACAGTAGGTATTGTTGGTTCCGCAGTGGCCGGAATAGACCTGGACGGAAGCGGCGCGGGGCTCTGGTCTTTCTTTTTTGGGGTACAAGTAACAATTACAACGGCATTAAGCCGACGATAGGCGGCCCACAGATACCAAGGGGTACCTGAACTACAAGGCACTATCTTAATGAGGGGCTGCTCAAATGACCACTTTTTGTTTTATTTATCTAATTATTTCGATGGTTGCAGCTCTTTCCTTTAACTGTTTCGATCCCTTATCGTGACAGCTGGTTGTTCACCGACTCGTCTTGACCCTCCATTGAACCTCGTGCAATGCAAGATTGGCACGAGACCAAGACATGCAGGACGACAATTAACCCATTGGCACTCGAGACTAGAACTCGAATTGGAAGCAAGACTGAAGAATATACGTAAATGCATTGTATTGACGACGCCTGGGTCTCTTTTTGACTTTCCTTTTTCTATCACAAGTACATTGCAAACATGATTTTAACTACACCCGTAAACTTTAAAAAAGAAACAAACACAGACACTCTCACTGCACCTAATGGCCGTGTCCGTCATCCTCTGCCCGCTGCTCCGGGTCCAGCTTGATCAACGTGTCGATGCGCATAATGCTGATGCACGCCTCGACTGCTGACTTGAGCTGCCGCACCTTGCTCATGCTCGGCTCCAGCACGCCCGCCTTGATCTCGTCCACCACGCGGCCGCGCATCAGGTCCAGACCGTAGTTCTTGTAGCCCTTCTTGCGCGCAATCGCCTTCTCGTCGTCCAGCTGCTGCTGCTTGGCCGCCGCCGACTTGCTCTGGGCTGCGCCCGACGCGCCGGCCAGCTGGGCCGCGTCCTTGCCGGCGCTGCCCTCGGAAGCACCAGCACCGGCGGTGGCAGCACCTGCCGCACCCGTAGGCGCGCCGTGGCCGCCGACGGCCGGCTTGTCGAGCACCCGCTGCGACAGTGCGTGCCGTGACCGCAGCTGGGCCACGAGCTCCGAGGCGTCCTTGGCGGCGTTGACAGCCAGGGTCTTGGGGATCACCAGCAGGGACTGCGCAAACTCGCCAATGGCGAGCTGCTCGCGCGAGCCGACGGTGCCGGCGTACTCCTCCAGGTAGATGTGGAGGGCGGTCTCGACGGCACCGCCGCCGGGCACAATGCTGCCGCTCTCGAGCGTGCGCTTGACGGCCGACAGCGAGTCGTGCACGGAGCGCTCCATCTCGTCGAGCGAGAAGTCGTTGGGGCCGCGCAGGATGATGGAGGCCGAGGAGTGCACCTTGGTGCCCTTGACCAGAATGCACTCGTCGTCCGAGATGCGCACCTGCGAAACCTCTTCGGCATGACCCAGGTACGAAGCCTCAAAGCGCTCGTCACCGTTCAGGTCGGACAGCGTGCTGAGCAGCGTGGCGCCCGTGGCGCGGGCAATGCGCCGCAGGTCCTCCTTCTTGCACCGGCGCACGGCCATGGCACCGCGCTCGACAAACAGCTTCAGAACAAGATCGTCGATGCCCTTTGTTGTCAGGATGACGTTGGCGCCTGCCTTCAAGATCATCTCGACGCGCTCAATGACCATGCCGGCCTCGCGCGCGCGGATCTGTTCGAGCTGCTGCGGGTCGTCGACCGTGATCTGGACGCCCAGCTTCATGCGCTCCTTTTGCAGGTTCATGTCCAGGACGGCAATCTTGGCGTCGGGTATCCGCGTCTTCATGGCCTGCGAGGCCACCGTGCAGTTGAGCGCGTAGCCCTTGACGAGCACCGACTCGGTGGCGCTCTTGCCGTGTGCTTTCAGAATGTTGACGGCCTTGACGGGGTATTTGGTCTCGCCGCCGTTGCGCGTGTTTGTCGACTTGACGGCCTGCAGGGCATCGACGACCATGTTGGCAAAGAAATCAGAGTCTGCACCGATAATCTTGCTCGACATGGACGTCTTGGCAATGTTGATGAGCGACTCGCGGCCCAGCTGCTCGACCTTGATGCTAATGTGCTCGTTCATGTACTTGACGGCCTCGCGCAGGGCCAGGCGGTAGCCCGTAATGATTGTCGTGGGGTGTATGCGGTTCTTCATGAGCTCGTTGGCGCGCCGTAACAGCTCAGCAGCAATCAGAACGACCGACGTCGTGCCGTCGCCCACCTCCTTGTCCTGCTGCTGAGCCAGGTCCACCAGGATCTTGCCGGCCGGGTGCTCGACGTCGAGCAGCGTCAGGATTGTCGCGCCGTCGTTGGTCACCGTCACGTCGCCAATGTCGTCGACCATCATCTTGTCCAGGCCGCTGGGGCCGAAGGAGCTCTTGACCACGTTGGCGATTGCCTGTGTTGCCATTACTGCGGGAGTTAGCGACGATTAAACAAAATAGAACACCTTATTATCCTCTACCCACCGTTCTGATCACGAATGTCGGTGCCGGAAATCTTCTGGCCACCCAAAAAGAGCGTCCCCTGCCGGGACTGCTCAAACATGGACGTCATGGCGATGGCGGTGTGGAATGGGCGAGGGAGTTGAAGGTCGGTAGGTTAAAGGCGAACAACACAAACGAACGATTCGGTCGGGGGATTGTCGTCAAAATAAATGCTGTCGCCTGGTCGTGGAATTGGGTCGACCGCCTGTTGTTGAAGCTCCTTTTACCAAGGCAGAAATATTTCGTGTTGTTGGAGTGGTCCTGAAAAATAGGAGAGCTTCGCCAACCAGGGACAGTAGCTCCTTCCCTCTGGTGCCTGCAGAATTGCTTACAATAGGGGCGAAAAGCCAAAAAGAGGGGAGCCGTGGAGGGGGATAGAAGAAAGGGGAAGCAGCGACAGAGGTTCCATAGTGGACTGTCCCAAATTTTAGACGGAAAATCAGTTGATCCATGCCCTGTAGACAGGGGGTAAGATGAGGGACCGGGCAGAAAAAGTGGCGGACAGCACACCGCCTTCCTCACTAAGTTTGATAGATAAGGAAGGTTCGAACGTTCCACAGCCTAGCCCCTCTATCAGTGCCTGAAGGTGACAGGGGAACGAAGGGAAAGAACGCACTTGCGCTGTTGGGAGTGCGGGGCAACAAGAAGATTTTGGCACGCGGACAGGAGGACAGCGCTTTCCTAGTAGAGACGCCGAAGCGGCATAGTTGACGGGAAAACTAATTGGGAAATAACGAGGCACTCCAATACTGAGGAAAATATAGCTGAGAATCTTCCGCCAAAATTCAAAAATAGTAGCACAATAAAAAGACACGCTGCCGAAAGACCAGAGACCAATACCGCACAAGGCTGCCGGGTGACTCACGGAGACGATTGTTTACTTGTGTCGAATATCGTCAGATTGTCGAAATCGCCGTTAACCACGCCAATCCCACTTCGCCGCGACATCACCATATTTTGACCCCCCTGTCAACAACCTCAAACAACCAAAAAAGCCCAATCGACAACCCATCCACCAACACAATGGCCGACGCTGCTGCCCCCGCGGCCACGGAACCCTCCAAGAGCGCGCTCAAGAAGGCCGAGAAGGCCGCCAAGATGGCCCAGGCCAAGGCTGAAAAGGCAGCCAAGCAGACGGTTGCCGTCGTCGGCGGCAAGAAGGCCGACGATATCATTGGCATCACCGTCAGCAAGGCCGACAACTTTGCGCAGTGGTACCAGGAGGTGGTGCTCAAGGCCGAGATGATCGACTACTACAACGAGATTGCCGGCTTCTACATCCTGCGCCCGCCGGCAATGTACGTCTGGAACGTCATCCGCAAGTGGTTCCAGGAGCGCATTGAGCACATGGGCGTCGAGGAGACGAGCTTCCCCATGTTCCTGTCGTCCAAGTCGCTCGAGAAGGAGAAGGACCACGTCGAGGGCTTTGCCCCGGAGCTGGCCTGGGTGACGAAGGCGTGAGTCCCCCCAAGATATCACATGAACTGTATACCTCATTTTGTTGATTTTTACTAACCGTTCCCCCCAGCGGCGACAAGGACCTCGAGGTCCCCGTGGCCGTGCGCCCGACCTCCGAAGCCGTCATGTACCCCTACTACGCCAAGTGGATCCGCAGCCACCGCGACCTGCCCTTCCGTCTGAACCAGTGGAACTCCGTCGTCCGCTGGGAGGCCAAGCAGACGACCCCCTTCCTGCGTGCGCGTGAGTTCCTGTGGCAGGAGGGCCACACGGCCCATGCTTCCGAGAAGCTGGCCGGCGAGGAGGTTCTGGAGATCCTGGAGCTGTATGCGGGCGTCTACGAGCAGCTGCTGGCCGTCCCCGTTGTGCGCGGCCGCAAGACCGAGAACGAAAAGTTTGCCGGCGGCTACTACACCACGACGGTTGAGGGCTACATCCCGACCAACGGCCGCGGCATCCAGGGCGCCACGTCGCACTGCCTGGGCCAGAACTTTTCCAAAATGTTTGACATTACCGTCGAGGACCCCAACCAAAAGGGCCAGCACATGCACGTCTGGCAGAACTCGTGGGGTCTGTCCACGCGCGTCATTGGTGTCATGGTCATGATCCACGGTGACGACAAGGGCCTCGTGCTCCCGCCCCGCATCTCCAAGATCCAGTCCATCCTGATCCCCGTCGGCCTGACCGCCAAGATGACCGCCGAGGAGAAGACGGCCCACCTTGCCAAGTGCGACGATCTGCTGGCCCAGATCAAGAAGGCCGGCGTGCGCGCCGACATTGACGTCCGCGACGGCTACACCCCCGCCTGGAAGTTCAACGACTGGGAGCTCAAGGGTGTGCCGCTGCGTCTCGAGTTTGGTCCCAAGGACGCCGCCAAGGACGTGGTCAGCTACGCCCGCCGCGACACGGGCGAGAAGGGTACCATCCCGCTGGCCGAGCTGTCGACGGCCGTCCCCGAGCTGCTCGAGACCATCCAGAAGGCCATGTACGACAAGGCGGAAAAGTCTTTCCGCGAGCACCGCCTGGTCGTCCAGGACTGGAGCAAGGTCGTGCCCGCGCTCGACAGCAAGAACGTTGTGCTGATTCCCTTCTGCCTGGACATGAAGTGCGAGGAGCGCATCAAGGACCTGACCAAGAGCGAGGAGCAGGCCGAGGGCCCCGACGGCCTAAAGGCCCCCTCGATGGGCATGAAGAGTCTGTGCATTCCCTTCGAGCAGCCCACCGAGAAGATTGTCGAGGGCGAGACCAAGTGCCTGAACCCCGAGTGCAACAGCTTCGCCAAGTCCTGGGTCATGTTCGGCCGCAGTTATTAAGGGAGATGAGAGGAAGGGAGAATGAAATAAGAAACAAAAAATACAGGAAAATAAGCGAACATTTCGAGTGGGTAGGGAAAGTGGCAACATGACGGGGCGTGGTATGAGCGAGTGAATTTCAATTCCATAGTAAAAAGTGAAAAATAAATTCATAAAAAGTATGATGCGCCGCTTTTGAAATCAAACATTATGTAAAGTACTACCAAGACGTAAAGAAATAAACCCCTTCCATAATAAAGGACAAAATCCTATCAGTGGTCTCCCACCACTCATCCGGCGTCTGACGGGGCGGCTTCTTCTAGAAACCACCTTTACCCTGCACACGCTTGATGGCACCCACAAACCCCTTAGCCCAGCTGAACCGGCCCGGGTCGATGCCTAGTGCACCGTCGGCCTCCTTGCCCTCGTGGTCCCGCCACAGGCCTTCCTCCTTGACGAGCCCACCATATAGATGTGTGTTCTCGTTTCTCCTCAAACCGTCAATCCATGCATGGCACACGTCTGGGCTCTCGAGCATAACATTGATCTCCTGGCTGTGGTACCAGCTCTGTGTGTCCTGGTTGCCGTTGCCCATGATGCCAATCGTCTCGTCGACGATCATGAGCTTGATGTGGCAGTCGCGCTTCTTCTTGCACTGCGGGATCGGCCGCGTCTGGTCCTTGGCGACGTACCAGTGGTAGTGCAGGTGCTGTTTTCCAGACTCAGAGAGAGACGAGTACAGCTGGTGGGCAATCATCTCGTTTGTGCCACCTTGACGGGGCAGCAGCTCGCCCATGTCGTTGTACCCTAAACAAACATACAAGATCACGTCGAGACCGCGCTCGCAGGCCTCATAGATGGCCGGTACCAAAGGTTCTGCGTTAAGTGTCGGCGTCTGGATAAAGACGTTTTTACGGGCGTTGCGAAGGGCCGAGAGCCAAGCTGCATTCTGTGGTTGGACCACAGAAGAATGTGTGGGCAGGCCAAATGGCGGGCGGTTGACCATGGCCATGGGGAAGGGTTCATGGACTGCGTGTGGGATGTATGGTGTCATTTCATCGCCCACGTTCAAGGGCGGTGCATCGGCCTTGAGGTTGTTGACGGTGTGGTTGAGCTCCCTGCTAATGGCCTCCATCTGGGTCTCGCCGGGTTTGGCCGACACAGCCGTCTGGACGCGGGTGACTTCGCCGGCAATGTCTCTATCGTACTGTGGGTGCTCATTGGTGCTTTGTGGGAGCAGAGTGTTGGGTGATGTCGGTTGGTGAATGGATGCGGCTGACAGTGGCTGATGTGCGCTACTCAAGAAGCTGGCTGTGGCAGCATCCGGGCCATTGGGCAGGTTGGGACTGGACTTGATAACTTTGTTGGTCTCCTCTGCGTTGCCCGTGTTGCCCTCCTTGATCTTGGCGGCGGCTTCCTTGTCTGCTTCTTCACTGCCTAGGCTGCTGCCGCCGCTGACTTTTGTGGCATGCGGGTGGAGTGTGCTGGCCGTGGTTGTCGGACCTGTGGCAATATCTGAACGGTGGACATTGTCACTCTCCACTGGAGCACTGGCTGCATTTGCATCGAGTGCACCAGGCTCACGCACACCTTTTGCATCGACAATTGGACCCGCCTGTGCTGTTGTTGGCTCAGGTGGCTGCGATGCACCATTGGTGGAAGCTGCGCAGTCTGTTGACGCTGCTGCTGCACCACCGTCGATATTCAGTCCACCGGCTGCCGCCGGCGAGTTGTGGCTCGGCAGCGGAGGCTCCATCTTCTTGTGCCACGACAAGAGAGCCATATCGTAGAATGAGTCGACGATGGGACCCTCGAAGTGGACCATCATTTCCATATTGTCATTGTCCTGAATGTTATTGCTTTGGAGAATGGCAATCTTGCGGTCGACGACCATGTACTTGGCGTGGAAGGTGCCCATCATGGCTTGGTGGTAGTTCATGACCTGCATGTCAATGTTTGGCATTTCTTCGGGAGACGGTATCTTGACATTTTTGCCCGAGTACTCGTCGACGCCGACAACGTAGTGTGGGTCGAGGATCTGCTTGGGGCTGCCTCTGTCGTAAATGACTTTAAAGACGATCCGCTCACCGCGCTCGCCGGCCCGGCGGTTGAGCTCACGCATGGCGTTTGTCAAGTATCGCGAGGCGACGCTGTCCTGCCAGTAGTTTGTGGCTAGAAAGACTTCCTTCTCTGCGCGGGCAATGATATTGGCCATGTGCCGGGCAATATCTGGGATTGTGGAGATGATGGACAGGGGTGCAACACCACAGCTGCCGAGCAAGGACGGGCTGACCATGGCCCGCTCGGGGCTCTCTTCAATCACAGCCAGGACATCCCGGTAGATCTACTCTTATTAGTGACCGCACAAAATTGTTGAGATGTCTGGATGGACCTACCTTTAAGAACAGCTCACTGGGCTTTGTGGGACCCCATTTCCCGCACCGGGCAGCACGCTCAAGGTCGTCGACTTGAACGGTCGTCGTGCTGTCTTTGACGTCCTCGTCTTTGGTTGTACGGCGGTAGTTGCCGTACAGCTTCTGCCATGCATCGCCGGCAGCCAATGTGGGATCAGCGGCCACAAGTGAAGAGACGCTGTCTTTGGAGGTGCACAACTCGATAATGTCGTTACCGAGGGGCTCCTCTTTGAGGATCCCAAAGTCTTTGGTATCCATGAGTGAGGGGAAGTGAATGGTGTGTGAGGGAACAAAAAAAGACAAAAAAAAGGTTGATCGTTGTGAGATAGGGCTGAAGAAAAGGGACTTTGATGATCAAATACAAGATACAAGACAAGTGCAATGCCTCGTACAAGGTTTTGTGTATTAGTGTATTCTGCTGCCTTGCAGTTTGTGTATGTGCTTGCGGTATGGGTATGGGGATGGGTAATGTGGAACGTGGCTGGCGAGGCTGTTGTGGAGGATGAGAGGGCTTGTGTGTTTTGCTTGCTTCTTGCTTGACAGTTTTTGAAGAATGCCAAGAACAAAGCAAGTGGAAGATGGGCAATGCCAAGAACGGGGAAAGCTACGCCTTTTAAGGAGGACCGGGACGGCGGGGTCGAGGCAAGAGCGGCCGTGTCAAGAGGTGGGCATCGAGAAAGACAGGGAAAGAGGGCGATTGGCCTGTTTGGGAAGGAGGGAGGGGGTTCTTGGGGGGAATTGAGGGAATAGAAACTTTGGAAAAGTGTCTAGGGGAGAGTGGCATCGTGGAAAAAGACGAAAAAGACAAAAAAGGACCATTGGATCGTCGGTCTACGTCACTACTACGAGAAACAAGCTACTGGTCGCCTCGAACATAAAGTGAAAGAAAAGGCACACACAAAAGAGAAGAGAACCAAGTTTGGCTAGCCGCCTCTAACCTAGTCGAGAGCTCTTTCCAGCTTTGGCAGCCATCAGTCGAAGGCGAGGGTGGAAAGAACGGCATCTCATGGCAGGCTTTGCTACTGGTATCGGAAGCTAGTCAATGTGCGGTTGAGAAAAGGAAGGAAAGAACAGAATAATGTGGTTGAGTTGAGGCAGGTGCAAGCCGCCCATGTCGAAAGTGGCAGGTTGAGGATGACGTCAGTTGGCGCGCATTTGCATGGTGCATTTGGTTGGGTGCCTGCTAAAAGTGCGCCTCAATTCGCAATACATGCTGTATTTCTGAGAAAATGCGGTTACTACAGTGGCTGACGCAGCGGGCCTCTGAGCCTCTCTATTTTCGTCTGCAACGCGTCTGTGGCGCTGTGAGGCGAAAAGGTTTCTTTTGGGTTCATCTTCGAATTTTATTTTCAAGAGAGTTTTTTATTTACTTGCTCGTCTCGTGGAATAACAAACTTACTCAAGGTTGGCCACGCTGAGGATGGGACGGAGTTCGAGGTTCGGTCTTGGCAGACGACAGGCCCGTCTTCCGCGTTTTACAGGCACCCGCTGTAACTAGCAAAAATAGCACCAATTGCGCTAACGTGGTTTGGCGGCCTTTCTGGCTCGGTCAGGGCGCTTTCACGTCGCATTTCTGACCGCTCTTATCGATAAGAAATTCTGCCAGCCCAAAGAAAAAAAAAGTTTTGGCAGGGACCCTCACAGGAAGGAGCAGTCAACACAGCAAAACCAAGAGCACCAAGAACAATTGCTCGACAACAACCACAACACCTCCCACCCAATTGCCTTTCCACCCGCGATAATACGATCTCTCGCAAATCTACAAACTGAGACATGGGCAAGAAAGACCGCAGCGGCTCGCCGAGCCGGATCAGCGATGCGCGGTTCGCCAAGTTTGAGAGCGACCCACGGTACCGGTTGCCGTCGCGCAAAGAGACCAAGACAAAACTCGACAAGCGGTTCGGCCATGTCTTGAAGGACAAGGAGTTTACGGCGACGACGCAGATTGACCGGTACGGGCGCAAGCTCAAGACGGACAAGAAGAAGCGGGCGCTGGAGCGGCTGTACGAGGAGGCTAGTGACGAGGAGGGCGACAAAGCGAGCGGCAGCGAGGACGAAGACGAGGACGACAGTGAAGAGGACACCAAAGCCAAGCCAAAGAGCCGCAATTATGATGCGGCACGAGGCGGCGGATTCTCTGCGTCCGAGTCGGAGGACGACAGCGAGGACGACGACGAGTCGGACGGCGAGCTTTTCGACGAGGAGGACGACGAGGAGGAGGCGGGCGTCGACACACAGCAGTTCCGCGAGGAAGAGGCCGAGGTGCCTACGGGCGAGGTTACACACCGGCTGGCGATTGTCAACCTGGACTGGGACCACGTCAAGTCGCGGGACCTGATGGCGATGTTTTCGAGTTTTGTGCCGAAAGACGGCCGGGGGCGGATCGAGAAGATCAGCGTGTACCCGTCGCAGTTTGGCAAGGAGCGGATGCAGAGGGAAGAGCTGGAGGGGCCGCCAAAGGAACTTTTTAAGAAGGCGGCCGACAGCGATGAGGAGGACGACTCCGATAGCGAGCGAAGCGAGGACGAAGACTCCGAGGACGAGGAGAGCGAGGACGACGAAAAAGTCAAGGCGGACCTGCTTCGCGAAGAAAATGACCAAGATTTCGACAGCAACGCGCTGCGGACGTACCAGCTGGACCGGCTGCGGTACTACTACGCGGTGATGGTGTGTTCCGACAAGGCGACGGCCGAGGCGATCTACCAGGCGACAGACGGCACCGAGTACCAGTCGTCCAGTAATTTCATCGACTTGCGGTTTGTGCCCGACGACACGACGTTTGACGACGACGAGCCGCGGGACGAGTGCACGGAAGTGCCCAACAACTACACACCGGTCAACTTTGTGACGAACGCGCTGCAGCACTCGAAGGTCAAGCTGACGTGGGACCTGCATCCGGAAGACGACTCGCGCAAGGACCTGATGAAGAAGGCGTTTTCAGGAACGCCGGCGGAGCTGATCGAGAACGATCTGCGGGCGTACCTGGCGAGCGACAGCGACGGCGATGACGGATTTGAGGACGATGGGGAGGAGTTTGGCGGCATCGCCGACGCGGAGGCAGCCGACGACAACGAAGAGGAGGATGGCGAGGAAGAGAAACCCGCTAAGCTGAGCAAAAAGGAGCTGGCACGGCAAAAGATGCGCGCTGCCCTCGGTCTCGGTGAAGAGTCCACCAAAAAGAGCAAGAAGAAGGAGCCGGTCGGCGGCATGCAAATCACATTTACGCCTGCCCTGACGGAGGCCGCACCGAAGAAGGCCGAGCCTGGCGAGGAGACCACCATTGAAAAGTACAAGCGCAAGGAGAAGGAGCGCAAAGAGAAGCGCAAGCAGAAGGCGATTGCCAAGCGCGAGGGACGTGACCTGGAGGAGGAGGAGGAGGGTGATGAGGAGGAGGCTGAGATTGTTGAGGGCGGTGATGGCGGTGACGGCGAAGACCTCGGCTTCAACGACCCCTTCTTTATGGACGATGCTGCTGCTGACGCTGGCGCATCGAACTCCAAGTCGTCGATCCGCAAGGAAGAGCGGCTCAAGAAGCGCGCCGCGCGTGAGGCCGAGGCCAAGGAGAAGGAGGAGTCGCGGGCCCAGCTGGAGGCGCTCATGGACGGCGGTGACGGTGGCCTCGATGCCGGATTTGATCTGCGCGACGCCATCAAGGCCGAGAAGCAGCGCCAGAAGGAGGAGCGCAAGAAGAACCGCAAGAACCACGGACGGAGGGGTGGTGATGATGAGGATGCAGCTCCTACTGCCAGCTTCGCCCACGGCGTCGACGTTGCCGACCCGCGTCTGCAGGCCGTGTTTGGCGGCTCTGAATTCGCGATTGACCCGTCGAACCCGCAGTACAAGGACGCGCTGGGCCTCGAGCAGATGCAAAACGAGGCTCGGCGGAAGCGCAAAGACAACGGGGAGGAGGAGACTACAGCCAAAACCAAAAAGGCCAAGACGTCCTCCTCGTCCCGCCACGACGAGCTGGCTAACCTGGTCAAGTCTGTCAAGAGCAAGTCCAAGTTGGGGAAGAAGGCTTTGTAGTGTCTTTCAAAAAGTTGTGTTACTATTTTCTGCATTGGGATAGACAAAAGGTATCATGGCCATGGCCAAGCTTTGATTTAATATTCTTGTTTCTATTTATTTGTGTTGTACCATAGTGCGTCATTATTATTCTATATCATTACTATTACATCTTCTTTACATTATCTCTCGCCTACATGTACATCTCCTGACCTGTGCCCAAGCCATCAGTTGTGGTCCCCATCAAACCCGGCAACAACCATAGATTTTGCTGCCACAGAGTTTGCGAGAACACTCTCAAGTTCTTGCGCTTCACTTCCGGGGCGTGCAGTGGATGGACCAGAATACTCCTGACCTTGTCGTGCAGGCTCTGGCCGACGGATGTGGGATCAGGAAGAACGTCACCATACGACAGGCCTGGGTGGTCGCGGCAGGCACTGCTCTCGCCCTCCTTCCAGTGGTTGTCGCCGTCGTTTTGTGCGGCGTTGTTATCTGCTCCGTCTTGAGGGGTAGTCGTGGCCTCTGCCTCCCACGAGGAAAATTCAGGCACGGGCTCCGTTCCGTAGGAGTACTCGTACAGTTTGTAGAGTAGGCCGAGCGTTTCTCCCCATGCAGCAGCCACCGGCCAGCGGGGCTCCCAGGACTGGATGATTCTGAGAAGTAACAAAAACTTAGCGCGGGCGACGGGCTTCGGGCACTTGTCGCAGGTTTGAGTGTAGACGACCCAGAGGTGGACGGCGGCAGCTGTGACGAGAGCGTTGGCCGCCACAGTCGATTGAAGGATGGCCCGGTTGCGCTCGCCCTCGGGACTGTCCATTTCACTCCCATGATACAGCTCGGAGGCCATGTCCGAAATGGTGTCGACGGCGTCGATGCAGGTGTCGATCAGGGGTTTGTGGGAGTAGTCGGGCGGGAGGCCGGCGGCGTCGGAGGCCATCAGCGAGCGGTAGTCGATGCCGTCGATGCCTCCCATGTTCAGACTGTCATCGACTGAGTAGTACTGCATGTCCAGCTGCGGCAGGTACTCGTGGTGCATAACACAGCGGGCATGGTGCAGCAGGAAATTAAATTGGACAAACGTCTGGGCCTGCCCTGTGAGTTTGTGCAACCGATAATTTGGGGGCGACCAGTGCATCGCGGGCGGCACGACCTGCGTGGTAAATTCGGCAATGGCCTCGTTGTTTTTGTAGAACGGGCCCTGAGGGTCGGTGGGTGCATAAGGAGTGCGTCTTCGGCCACCCGTGGCATGAAGCAAAGCCATGTCGCCCCAGAGCCGGAGCATACAAAGATAAAAGGGCGTGACACTGATCCTCGACAGTTGTTGCAGATGCTGCGGCGTCTGTCCAGACATAAACTCGTTAAGCCACGGTCCCGGGTCGTTCTCGTCATAGGCAAACGCGTTTTCGGCGCAGGGCAGCCGGGCATCTTCGCCGCCACCGCGGGTGCCGTACAAGACGCCACTGGCGACACCTTTGGGGATTGGGGCCGGCAGACAGATGTAGAATTCGTGGTGGCACGTGTAAGAAATCAAGCGGTCGACGACAAAACAGGCCCAAAAGGTTCGCCTCCTCGTCTCTCTCTGTCGTGGCCCGACATTTCGGAGTACTGGATTTAGGGAGAACGACATGGGTGACTGTTGGTCGGCATCGAGCTCGACGCCGAGCTGCAGAGCATGGGCCATTCTCAGGGCGGTGCCGGCGTGCATCCATGCCTTGAAATCCTTCCATGCAATCAACTCCCGAATGGCTAGGATCAGAAAGGCCTGGATGGTGTAAATGGACGGTTGGTCTGTCAAGGGGCGGCCAAGAGTCGTGGCCTGTTGGGCATAGTAGTCGGACAAGCCCATTGTGCACCCGGCGCTTGACAAACCAAAAGTGCTCCCTAGCCGGGAAGCTTCGTCTTGACCCAAGTACAGAGCACCCAGACTGGCAATTGCCATGGCCAAGGTGGGCGCCTGTTTTTGCAGACCCGCCATGGTGGTCGTCGGCTTGTGCAGAAAGGCACAAAACTCGACCTCATGGTGGTGGGCCAGAAAGAGGTCGAGCAGCCTCTGGGGAGCAGGGTCGACGACAGCGCCTCCAGCACCCCCAGGAGCTGATCCACTCGTAGGGCTGATCTGTGGCGGCAGCGACTCTGGAGTTCTTGGGACACCTTGGTTTTGGGTTTGGGAGGGCTGTGCTTCAAGTTGACTCTGACTTTGAGATTGTGCCTCTTGATATGGTCCCCCTGGCCAGGTGCATGGCGTCTTGCGCCGAAGACAGCGCCGGCACTGCGGACGGGTCCCGCTGCATTTTGTCTTACTGCGGCGGCTGTTCCAAGAAGTGGATGTCAGTTGTGACCCCTTTTTTTTTCTTTTTGGCTTGTTCAGAGTTCACAACTCACCATGCATCGCACGCTTGAGGCGTTCGGCCACCCACTTCTCGGGTCGGCAACAGCTCCATGTGGATATCGAGTGTGTTTGCTCTGTACTCCGTTTATTGCTTTTGTTGTTGTATTTGGAGCCACAATAGTCGGCTTCGTCGTGCCCAACATCTGCTTTACCGAGATCTTGTTTGTGTAAAAGTCGGCAAGATCAATTGCATCTTGGGAGCACAGGAGAGGAAAGCTAGAAAAGTCGTGGAAGGATGCTAGTGAGGAAGGAGGGCATGCAGCATTGCTTTGTCAGGACCCACAATAATCGAAGAAAACGTCGGATAAGCCGGGGCTTGCCCGACATAAGCTTAGGGGCCACACCCACTGAAGAGCCGACATCCTTAGCGCTGTCAGACGGCAGGTGTCGGATAACCCGACGTTTGCTCGTGTAAGTGATCTGACAGCCTTGGCATCACGACCAAATATATATCAAATGCAGCACTGTGGTTGCATCGTGGGACAAGATATAAAACAAACGAGTCTTTTTGGGCATTCAAAAACTTCTCTAACCAGCTCAGGACGACAAGTCTTATTTTACACAAAAAAACAACTAAACGACAAGAACGAAATAGCTCCATCTGCCAACTCCACGACCTGACGTTGGCATTGACAGACTTGACAGATTTGACAGTTACCAACGCCAACTTAAATTCAACAAACCCTTCTTAAAAATGTCCCACAAAGCCGTCGTTACGGTGGCCGTGCGCGCGCCACTAGCCCTAATTGATGTCCCAACGGTTGCACCAACGGGCCGCGAAGTCCAAGTGCATGTCGAGTGGACGGCCTCGACACCTCTCGATTTGCACCAAAACGATGGAGGTCTCCTGGTGACACATCCTCAAGTACTCGGTGACGGTATTGGAGGGACAGTGACTCAGGTCGGGCCCGATGTCAAGAACCTCGCCGTCGGCGACAAGGTCTTTGGGTTTGCCTTCCGCGAAAACAAGCAAAAGGCCTACCAGGACTTTGCCACTGTCCCTGAGACGACACTCGGCAAACTCTCATCAGGATTTACCCTACAAGAAGCAGTCACTCTTCCCAACAACACGGTCACCGTCTTCCATGCCGTCACGAAGGATCTGGGCCTTCCCCTGGCGTGGCCGGCTCCAGATACTTCCGTCAAGAATCCTCACGCAGAAACACCGATTCTCATTTGGGGCGGCGCCTCCTCCTGTGGCCAGTATGCTTTGCAGATCTTGAGCCACTGGGGCTACAAGAACTTGTTGACCACGGCGTCCGCCAAACACCACGAATATTTGAAGAGCATTGGCGCCAGACACACCTTTGACTACCACGACGAGGATGTGCACACCCAAATTATTAAGGCAGCATCTGGTGGCAGTGTCCCCTATGTCCTCGACTGCATCGCCTCCCAACAGGGCAGTCTTGCCCGCATTGCCCAAGTAGCCACCAAAGGGACTATTGTTGCCGCCCTCCTTCCGGTCATTGTCCGCGATGCTACCGATGATACAGCCCCAGAATACTCCATGGACACCCAGGCCGCCGTCGACTGGGCTGACGGTGTCGAGGCTCGCGGTGTGCGCACCCACTTCTATGAAGACGACGCCTTTTTCAAAGAGCACCTGCAGCCCACCATTGTCCCTGCCCTCTTGGCGTCGGGCATCGTCAAGCCCAACAAGCAGCGCATCGTCGAGGGCGAGACCCTGTTGGAAAGAGCACAAGAGGCCATGAACCTGCTACGGAGGAAAGAAGTGAGTGCAGAGCGGTTGGTGTGGCGTGTGTCGGACAAGAAGCTGGAGGGAATATACGGCCGTTTATTTGTTTGTTTGTCAAGATAGTTTGGGAATCAGTGAAGTGAATACACGACGCTTCGCCGGCGTACATATAATTGATAGAAATAATACGGCCTCTCATATTCATCTTTTCCTTTTCAACCAACATTCTTCTTTGATCAAAAAGCACTACGCCAACTTACCACCACCACGATGCTCAAATTCGTCGTCCGCCTCTGGTACTCGGCCAAGCGCGGCGCCAAATGGGCCGCCAACAAAACCGTCAACTTTTTCAAGTCCGCCTGGGGATTCGCCAAGGAACATCCCGTCCTCACGGCCTTCTGTGTCGTCTGTGTCGCGGCCACTATTGCTCTGGCCGTAACCACTGGGCCCGGCTGTCTGCTCTCCCTTGGCTTTGGGCCGGGCGGTATTGTTGCCGGTTCTACTGCCGCCGCTTGGCAGGCCAGTCTCGGCAGTGTCGCCGCCGGCAGTCTGTTTGCTCTTCTCCAGAGTGCTGGCGCCTTGGGTGCCGGTGTCGCTGTTCTGGCGATGGTCGTGGAAATCGCTGCCTGCATCTGCGCGGCTGTTGTTGCCGTGGCTGGTGTTGTGGCCATGAAGTGCAAGCATTAGAGGACTCAAGTCGACAGTCCAAAGGGCAGACTTTGGGGTATTGAAACAATGTGACGGTGATGAGTCATATGGGACAGTGAATGGGAATTTTGGTAGTGAATACGGAGACAGTTGGAGAAATAAAACCGCACTGTCAAATGACTGTGTCCATATTCAGTGCAGTGAATGTTTGACCGTGAGACACTCTGTTTGCTTGTAGACAATCAACAAACGGAAACGGTATGATGCAGTGAATGAAAAGCACGACTGATGTTATTAAACAACTATAAATAATAGTCGTAGACCTCAATATCTGTCACAAATTACTGTTGGACCAGGACAAGCTACAACTCTATTCATACCATCACTCGACAGTTCATCAAATCAACAATAACATGTGCACCTTTGAAGAGGTTCGTGGAATGGCACTCGTCAGTTCCTTTCTTTTCTGTCCCAGTCACTAACCAGACAGGCTTGGGCATTCGCCCAAGAAAACAAGTGCATTGTGGCTTGTTGTGCCGCCGTTACAGCTACCGGCAGTGCCGCCGCGTTCCCGTATCTGGTGGCAGGCCCGGTCCTCAACCTCGCCGGTTTTGCCACAGGCGGGATCTTGAAAGGTAAGTCGGCGTAGCTTTCCAAGATAATTTGTCCAAACGCTGACGTCCAGGCTCCCTGGCCGCTACCTGGCACTCTACAGTCGGAAACGCAATCGCTCCCAGCCTGTTCTCGACCCTCCAGAGTGCCGGTGCGATGGGCTATGGAGCATCCGCAGTTGGAGGCGCCGTGAGCGCCGCTGCGTCTGGCGCGACGGGTGCCGTCATCTACTATTGTGCCAAGATGTGTGGTGCCGAAGACGTCGTCGAGAAATTGTCGGAGACGGGACTTGCCGTTGCCTAGAACAAACTTGACGAGAATGACGATTAAAGGGAATGATCCGGTATACATGGAAGGGATATGCTCACTTAAGCTAGGAGGGAACGCAAGAAAGAAACCAAAACAAATCTGGGGGTCGACAAAAACTCGACACTCAAATTTGACGATCGGGGTGATCCAGGGAGGCTCACGGAGGATAAGCAGAACCAATCTGAAGCGATGTCTGGAAACCGATATTGGCGAGATGAGTGGGTGGGCCACTGTCGGCAGGGCTGTCATTAATATGAATGAGTTCACAATTCACATCTGTAACAGTGCCGTTGTTATTTTTGTGCCCTTTAGTTCGTTTCATTCGAAAGCTTGTCCTTTCGTTGTCTTGTCGTCTCGTCTTGTTTGCCCGTTCTGTTTCCAATCGGATTCGTCTGCATTCGCATACTATTTGACAGTTGAGAGGAGAAAGGATGCTTGCTGCACTTTGACAATTGACGATCTCAACACGCAGACGCACTCGTTGACGCACTCCCTGCATGTCGAAGCCCTTGTCAAGGCTGCTCTCCCCTGCACTGCGACCTTGGTTGCGGCAATCCGTATCAAGGGCATGCGATTCGCAGGTTCGTATGCATGTTTTGGCCGGTCTTCCTCCACACCTTTTTCACTTTTTGACGTCGGGGAATAGAATGACGCGTCGCTGACCCGAGCTAGTCCGAGCCTCGTAGGCCTTGGGAAGGCGCAATCGACAACCAATCGTGTCGTTGCTTCCTTTTTGACAGTGGCATCCAGTCTCTTCTGTTCCTGCCTTTTGGATCGTGAATTGATTCAGAAAAGATTGAGAGGAAAGGAAGCTTGACAAGAAGCTGGACGATTGAATGTTGCACTCCATTGACAATGCGCAAAACACGACTACCGTCGCGACAGGGGTCTGGCCCGCTTCTCGATGCGAAGTGCGGGAGAAGGGCTTGGCAAGGCGTCGCGAAGCACTGGAAACTAGCTGACAAAAGTGACGAACCTCCACTACCAGTATTACGTTCAAGTTTGGTTACGTCGTCGTTCAAGAAGGGAAAGAACATGTTAGTGACGGTAGCATGCCGTACTTGCCGGCTTTCGTCCTTCTACGTTCTTGCTATTTTGCAATCCTTCTGCATCGTTCTTGCCGTTTTGTCCCTTCTCTTTTCCTCCTCCCCCTCCTCAATGCAGCCGCAAGCCGCCGTTTAATTTTTCGGCTCCTTCGAGCTCGACTCCCTTTCATTCTACACTAGATGACGACGAGCAAAAGCTTCATCAGAATGAGCAAAGAAACGCGCGGGTCTCAACATTCGCTAGTGCCCTTCATTCTTTTTTCCTCTTTTTTCTTCTTTTTCCTACTGCAAGGACTCGTCACGGATTTGCGCGTCGTCGATCGCCCTCCCTATCATCTTCCAATACTCCATCCCTTTTTACGCCTTTTACCTCCCTTTCGTTTTGCCTTCCACCGCCCTCTTGGCTTTTCTCGGCTTTTCAGCCTCTGCCCTGATCTCATCGGATCCACTCTTTTTTCCACCTCCTTGTCCTGTCGTCTCGATCCACTATCCACGTTCCTGGTTTTTAGAGGATACTTTGTCACTTTGTCTGTTTGGTGTACGTAGTCGTACTCCGTACTCGATCATTCGAGGATGCAAGAAGACCCAGTGTTTTTTTGTGTTGGAGGTATCCAAAAATTTCATGTGTTTTTTTCGAGGGCGATCCGGGATGGAAAAAGGGGAGGATGAAAGGGCAAAATGTCCACAAAATGGGCTGGGCCGCCCGCCCTCGCCGCACTCGCCGCAATTCAAGGCAAGCAGGTCAAGGAAACAAGGCGTTCCTTTGAAGCACATTGACCAGAAGGCTTAAAGGAAGCAGAATCCCCCGTGTTTCTTCTCTTCCCTTTCCAGCTTGGCGATTCTGGGGAACCAGCTGGCAGTGTTTCTTTGTCATCCTTCAACTCTTTTGTTCTGTCTTATTCATCTTCATTCCCTTCATCTCAATTGCTTCAATTTCGTCCCATCAATCTCACGACTCCAATTCGACCCCAATTCGATCCTTCTCATCTCACCTTATTTCCTTTCTCGGTACCTGCCAAGACCAAGGTCTGGACTTCATCTCGTATCCAACAACACAGCCAGCTAATCGACATCGACTGCAACACCTTCCGACAATCTTTTTACGGTCATTGAGCTCGTTCTTTTGCGTCTTACGCCCGAAGCTTGTTCGGCCTTGGCATCTCGCTGTTTTATTTTTACTTTTGCTTCCACTCTAACGGAGTACTTCCATTTTCGGTCTTTTTCACGATACTAGAGCGAACTTCGCCTCGCGCATCCACCGGTACCTCTACAAAACTCCGTTGGCCAACGTCCGCCCGTTGGACCTAACTGCCGGACCGAGGGGTATTTTCGGAGACAAAATAAAGTGTAGTGCAATTGTCGTTTCGATATCGAGTTCGAATCTTATTTTGTCCTTATTGCAGTTGTAAGACAAAGGATTCCGGGTCCTTCGGGTTTGAGTGGGCCCTCTTACACGGTACACGGAGGTTGCATTCCTCTTGACACTCGACACGTTGACACGCGACGACATTCTCTGTTTTTTTCCTGGGTCTCAAAAGATGGACAACATTTGGGGTCGGTCTCCATCCCACGAAAAGTACTACACGGAACGCGGCAGACATCCACTCGTCAGCATGGCCGCCGCACCATCACCACCGCCACAGCTGCAGGACACAATATTGTCAAGGTGGCACAACAACCCGGAGACGGCGTCGCTATCGTCAGCTTCTTCGCCCACACGAACTGCCGCCTACTTGATAAGGTCACGATTTGCAGGCGGTGCTCGTATAAAACGCCTGTTTCTTGTTTTGGGCGGCCTCTTTCTGTTGACAGTATGCATGTTCCACCTCAACGGCCAGGGCCAGGGCCTCGGCGCGTCCGTGTCGAGTGGTATGCGCCACCTCCGGCCATGGGGAATTTCGGAAGAAGAAGCGGCCCGGAGGAAGGCGGCCGGCACCATCCCCGACGATCCGGAGAGGCCCGCCGCAGAGGTCGGTGACGGCGAGTTTGACACATCGGCGACAACACACCTGCCGCACATCCCCGGCAAGATCTGGCAGATTTATCTCGATTTCAAGCCGACTGTTGTTTCCGTCACGTACCTGGCCAGCTGGCTGGCACACTCGCCATCGTTTTCGTACACCCTGCTCGATGCAGGTGGTGCGCAGTCCATGGTGCGGCGGCTGGTCGGGCTGGCGGAGGGTGGTGACAAGATAATGGTGCCCATGTACCCGGACGTCTTTCGGCAGTCGACGGGCGCCACGAAGAGTGCGAGGGATGTCGAAGCTGCTGGGGAGAACACCGATGGCGAGACAGCAAGCGACGGCGACACCACTACCGAGGCCACCGAGACCACCGAGATCGAGACCGAGACCGGGACCGAGTCTGCCAGCACAATGGACGATGACGCCCCCATGCCTACGCAAACCATGACCTCGCTCGACTTTGCCCGCGATGCCTTGACGCAATACAAGGCCATGCCGCGCCGCGTTTTGCGGGCCGACTTTATGCGGTACCTCGCCCTCGCCCTCGAGGGCGGCGTCTACTCGGACATGGACACCTGGCTGGTGCGACAGATTGGCGACTGGGTGCCCGAAAAGTTTAGGGCAGACGTCAAGCTCATCGTCGGTCTCGAGTCCGACTCGTCGCCGCCCGTCAAGGGCACAACCTACGAGGTCCAGTTCTGCCAGTGGACGCTGGCCAGCGCCCCCGACCACCCGACCATGTGGACCATGCTGGACAGAATTCTCGGAAAGGTGCGCAACATCAAGACGGGCCTGCTGGGCGACAAGCTGTCCGACAAGGACGTCTTGGAGATTACCGGGCCGGCCGGGTGGACTGAGGTCGTCTTTGAGCACCTCAACCAGGTTGCCGGCACGGGCATCGGACAGCCGCGCATCACGTGGGAGACGCTGACGGGCATGCGCGAGCCCCAGCTGTACGGCGACACGCTGGTGCTGCCGATTGACGGCTTCGCGACGGGCGTGCCGCACTCGCACGCGAGCAAGAGCAAGAGCCAGCAGACGCTGGTGCAGCACCAGTTCCAGGGCAACTGGCGAGATGATCGGGGATGATCGGGGATGAGTGCACTTAATGATATTTACGGTCTTGGTTACTTTCATTTGTCAAGGGTTTGGTTGTGGAGTTTTGGATATCGGATACAGGTTAGGATATGTACTGGGACGGCATTGGGATGACAGCCGGTTTGTTGTCGGCAATGTAATATGATTTTATCTGAATTAAAATGCATTATTTTTGTCTCAAGTGTCTTGAACATTCATATCTCATTAATGATTAATTACAGATTAAAGAAAGTATGTACAAGCAACCGCCACCTCCATCGCATTAATAAACCGAGTTGGGTCCGCCTACATCAAGCACACAACTGCCATTGCCGCCATGGCAGCCCATATGGAACCCTCCAGAGTAGCCGCACCGTTTCTGCTAATATTGGGAATAAACGGGATGCACCAGTTGTTGGCCGACGTGATGTTGGCGCTGTTGCTGCCACAGACCGTCGTCCCGTTGGCTGTCCCGTTAATGGTCGTGCCGTTGAACGCCAGCGTACCACCCGAGACGGCTGTCGGTGAGATGCTCGTGACATTCTTGGCCTTGGCCATCGCTGAGTAGGCCGCCAGGTTGTGTCCGTGGCCTGAACTCGAGGTGTTGTCGCTCGGGTTGACGACGCCATACATGCCGTCCTGGCAGTGGCGGCGCGAAGCGCAGTAGAAGACGAGAGGGTCGGTCGTGTGGACCGTGACGCGGAAAGTTGCAAGCTGGTCTGTTAGTGAAGGAGGATAAACTGTGAAAGGTGAGGGCAGACCTACGTTTGCCTCTTCCTCTCCTACTGGGATGAAGCCGGAGAAGAAGCCTCCGTTGGCAGGCGCACAGGCTCTGTCCCATGAACCGAGAGCGACAGAGTGGTTGCGTGGATAAAAGGAAAACAAGATAACGTCTCCTATGGCCGCAGATACGGCATTGGGTGTGAATGACAGGCCGGACTCGCCGACAGAAATGGAAATGGTGCTGGCCGGTGCTGTCGAGACTGGTATTACTGACGATACAGAAGATGTAGGCAGCGGTGTCGACGAGTGTGGAGGATGTGTTGGTAGTGAAGAGTCTGTCGGTGTTGAGGTTGTTGTTGCTGCCTTTGGTTTTGTTTTTGTTGAAGTTGCGAGGGTTGTTGGTTTGGTGACTGTGATCGACGTGAGGGCTGGCATAGAAGCTATGGTCGTCGGAGCTGATGTTGCCACGGCTTCTGTTTGTGTATTTGAGAGTATGGCAGACTCGGTGTCTGTGGCAGCCGAGAAGGCCATGCCCACGAGAGAGGCAAAGATGGCGAGACGTAATGACATTTTGGTGATGCTGAGTGTGGTTGATGAGAGTGACGATACTTGAACGTGAGCTTTTTCACTTTTCAAAGTGAAGAAAGGGACAATATATTTTAACAACTCGCGTGGGTAGAGATCTTCGGTCCCTGAAAGAAAGAGCTTGCTAGATACAAATGGAGATACAAAATGCAAATGCAAACGCGGCGGAGATCCGGACAGCTGCAGGAGGGAAAGAAAGACGATCGCCGGTTTTCCTTCCTCTTCCCTCGTTTTCTTTTACTTTGCAGCTGTCTGCTTTTTGCCAAGCCGGTGTAAATTCCATAACATACACAAACTTTCAAGGTGAACATGTCCACGCATACCCATGCATCAGGCATTCACGGGCATATGCACCGCCCTGGTAGTACCTGCCTTTGTTCGTTCTGCTGTTTCCCGGCGCCGGTACGCGTCACTTTTCGGCCTCTGGGTAGCACAGCAGACCCTGCAGGCATGAAAGAAAAGGAAAGAGAAACAGCGAAGAATCAAAATTGATGGCCGTCAGTACTGCTATTCACAGCTGGCATCCACCTGGTTGCTCATCTTCTCCCAGAAGCGACGGCCGTTTGGAATGCCGAGCCCCATTCCCCACGAAAAGTAAACAATCCACTCCTGGCCCAAAAGTCTCAAAAGTCTGAGATGTGTGCTAGATATTGATCGAAAAACGGTCGCAATTGCCGATCACAGACAAAAACACCAAAAGACTGGAAACTGGGCACCAATGCCGACGTCACTGTGATTCTGTCTGTCGACGTTATTTTAGGCAAGTCTGGATTGTGTAATACGTCGTGCCCTTCGGTCTAGTATCACGAGACGGTAGTTTGCCGTTGCCCGTCAAAGAGGCGCCGTTTGTGTGCCGTTTGGTGCGACGGCATAACGTGTCAGTAGCATGCATTATTCTATGAATAAAATAATATTAAAAATTAAAAGAGTATAGTTCCGTGCAATATCGAATAATCAAAGAGAGAAAAAGGTGATGGTCTTCAGTCTTGACTTACAAGTAAAGTGGGTCTTCAGTCTGACTTTTCGCCGCTATTTAGTACATGCAGCTCGACTCCTCCCTCATATACTCCAATAATGCTCCCAGCCTCCATCAAGAAGTCCTAGCTCCTGTCTTCGTACAGGTTCCGTGGTGCAGTTGGTTAGCGCATCGTACTAATATTTCTACTCCAAGAAACATATGCGAAAGTCGAGGGTTCGAGCCCCTCCGGGACCATTACAACCTTTCTTTTTTGCTTTTTTGCAAAGTGGCTTGTCTTCGTTTTTGTTCTTTTTTTGTAAAGCTTCAGGTTTTTTTTAGTATCTGTTTACATGGAGGAATTCAGGCAAGAAGACTAAGACTAATATTATATTTTCTTTTTATTAATTTTTTTTCCCCAAGTTCTGCAATTTTTTTTTAATTTTTTAATTTTTTTTTTTTTTCTTCTTCTCTTTTTTGTATTCCAAGATTCATTTTTTACATCTGTTTCTCCTAAGCATTGAAAGATAAATTCGAAGCAATATAAGATTGAAGAATCTGTCATTTAGCAGTTTTCAAACTCTGTGTTGCTATGATCTCTACGGAGTACAGTTTGCAGCTTTCGTCTCTCTCACAGCTCTGATTGTTAGTCGGCCTTCCTCGGTGTTCGGAGTTTCCCCCACGCAAGTGGCTTTTGCTGCAACAAGCATCGTATCATCTCATAATTGTAGCGATTTGGGGGTCCATCGATCCGTTAAATCCCGCCCCTCATCCAGTGTTCGCCAGCGGCATCGGTGACGTTATTCCTTGTGACAGCCGCTAAGGAGGGGTTTCTCCAGCGTCTTACAGCGCTTCGGCAGAGTTGTAGCGCCCGAAAGCCCTCGTTGACCAACCAGAAGCCGGCTGTTCCTGCCTGTCTAAACCACAACCCTTCCCCAGAAAAATCGCAAAAACATGCCGCGGGACTAACCCGACCTTGCCTCTTGCCTCTTCTTCGTTACTCCCTGTCACTTCTTGCGTCTTCGTTCTTTCCTTGCGATTTCCTTTCGACACGCTTTCCTCGACACAACTCTACGACACCTCGACTTTTGGGCGACATTTATCTCCTCCCACACCTCCTCTCTCGACGATGCAATGATCGCCCGCTCGTCCTCTCCCTCCTCCATCTACCCGGCCGTGCGCCGAGGTCTCGTGCGGCGACCGACGCCACTCCGGCGACGGCCACTGTCGCAGGCCACAACCTCTCCTTCCTCGACGACAATATGCACACGATGCATGCAGACGAAAGCGACTTTCTCCCGGCCGACGCCATCCCGGCCAGCGACAACTTACAGTTCTTCAGTGCCTGCCCTGACACGTGCGCGGACGGGCCAGCAGCGGCACAATGCGAGCATCGCCACAGCGACGGAAGAGAACACGGTCAAGCCGACACACGACGATTTTGGGCCGCTACAAGAGTATGACCGGCGCGTCGACGCCGGCCGCTTACGGAACGACGAACACCAGAGGGGTAGGTCCCACCTGACCCGAACAACAGACAAGAGCACCTACTAACGACTTAGGCATCATACAAAGTTTGCAGCACATGCACGACGAGCTGTGCCACTACCACGCGCCGGCCGTGGTGCACCCCGATATTGAGTCCCTCAAGCCACAGCCAAAATCACTTCTTGGGTCCATCTTCGGCGGCGGCAGCGGACCCAAGCAGGCAGCCATTGGCAAGATCCCCGAAAACCTGCCGCAGGGCTTGTATCTGTACGGTGACGTCGGCAGCGGCAAGACCATGCTCATGGATCTGTTCTACGACACCCTGCCCAGCGCCGTCAAGTCCAAGACGCGCATCCACTTCCACAACTTTATGCAGGACGTCCACAAGCGGCTGCACCAGATGAAGATGAAGTACGGCAACGATGTCGACGCCGTGCCCTTTGTTGCCGCCGACATTGCCGAGCAGGGCAACGTGCTGTGCTTTGACGAGTTCCAGTGCACCGACGTGGCGGACGCCATGATTTTGCGGCGACTGTTGGAGGCGCTCATGTCGCACGGCGTTGTTTTGGTGACCACATCCAACCGTGAGCCCGACGAGCTCTACAAGAACGGCATCCAGCGGGAGTCGTTCATCCCGGCCATTGAACTTTTGAAACGCCGCCTCCACGTCATCAACCTCGACTCGCCCACCGACTACCGCAAGATCCCGCGTCCGCCGTCGGGCGTCTACCACACACCGCTCGACAGCCACGCGCAGTCGCACGCCGAGAAGTGGTTCCGCTTCTTGGGCGACCCGGAGCACCCCGAGCCGCACCCGGAAACGCAAAAGGTCTGGGGCCGCGAGATCCATGTGCCACGCGTCAGCGGAAGATGCGCCTGGTTCACGTTTGACGAGTTGATTGGGAAACCCACATCGGCCGCCGATTACCTGGAGCTTGTGCGCGCCTACGACGCCTTTATTGTGACGGATGTGCCGGGCATGACACACCGCCAGCGCGATCTGGCACGGCGTCTCATTACGTTTATTGACGCCGTCTACGAAGCACAGGCCAAGCTGGTGCTGACAACGGCCGTGCCGCTCAACCAGTTGTTTGTCTCAAAAGACGAGATCATCGAGACGCTCGAAAAGGACGGCAAGATGACGTCCTCGACAGCAACCGAAGGCCAGGTGAACGAGGCCATTGAGCACTTGGTCGAAGGAATGGAGGGCCACAACATGATGGCTGAGCTGAAACACTCGAACCTGTTTACTGGTGAAGAAGAGGCCTTTGCCTTTGGCCGTGCCCTGTCGCGCCTCACGCAAATGGGCAGCAAGGAGTGGGTTGAGCGCGGCATGGGTCTCGAGAGCCAGGGCGGCAAATCAGAGCATGACAACTGGGCCAAGACCCGTAGCCGGCAGATGGAGGATAGTATGTAGACTGACGGAGCGAAGCGACTGATAGAATAGCCACAGCGTGCGCTTGCATATAGAAAGCCTTCTTTTACTTCATCATGGTTTTATATATTTTTGTATATAGTCAAATACAAGACTTGAGCTTGAATTGGAGTCGTTGGCGTTGTTGATGCCGTCGTCGGTGTGTGGTGACGTGCTTTGCATGTGAGAGTCACATGACGTGTCATAACAGTCACGTGCAGACCTTGCTGGATTCGTCTGAAACAACTCCGCCGCCTGGCCAACCTAGGAAGGAGTTGAGCTCCTTGGCGCCCGCCTTACGCTTATCAGTCACTGGGTCACGCAGTGACACTGACGCAGTGCGGAGGCCACTGGCGCAATCCGCCATCAGCCGAAGCTGCCTGTTCTCCTCAACCAAGCGTCATTGTTCTTTCCCAACCAACTGCTCTTTCTCACTCTTTCATCAATTCTCGTTTTTATCGTCTTTATCGTCTTTGCCGTCTTCATCAACTCTTCGAATCTTCCATCTCTTTCGTTTTTATCTACCTGCTACGCATTCTCGACAATGAAGGCTTCCAATGCTCTTGCGCTGCTGCTGCCGGCAGTGGCTAGCGCACGCTTCGTCGACAGCGCCCACGGCGACAACGGCGACAATGTGCAGCTGCACCCCGAGGTGGCGGCGGTTGAGCAGTTTCTGATTGAGCTGGCGCCCGGCGAGACGCGGTGGGTGACGGAGGAGCAAAAGTGGGAGCTGAAGCGGGAGGGCCTGCGGTTCATGGACATTACGCACACCAAGGAGCTGGGCGCGAAGAACGCCATCAAGATCAACGCCGGCAAGCCCCGGGTGTTTCCCGCGAATGCCACTCTCCAGGAGGAAGTGGCTCCCCTAGCCAAGCACCTGAGCAAGGCCTCGCTGCAGGCACACCTCGAGAAGCTGACGTCGTTCCACACGCGCTACTACAAGTCCGACTACGGCCGGCAGTCGTCCGAGTGGCTGCTGGGCCAGGTCAAGAAGATTGTGGGCGAGGCCGGCGGATTCAAGAACGGCATCACCGTCGAGCACTTCCCGCACCCCTGGGGCCAGAACTCCATCATTACCCGCATCCCGGGCCAGACGAACCGCACGATTGTCGTCGGCGCGCACCAGGACTCGATCAACCTGTTTTTGCCGTCGATTCTCGCGGCGCCCGGCTCCGACGACGACGGCAGCGGCACCGTCACCATTCTCGAGGCGCTCGCCGCCCTCCTCCAGTCCGACGACATCAAGGCCGGCAAGGCCCCCAACAGCATCGAGTTCCACTGGTACAGCGCTGAAGAGGGCGGCCTGCTGGGCTCGCAGGCCATCTTCAGCGCCTACGAGCACGCCGGCAACGACGTCCGCGCCATGCTCCAGCAGGACATGACGGGCTTCGTCCAGGGCACGCTGGACGCCGGCGAGGTGGAGAGCGTCGGCGTCATTGTCGACCACGTCGACCCCGCCCTGACCGATTTCATCAAGAAGGTGATTGTCGCCTACTGCGACATCCCCTACGTCGAGACCAAGTGCGGCTATGCCTGCTCGGACCACGCATCGGCTAGCAAGGCCGGCTACCCCTCGGCTTTCGTGATCGAGTCGTCCTTTGACCTCAGCGACAAGCACATCCACTCGACCGACGACCTGATCAAGTACCTGTCCTTTGACCACATGCTGCAGCACGCGCGCATGACGCTGGGCTTCGTGTACGAGCTGGCCTTTGCCGACTTTGATGAGCTCGAGAAGAGCGCCGGCGCCGGTGCCCCCAAGAAGGTGTCCATGGGCGAGTTGTAAATTTGAACTAGGAGGAAGGCCACACACGCCACTCTGTGACAACAATTATTTTCTCAAATATTTGTCTAGCATGCATTAGGCTCGATAGCAACGGTTTTATACAATGCAATGGTTTCTAGCAAAGCGAGAGCGAGATTGAGTGACACTGCCGTATCCGGCATCCGAGAATATGTTTGTATGTTTGACATTTGTGCAATTTTCCACCGTACATCGTATGGGCATCGTGGGTAGATATGCTCCGTTCGTCTGGACCGTGTTAGTATACTCCACAGAGAAAAACGTGGTAAGAAAGGAAATGAACATGCGGTGGGGATTTTGGCATTGGTCTGATCTAAACATTGATTCCGGGATTCCCATGTTGTAGAAACGAATACGTTGTCGAGAAAACGTGCTCCTCTCAAAAACCGACGCACGTGTTGGTCTGGACTGACAGTTGGGTTGACCGACGGTAAAAACGGCTAGATTCAGGGCAGTTTTGTTAGCGGTCTTGGTGGTGCTGTGCTGGCCAGTGCTGGCAGCCGTGTTAGTGGTCTTAGCGTGCAAGCCCATTTGCTTGATTTAACCTTCAAGACAGAGTGCGGCCACAACCACAACCTTATTCCCAGATCCTGTTCCTGATTTTCGTTTTTCGCCCCTTCTCGTTCCTGTACCTTAATCCTTCTGTTATTACTTCCACTCTTCTTCTTCGTCGCCCGTTCCTGGTCGTATCTTACCTCGGCGGCTTCCTTGCATGCGCTCCACGGGGTAGTATGCATATCTTCCCCGCGGCGATTGTTGATCCTTGTGTTTGTGTGTTCTTATCTTTGCTGCTTGATTTCGGCTTCGACTCCGACCGTATCTCTGCATCACACGCTCATTTACTTGGAAAGGAGAAGAGATTGGCGATCGTTTTCAACATAGAACATTCTTCATGCTCGTTCCTTCTATTCCAGGAAATAACTGTAAACGGGCCGTCCAAAAGTCTTTTACGTATGCACTATCGGGACTCTCCGTCCTTTGCATTTCCTGGTCTTGTATTGGCCCTTTTCGACCTAATACCGGACATTAAACTTTCCCGGAACTAGCTTTCCTCGAGTGTAGCCGCCCTTTTGCCTGCACACTTATTACTTCTCGCCACACAGGATCGAATAAATCAGCCAAATATTACAAAACCTTCCACTCCATACACCATTTCATGAACTCGTCATCGTCTGGATTCTGCAAGTCGTCGGTGATCTCAAAACGTCAAGGCCGGCCTTGGCACATAGGTACAGAAGGAGAACGGGAGGGACTACAACGATGACAGCGAGGAGCTCGTCAAAGAGTTCACAACGATTTGGATAATGCCAAGACTTGTTTGGACGTGTCTGGCAAGCACGCGGGAAAGGCTGAAGCCACGATTGGAAGGTGCGTTCTGGAGAGCCCCTGGTCGGACAGTGGGCGGGGCTGTCTTGTTAGCAGAGTCTTGGCATGCAGATAAACTTACATGAGAGGTCAATGAAGGTCGACCTCCCGAGCTGGCAGAGTTACCTGACCCCGAAGAAGGCACCCAATAACATGCAATAGTGCGGAAGAGACGGAAATGGAGGTCTGTTTCCTCTACAGATTTAGATTGCGGATGTGTGTGGGATATTTTTCTTGGAAGCAGTTGCGACAACGTGGTGGACGGAATTGACTGGGGGCTGAACCGAGAAGGCGCGATCGACTGACCTGCCAGGTACGCCTGTGACCTAGAACATTGGCCACAGGCCTTTCCTTGCCGTCTTTTGCTCTGGGCCCCAGATAGATCACGAGCTAGACCCGTCGATGGAAGGAGCAAGGAATAGGGAGAAAAGGGGAGTAAAAAAAGAGGAAGGAGCGGGTAGGTGAAGGGGAGGAAAATAGATAAAGAGGGAAGGATCGTCGGTACAAAAGGAAGGGTCGCATCAAGAAAAGAGGAAGACGGAAAGAGAGAAGCAACGACCTCCTGTTCACAGCTTTCTGTCACTTAACCTCCCCCAACATGAACAGCTTCCTCGCCTCGCTCGCCCTCGCGGCCGTGGCCGTGCAGGCCCAGAGCATCCACGACATTACGGGCAACCGCTTCCTGTCGCCGTACAACGGCCAGTCCGTCTCGGGCGTCGTCGGCGTTGTCACGGGCAAGTCGTCGGCTGGTCTGTACCTGCGCAGCCCCAAGCTGTCGTGTGATGCCCGCATCGGCAACGGCCTCTACGTCTACAGCTCGACGCTCGGCACGAACGCCAGCATCGCCATTGGCGACACGCTGACCCTGAGCGGCAAGGTCACCGAGTACCGCTCGTCGACGGCGTACCTGTACTCGACGGAGCTCGAGTCGCCCGTCGTCCAGGACTGGGTCTCGGGCAACAACGTGGCGCCCAAGCCGCGCGTGCTCGGCAGCTCGGCCCTGCTGAGCCCGCCGACGGAGCAGTTCACAAGTCTGGACGGCGGCGACATTTTTGCTGTGCCCAACAACGTGAGCCAGGTCTCGGTGGCCAACCCCAAGCTGGAGCCCGAGCAGTACGGCCTTGATTTCTGGAAGGCCCTGAACGGCGATCTCGTCACGATCCCCAGCCCCGTGGCCGTCGGCAAGCCCAACTCGTACGGCGAGGTCTGGGTGCTCGGCAACTGGACGGCCTCGGGCCGCAACGGCCGTGGCGGCGTGACGCTGAGCAGCAAGGATGCCAACCCGGAGACGATCATCATCGGCTCGCCGCTCGACGGCACCAAGCTCGTGACGACCTACAAGATCGGCGACACGTTTGCCGACATTACGGGCGTCGTGCACTACCAGTACGGCTTTTATTATCTGATGCCCCTGACGGCTCCCACATACAAGAGCTCTGCCTCGCCTGCGCTGCCGCCGCCGACGACTCTGCTGAGCACGGGCGAGTGCTCGGGCATTACCGTCGGCGACTACAACATTGAGAACTTTACGCCCTCGGACACCGCCCACGTGTCGGCCGTCGCCGCGCACATTGTCGACTACATGAAGACGCCCGACGTGCTGTTTGTCCAGGAGATTCAGGACAACAACGGCGCCACCGACAACGGCGTCGTCGACTCGTCGCTCACCCTCAGTACGCTGGCTGCGGCCATTGTCAGCAAGGGCGGCCTCCAGTACAGCTACACCTGGATCAACCCGGCCAACGACGCCGACGGTGGCCAGCCCGGCGGCAACATCCGCCAGGCGTACCTGTACAACCCGGCCGTTGTGCGTCTGACCCAGAGTGCGTCGGGCACTGCCGGCGGTGCTCTCGATGCCAATGCCGTTGTGGCTGACTCGTCCAACGGCGGCAAGCCCACCCTCAAGTACAACCCGGGCCGCATCGACCCCACCAATGCCTGCTGGTCCAGCAGCCGCAAGCCTCTGGCCGCTGCTTGGCAGACGGTTGTCGGCAACCACGTCTTTTTCACGGTCAACGTCCACTGGGAGTCCAAGGGCGGCAGCTCCAGCCTGCAGGGTGACCTGCGCCCGCCCGTCAACTCCCCCGTCGTTAAGCGCACCACGCAAGCCCAGGTTACCGGCGACTTTATCGCCCAGATTCTGGCCATGGACAGCGACGCCCGCATCGTCATGGCCGGCGATCTCAACGAGTACAGCGTCGTCCAGCCTGTCACCACGTTTGCCAACGTGTCTGGCATGGTCGATCTCGATGTCGCCGCCGGCATCAGCGTCGAGGAGCGCTACACGTACACCTACGACAACAACATGGAGGAGCTCGACCACGTCTTTGTGAGCAGCGCCATTGCTTCTAACTCTCCTCAAGAGGAGCACCTGCACGTCAACACCTGGGTCAACTACAACGACCAGACCTCCGACCACGACCCCACCGTCGCCTTGCTTAACATGTGCGGCGCCAACATCGCCGCCGGCAGCGGCCTCAACCCCTCATCCGTCGTGTCGGCCCTGCCCTCGTCCACCTCCAAGGCCTCCACCACCCTGACCACCGTCACCAAGTCTACCTCGACTGCCTCCACCACGTCGGCCGGCACCGCTCCCTCCGGCAGCGCTGGCGCTCTGTCCGGCAAGGGCCACCTCCAGGTCACCACCCCGGGCGTTGCCTCGGGCGGCAGCCTGATCACCGCCGGCACCTGGTACCGCGGCGGCGGCACCCCGGCCTCGTACACCGCCACCCCGGCCGCTGACGGCCTGACGTTCACGCTCAGCACCTCCAAGGGCCCCTGCGCCATCCTGGCCGACTCGTCGCTGTCGTGCGCCAGCACCATTTCGTCGCCCTCGAGCTTCGGCTACGACGGCACCTACCTGACCTACAGCTCGTCCAACACGTTCTATGCCACCTCTGTTCCCTCGGGCACCACCCAGGGCACCATTTACACCACGGACCAGTCGGGCGTGACCCTGCAGATTACCTGGGCGGCCGTCTAAACGACTGGTCTAGGAGTGAAAAATCAAAAGTAAACAAAAACAACAACGAAAACGACAACGACAAGCTTTCCTTAATTTTCTTTCCTTTCTTTCCCTTTCCTATCTGTATCTTATTTCGTGACATATTCTTGCAATTACTGTACCTTAATATTGGTGGTTGCGGTGCAGTTTCACCTCATCTTGTCTACAAAAATAAAATAATAATCAAATCAAACTTGTTCGTATCGACTCTTGTTATCAAAGAATAGATTGATTCTTCAAGCTAAAGTGTTATACCAACCGAATAATCTCACTGCCTCCCATTCAAATCACAGATCTGGCCCGATGGCGTGGAGTCGAACTCGGGATGTGGGGTCAAGTAGATACGCGGTATCAACAATTTAAGAAGCAAATGCGAGCGTAGTCGAAATTCTTAAAAATGGAAGTCGGCCTCGACGGTTTGTGATTACGGCGGACCCTCGTCACTTATCACAACAAGCCTTGAGAAAACAATTTAACGTACGGTGTAAATGCCGTAGATTTTGATCAACAATAAAGCCAGAAACACACGCACAAACAAAGCAATAGAAATTTGTGGCGCATTGTAGGTGAGATGGCTGTCCATGTCATTGCTTCTGGCGGTAGTATGTGTGCCATAAACCGTCATCTGCACGTTTTGACGAACACGCTTCTCACACACGTCTCGACACCCCCTCTCTGGCAAGGGTGTTTCGCTAGGCCACTTGCTCGCACTGCATCAATTTCTCGCCCGACTTGACATTTGCAAAAGAGTAGGCTTTGGACTCGCGCGGGAACGTGCCGTTGGCCGCCCACAGGTCCATCAGCAGCTGCACCGGCTCGAGGTCTTCGGCACGCAGCATGTCGAGCGACGTCGCCGTGAGCAAGAAGTGGCTGAAGCAGCTGTTGAGCTGTTTCTCGAGATTCAGGTGGTAGAACGGGTCCTCGTAGTGGCTCCAATACAGGTGGGCGTAGACGCGGAACATTTGCAAAAAGATGGTCTTGCACGTGCTGGCAAACTCTTGAGGAAACCCGCTGCGTCGGCCGGGCCAGTCTTCGGCCTCGGCAGCGGGGGCGGAGAGAGCTGTTGTTGATGTTGGGACAAGTGTGGCGAGAGCTGAAGTTGAGACAAAGGCAGCGTTGGGCGCAAACGAGACAGTGGATGGGTCGGTGGGAAATAGCTTCTCGTCGTTGATCTTACCGGAGATCCACCGCTGCATCAAGGACATGTACTCGTGCGCTGGGACCTCGGTCGGTTCCAGGCGGCTGTTCAGCCAGGTGTACGAGTGGTTTCTAGTGACACACAAGACGCTGCGTGTCAGTTTCATAGTTCCTGTCGCCAACGGATAGACACACGAGAAACGGTAAGGCAGAGAGAGAGAGAGGCTCACCGTCCCGCTGACATTCTCGGGCACGTTGTTATGTTGCAGATACTCTTTCCGTCGGGCTCTTTTTCATGCACAACGCGCACAAAGTTCCATAAGAGCCGATAGTGCTCAACGACTGCGGCTATGGTCAACAAAGGCTGAAGACATGCAACAGAACATGGACATCGCCGCCATACCTTGGTGTGCCATCCATTCACCAATCTCGACTGTCTTTGGCTTCGCACTCAGGGCGGTGAAGTTCCCACGAACAATGTGTTTTGAATACGTCGGATGGAGCCATATCGACAGAGGTGAAGAAGGCCTGGCATTAGTACAAGGATCGTCCGAGGCCAGCCCGATGGACTGGATAAGCGAAGGAGAGCTCGGCAGGGGGGGTACTGCTCTTGGTGCCGACTGGCTCGAAGCCATTTGCCTGTGGTGGTGGTGGGCCGGAAGAAGGTGGATCAGATTGGGCAGTCGTTGGAGACGGGACGGCGTCGCCTGTCGTGATTGCCTCCGTTCTAGTTGCCGCGGGTTTATTAAACGGTCCTCAGAAGCGAGCGTTGCTAAAGAACAACAATCGGTAAGAATTTGTCGTGCAATGATGGAGAAAGTTATGAAATCATGCGTACGGAGTATTGCATTCCAGAGAATAGGGAGGATATGGCGAAGGCAGGCCAGCCGAGTTTACATTTGGTGAAACACCTGAGGCTGAGAAAGGGGCGGTAAGTGCGAAAACATCTATGCAAGGCAGGCAGCGGCTTCGGAATAACTGCTCAGCCCGACCCCTCCTGGCGTGGCGCAGGCGCCCTTTTGGGGTTTCACGTTCTTTAGAAAACCACGATAGATATGTGAGAGTAATTTTCAAGGGGCATGCAGTTGCTAGTTTCTTATGGATAATACATTGTTATTTAGAAGGAACAGGGTTGAAGAGAAGTGACTGATAGTGACAAGTGCTGTTCCAAAATGATGCAATGAGATACAATACGTCACCTGTAGAGGGGGGACGCAAGATTAGTCGTATCCCATGTCTTACACAGACACCGCCTCCACCTGTGTCGTGACTGCATCGTTCTTGAGGTCGCCGTTCTCGGAGCCGGCGTCCGCTTCGGCCGCCTGCCGCTCGGCGAACACGCGCTTGAAGTGCCGCGGCTTGACCTTGGCATTGAACATGTAGTCGAGCTTCAAAAGTTAGCGGCGTAGCATGAAAAGGGAAAGAATGACGGTGGAACTTACATCATTGAAACCCAGACCTTTGGTCTCGGGAATCATGAACCAAAAGGTGATGCACAGCGGCAGGCCCAGACCGGCAAACACGAGACCGACCTTGGCACCCAGGTTGCCGGCGTCGGGGTTGATCATGTACGGCACGACGAAGCCAATGACCCAGCCACTGGATGTGTTAGCACAATTTCATCTGAGTTGAGTAGGACCGGGGGAGAGACATACGCAGCGCCTTGGCTGAAGCCGACGATGGACGCCGTCATGGGCCGCAGCTGGGGCGTGGCCACTTCGTAGGCGAGGGCGAAGCCGACGGCGCCAATAGTCAGCTGGTAGATGATGGCCCAGAGGAAGATGCAGACCAAGACAACCCAGACGGCGCCCGAGGTGTGCACAAAGCCCATGATGCCCATGAGGAGGAGGACGCCCGTCAGACCAAAGATGCCAAACAACAGAAGGGGGCGACGGCCAAAGATTTCGATAAAAGGGAAGGCGACAAGGTTGCTCAACAACATAATGACGTAGAGCACGACGGAGACGGTAAAATAGTTGTCGATTCCGATGAGGTCGAGGAAATCTTTGCGGGTTAGTGGATCAACGGGGGGTTACAGGGGTGAACTGGTGAGGCTATTGGTCTTACAAGTAATGTAGCCCAGAACAAATGCTGCTCCTATCAACTGCTGTGAAGCTACCGCCAGCATCGAGATCATTGTGCGTTTCTACAGGATTAGTAGGAAGAAAAATAAGACGGGCCATGGGTAGAAGGAACTCACCAAGTTCGACCCCTGGAAACACTGGGCAATGAGAGGCCCGTTGAGCTGGGCCTGCTCCTCGAGGTTGCGGCTGACTTGGATCGACTCGTTCATGCGGACAATCTCGGCGTCGACAAGACCCTCGTCGTCGCTGCCGTGGATTCGCCGGAGCATGCGTCGCGCACGCTCTTCATTGTTGTTTTTCAGGAGATGGTAGGGCGATTCGGGGAAGAAGGGGTAGCCGATGAGCAGGACGGCCACGAAGACAAACTGCACGAGGATGACAATCTCGTACGACCAGCGGCCCTGGACCTTTTGCGCGCCGTATGCGACGAGCCTAAAAAGTTAGGAGATGTTCACACTATGCTTTGCAAGAAGGGGACTCACGCAAGAATGAATTGCCCGAAAACGATGGAGCAGTTGTTGATGCACAGGAAGAGACCACGCAGCTCAGGGCGGACCGTCTCGCCGATCCACACCGGGGCCACAACATAAACAATACCGAAACCGATGGCTGCAGTCGTTAGAGAGAACACACACCATATTATCTCAAGTCGTAGTTCGTTTCAAAAGACGGCAGGAGCCAACGACGCTCCTTCCACAATAAGACACATAATGTCCAATAGATTGCAGGAGACACAGTTGCAGCCAAAAAAATGTAGTAGTTGGTGAAGGAAGGACTCACAGTTGACAAGCCGGCCGCCAAGGTACAGCTTCCACTCGTTGCTAGCATACTGCATGCCGATACCGACGGCCGTGAAAACGATACCGAATAGGATGGAGTGCTTGCGGCCGATCCTGTCGAGGACCTGACCCGACACCATGACGCCAAAGATATCACCGGCCGTGGCCACGCCGTTCCATGCCGACTGGATGCTCGCCGAGATCAGATAGCCCGAGGCCTGGCCCGCAAACGGCTTGCCCATGACCTGCTGGAAGGCCGGGAACGCCGTGATGGTGCCGGCATTACCAAAGTCGAAGCCCATCATCATACAGCCAATGGAGCTGTAGATGGCCCAGAGGGCGAACCGCTTCTGCATGCCGAGGATGGTCCATTTTTCGTCGTGCTGGACCTTTGTCCAGTCGTGTTGAGTCATTGTAGAGTAGGGGTGGTGGCGATGGGTAGGAAAGAAGAAGAAGAAGAAAACAAAAAGAGAAAGAGAGATGGGCGGCTACTCAAAAGAAGACGCAGGACAAGCCGACTAACAAACAAGACATGATCGACAGAAACGAAAGAGAAGGACAGCCCTGGTTCATATATAGTCGTGCATATTGACAAAACGCGTGCTCATGATTTGGAGGACAAAAAACAGGTATGGAGACCGACGCAATGGCACACGAAGACTGCAGCTCTCAGCCTGGCCCGGTCTGCAGTTCTTGGGCCTGTGTCTGATCGGTTGCCCGGCTGGATGTCTGGAGACAAAATGTCCGGGGTTGGTCTGGGGTGTGGAGGACGGTTCACCTGGACTGGGTGCTGCCTTTTCTTCTTCGAGACAAGGTTACCACGAGCCAGCTTGACAAAGAATTGACAAAAGGGAGGGAAGACGCAAATCAACAAAAAGTATGAAAATCAAAGCAAGGATAGGAAAGCATAGGAACAGATGGGAAGCGAAATCATTGTCCCCCACAATCCTACCATTTTCTCACCAATTTTTGTCCCCACGAATCTGGGGTATCTCCATGTTTTTTCGGTCTGTGACTCGTGGCCTCCTAGGGCGAAAATGTGAGAAAATAAAAAGGAAAATAAAGGAAAGGAGACGAGGCACTAACACGAATTGACGCTAGAGGGTGACACTGGCGTCGGTAGTATGCATTCGAGGAGGGCAGAAAACGTGCGTGCTCCGGTTGGTAGACTTGAAATAAAACCGAACCGATGCATAGCCGGGCCATCCCCGCGTTTGGGAGCATTTGTTAGTGTTGGTGTCGTTTTGGGGCGACGTGGGTGTGGTTGGTGATGGGCGAATCAGCTGCTCCACGATTGACATTTCCCCAGGTTTTTTTGTCTCTCGGGACGAAAATCTGGAGAAGTGTTCCCGGCTAGAGGATTATTGGTTTGAATGAAGAGAAAAAAGAAAGGAAGAAAAAAGACAAAAGAAAGATATCGACTGGTCAAATGACCCTGGAACAGACTTCAACTTGACAGACCCGCCTATAAGGAGACCTTAAGCGAGTCGGAAAAGAAAAAAGAAAAACCTCCAACCCTAGAAGACAAAAGAGAAGAACTACGACAGTGAAATAAAAACAATGGACCACCACTCGCTTTCCCCGGTTCCCCTGTCCGACGGAACGGCAATGTCGTCTGACAATACATCGACCACTTCGAAAACGACCTCAGCCACAGACATGTCCGACCTGACGGATCTCGCAGAACTGGCCAGCGCGGCAGATGCAATGGACACTGGCCCTGCATCTGGTGGCAGTGACAGTGCAGATGCAGACGCAGAAGGTATTACCGATACCTCAGACACACCCAACGATGGACATGCGCCCATAGATGCGTCACCATCGTCTGATAGACCTGCCACAGCTGGCACCCCTGCCGACACCCCAGCCGAGACCGACATTCCCGGATCGGTTCGCCCGTCTCGGTCTCGGTCCCGGACATCGACTCGCACGCGTGCAGGTGCCATTACCAGAACCGGCCGGCCGCTCAAGATCAACTACCCCAAGAAGCGCGTGTCGGTAGCCTGCGATGTGTGCCGGGCGCGCAAAACGCGTTGTGATGCGCGCAAGCCGGCATGCTCGTTCTGCTCGCAGCTTGGCATCGACTGCGTGTACCGACGGGCGGGTGCTTCGGTAAACAATAACAGCACAACTGCCAGCACACCCACACCAAAGAATGACAACCCGTCCAAGACAGACATTGTCGCGCGGCTCGGTCGACTGGAGTCGCTGCTGCGCGAGAAAGAGACTGTATCGTCGCCATCGCCTGCCCCCGTACCTGCAGCAGTGCCTGTAGCAATACCCGTGGCAGTGCCTGGAGCAGTCTCGGTTGCATCTCCGCTTGCAGGAATTGAACTGCCCACTGGCAACTCGCCTGCCTTGTTTCCACCGCCTACCCCTTCACCTGCTGTGCCATTCTCCGTTGCATCACCCTATGTTGGAGGACACTCGCCCGAGCAGTATCACCACCCTACCCAGCAATACGAACACCCTCAACATCATGATATTCACCCACACCATGTCCAGCACCACCCGCACGTTCATCATGAATCACTGAGCCCTTACGCCGCCACACCTAGCGACCATGGCATCCACGCAAACATTGCAGCCAATGTTGTTGTCAACGAAGATCGCACCGAAGGCCCCTTGCCACTGTTTGGCTACCGCCTCGACTCGCTGTCTCGACTCGGCCCCGACGCCGCCAGTCTCCCTTCTCTGCACGCCCTCTGCCACCTCGATGTCGATACAGAGTTGGAGACGGAACTCTTTGGTCAGTCTACCGCCGCCACGGGTTTGCTTTCGTCGTCTGGCCTCGAAGAGCAGCTGCTGGACTTGAGCCCACGCAGGTGCTGGTCACTCGAACAGGCCTTCTCGCGAGATGTGCTGCCATGGTGCCCGATCATCGAGCAACATGAGTGTACCGCTTTGGTTGCCCGTGCGGCCGAGGATGGGTTCCCCAGAGGTCGATTGGAGACTGCCGTGGCTTTGCTGGTGTTGGCCCTTGGCTCGTTTGCCCGAGAGAGCGGCGGTGATTCGGCATCAACAAGAAAGAGCGGTGGACCTCTCCCAGGCATTGAATACTTTCATGCTGGTCGTCAAGTAATGCACAATGCAGCAGGTGCTTCCGGAGCGTCAGCGCGGTACTCGATTATGCGGGTGCAGTGCGACCTTCTAGTAACATTTTATTTCCTGTTCAGTCTCAAACCGATTCTGGCGTTTGAAGTATTGTCGTCAGCTGGCTTGCGGCTGTTGATGCTGTTGCAGCTGCGATCATCATCTAAATCGGCAACGGCCCGCCAAACAGTTGGCTCGCCCGCGTCGGCGACTTCTGGAACAACAGCCACCGGCTCGCTTGTCGATGGCCACGACGACCCGACTTATGACGAGCGCCTCCACCGGGCGTACTGGACATGCTACTTGCTGGAACACGAACTGCAGGCATACGTGTCCTTTAGTGCCCGTCTCCTCCAAGAGCGTCGGGAATTTGTGCCGCTTCCACTCAGCAATTATGAAGAACCCGGCATGTACTGGTTCTTATCGGAGATTGCTCTGAGGGGCATCTGCTCGAGCATGCAAGACGACCCTGGCTATTACTCGAAGAAACACCGGAGCGGCAGCTGTGGTGGTTATCGGACTGGTGGACGGTACAGCAGCAGCGGTATCGGCACGGGCGGTGTGGCGTGGAACGAGCATATGTTGGATGCACCGATGTTAGTGGAGGAGGTGACGCTGCAGCTGTTGGAGTGGCACGCAAACCTGGCGGCGCCCGTCTCCTTTCCTCTGGATGAAGCAACCCCTTCAGGATCTAGAGTGCCTATCCTCCGGCCTCTGTTGGATCCGCACAAGGTGTTTCTGCGTGCACAGTTTTACGCCGTGCAGGCGACATTGCGGTGGCCGTTTGTTGTGCAACTTTTGACGCAAGGGACTTCTGGTGTGGCCAATGCCAACCCTACGACGCCCGGCCCAGGTGTTGACGGCGCGGCGGCATCGTTGCACTATGCCGTGTTGCATGTGTATGCTGTCGAACCGTTGATGCAGGACCGGCACCTGATGCTGTTTGCCAACATTGCCGGCCTGTTTTGTGTGACGATGCTGTTGTTGTGTGCACACGGCCTTCCACAGCTGGCGGCGATCCAGCACCCAGGGACAGAAGCAGCAGTGCGTGCTGCTTTGACATCTTTAAAGATATGGCAGAACGAGCCGAATGTGAAAACGATGGTGGCGCGGGTGGAAGCGTTGGCGAGGTCCAAAGGTGTAGCTATTCTCTGAAATTATGAATGAATGAGAGAAGCAATGAAAATACGAAATCATATCAAAGGTTACCCCTATTTTTGTCACATGCTTTGTGAAATGTTCTCAAAACGGAAGGATCCATTGTGTGCAGCTTCCCAAGTAAACTTTACTCATGGAATGCGCCTGCCTAATTATCTATATACAAGTTGATGATCAAAACAGGAAGGTACAGACCACTACTACTCCTTCTTTTCTGCCTCCTTTCCGGTAGCCACATCGTAAAAGATGAAGCCCATTCCAATGCCCTTGGGCAACATGTCGAGATACCCCCGGTTCTGGCTGCTAAAGTTGGGGTTGAACACGACCGTCTTGTGGTCGACATCCCGCGGCACGAAATGCGCACTATACTCAATCGGATCCTGTTTGCGAGCAGCCCACTCTTCAACCACCGGCTTGGCGGATTCGGGTAGCACCACCTTGGCGGGGCACTGATACCACCACGGCGTGTGCACAAAGGCGAGCATGATGCGCGGGTCGGGCGACGGGTTGGAGAGGCCGGCGTGCCACAGTCTCAAGTCGCGGAGGACGACGGACCCGCGCTTGACGACGGGCTGGATCGGCGGCGCCCAGGCTCGACGGGCTTCCAAGCACTCTTCGCGGATGCCGAAATCGCGGGTGTTGTCGTTGCTGGTGTCGTACTGCCGGTCTCCCGGTGCAGAGTCTTCGTCTTCCGGGACACAGTTTCGGTGATCCCGGAACGAGGTGTCACGATGAGAACCCAGCCACAACTCGGTCGACCCGTTCGCCGGCGAAACGTCCACCAGATAATAGTTTGTGACAATGGCAAAAGGGAACTGGGCGTGGTTGAACGTCAGGTCGGCGTGGATCTTTTGGCGCGCCCCATTGAAGCCGCCGAGCGCCGTGTTGCCGTTGACGTAGGTCACGACAGGCCGCGGGCCCAGCAGCGATGAAAGAACCGTGGCGGCCGGCTTGTTGGCCCAGACGTCCTCGTACATGAGCGCCGGGTCGAGCGGCGGGCCTTGGGACATGTTGCCGGTCGGTCGGCCATCCACTGAGTTGTCGTTGAAGTGTGTCGTCGGCAGCTTGGCCATGGCCTCGGCTTCTGTGCTCAAAAGACCGTTCAAAGTGTCGACGTGCTCAAGGTCGACGGCGTTTTCGAGGACGACGAGGCCGTCCCGGTGCATGGCCGTGATGGCGGACGCGACATGTTCTTGGGTGATGACACCCGTGGAGCGCTCGTCGTCGGAGAGACGCACCACCACGGGCTCCTGGAACTGGTACTTGATCTTGGAGGGCATTTTGGAAGGTGGCTGCTGAGAGAAAAACGGAGGAGTGTCGAGGTGAGTATATCACTTGGCAATATTGACGATGGGCAACGGGTTATCGACAAGACGAGGCGAGGATTCGATACAAATACTCAAACTGTCTCGATATCTACGTCATCCGAGCACATACGACGCGATGAAATATAAGGATTGTCTCGCAAGTCTTCCATCTAATCTGACGAGACAGATCTCTCACAGACGAGAATCAGACCACGCAGAGCATCTCAGACTGCCCTCCGCGGTCGGTTGAATCGGCACACGATATCCTAAGGACTGTCGGTTGGCCGCCGGTCCCGGGTCGGTTCGATGCACAGTGTTCCGGGACGTCTTTCAAACTCAACCCACAATAAGAAGTGTATCGAGTCCATGTGGCCATTAGGCACCGCACGACCCCAGGTCAGCTCCTTCATATTCAAATCAACAGTTCACTAATACAGTTTAGTGATCCTTGCTGTCCATACATTTCTGACGACGAGTGAGGTGAACCGGGGATGGTGGACCGATCGACCGGCGATAATCCTCAGACTGGAGAAACTCCGGGTAAAATGCAAGTGGCAGGTCCAGTTTTATTGGAGAACTCTGGGACAAAGTGTTTTTGAACACCTTTTGACCACTAAATATGTCCGGAGGCCGGCGTCGGAGAATTGGGCGGACAGCACTAACACGGCATCAAATGCGGGGATTTTGTCAAATTCGTCAATTTTGTTGGTGGTGACATGCAGAAAAAGCGTGCCCAGAGGTGGGGGTGATAACAAAGGCGACATCATACAGTCATTATGACCGGTGCGTGCCACACAGAGCTCCGAATATAATATCCCACATATTGCCAGGATTCCTTCTTTATTTTGAAAGACAACCGTACCGACCAACATCAACCGAAGAAAATCAAACCACGAACCGACTCTTATTGTTACCCCCGAGGTCATTCAACCGAACCATCACAAACATACACACAATCACATCCAACCGACAACTCTGCAACTGACAACATGACCGGCGTCGCTCTCCTCGGTGCAGGCATTTTTGCCAAAACTCGTGAGTAGCCAGCACATGACTCTTTTCTTCATTTTGATTCACTCGCTTACCAAATAGAGCACCTCCCCGCCATTGAGGCCACCAAGGACCTCAACCTTGTGGCCGTCTATTCGCGCTCGCAGTCATCGGCTGAAGCGCTCGTCGCTCTCGCCAAATCGTCCAAGCCCCAGGTCTACTATGACAGCCCCGCCTCGGACAACACTCTGGACGCGCTGTTGGCCCGCTCCGATATCTCGGCCGTCGTTGTGTGCTTGCCCATCCTGACCCAGCCCGAAATTATCCGCAAAGCTCTGGATGCCGGCAAGCATGTCCTGAGCGAAAAGCCCATTGCGCCAACCGTCGCGGGCGCCAAGGAGCTGATCGCCTACTACGACAGCTTGCCCGCCGCCACCCGGCCCATCTGGTCCGTCGCCGAGAACTTCCGCTACCTGCCCGTCCTGCGCAACGCCGCCGCCCAGCTCAAAGAGATTGGTGGCCGCCTCGTCGGCTTTTCTCTTACGGTGAACAACTTTGTCAAGGAGTCCAGCGAGTACTACAACACCGAGTGGCGCAAGACGCCCGGCTACCAGGGCGGGTTCTTGCTGGACGGCGGCGTGCACTTTGTCGCCGCCCTCCGGTTCCTACTCGGAGCTGCAGGTGATGAGATCTCCCAGGTCCTCTCGCTGTCCTCCCTCCTCGAGGAGCGCCTACCCCCCGTTGACAATGTCCACGGCGTCGCCTCGACCCGCAACGGCATCAACGGTACGGTCTCCATCACCTTTGCCACCGAGTTCAAGGACACGCTGGAGGTGACCGTCATCACGACCGAGGGCCGCGTGACCTGGGATCTGCGCAAGGTCGTGTCCGTCCGCCGCGGCCAGCCTGATGAGCAGACGACCTCCTTCGAGGAGAACTATGGCGTCCCCGGCGAGATCGAGGCATTTGGCGCGAGCGTCGCTGCTGGCAAGGCGGATCCTCTCCAGAGCCCACAGGAGGCGCTCAAGGACCTGGCGCTGCTGCAGGCCCTGCTCGAGTCTGGGCCGACGGGTGCCATCACCAAGGTTTAGGAGTGTGAATCAAGTAGTTGAAAAGATCGATAGAAATTAATTGAAATCATAGACATGCTATGTTTTATTGTACTTTTATCCACCCCTGTTGAACTTCACGGTGTGCATTGTATTCTCATCGGTTCATACCCCATGCATGGTCGCATGAAAGGCATCTCCACAGTCTATTCGCTTCGGTTTGTTCGCCGCGGTCGGTCTCCAACAAATTCCAGCATTTTTGGACACGACAGGTGTTAGCTCCACACATGGCACGCACTAACACGTCGGTTCACCAAAAGCTGCGAACCGCACACCCCGGACAACAATCCGACAGCGTTGAATCTTATCAAAACGCCTCAAATAGCATGTGCCATCCACACATGAATCATTCATACGTATCGTATTGATAACTTGCCTCATTCTTGACTTCTCCAATGGATTCCCCATTTGCATTTTACAACACGTTCCAAGAGGGTTAGAATCGGGTTTCAAACCTCTAGTCTCTGCATAAAAGTCACATGCAAGAGGTAATTATTCAATACATGGCAAATTCCATACTTAAGCAACATAATGACTTCAAAGCCCTTCCCTCTAAATGCTCAGGATGGGCCTCTGACAGGAGACCCTGTGAAGTTTGAGTTGCAGTTCAGAAACGGAAGGAGGCGTCCAGTACGACGTACTTTCCTTGGACGTCGATAATAAGAGTTGACCAGAGAAATCCCATCCTTACGATACAACTATTCAAGTTTCATCTTAATTTTCCCAGGTTTTTGTCTGTTTTTTTTTTACAGAGCAAAGTAAACAATACCATATCAACATGTCGTCCTACCTATCTTCCACGCAGCCTTTGGTGGCGATTTGGGCTGTTAGCTGCTGTTGGTGCCATTGGCTGAGAGTAGAAATAGAGTGGGTCCTCTGCAGCCTTCCGCCACTTGCTGGTTCCTTCCCCTGCTCGCCGCCTTCCATCGCGCTAAGAATTTTGACGGCACATCACGTTCTGACGTCGCGAAGGCTTCAACTTTCAATCAGCCTGCAACTCTCGACAGCGCACCACGACGACGGCGCGACCACCCGCGATAAATAATTGATAGCGAAGCTCCTCCCTACTACGAAGAAAAGAACACGACAAGACCACCTACCGGCTACGCACCCTCCACCGCCACCATGGAGGGCCTCGAGGCGCTCGAGGTCATCTCGCTGGTGGCCAAGGTCGCCTCCGAAATGGAGAACCACGTCGGCATGAACGACCGCGACGTGGCCGAGTTTATCATTGCGCAGCGGCTGGCGAGTGATTCTTTCAAGACGTTTAAAAAGAAGCTGGTTGAGCTGAATGTCGACTTCCCACCGAGCTTGGTGGAGAGCATCGACCGGCTGGTGTGCACTCTCCATCCTGAGATGAGAGGACGGCAAGAGAAGAGCAAAGAGTCGTCGAGCAAATCAAAGTCCCGCGCCGAAAAAGACAGCATATTCAAGGGGTTGTCGATACAGGACAAGGAGGTAGAGGACACGCACGAGGCGGACGAGATTGACGATGCGTTGGCGCTGCTGGAAGGACTGGCGAGCAAAGGACCCAAGAAGGAGAAGTCAGCAGCAACAACCTCAAAAGACAAGGAGCGCACCCGACACCGAGACAGCGCAAGCCCACGAGACCGACACCATGACAAAGACAGAGGGCGCGACCGCGACCGCAAATCAAGATACCGATCGAGATCTCGCTCGCCCTACAGATCGCCATCACGGTCTCGCTCACGATCGAGAGGGCGGAGGAGACGGCACGGCTACGAAAGCGAGGAGGACGACTACGGGGGACGGAATGCAAATGGGAAGCGGACAAGAGACGACAGACGCGACGACCGGAGGGAGGATAAAAGAGGCCGCGATCGCGACCACCACAATGGACACGTGGGCCCCCTCGACGACGCCCCCGAACTGAACAAGATTTACGACGGCCACGTCACGGGCGTCAAGGACTTTGGCGCGTTTGTCAACATCCACGGCGTGCGCGGCAAGGTCGACGGGCTCGTGCACGTGTCGGCGCTCGTCGACGGCCAGCGTGTCAACCACCCGTCAGATGTTGTCAGCATGGGGCAGGCTGTCAAGGTCAAGGTGGTCAAGATCGAGGACCGGCGGATCGGGCTGTCTATGAAAGAGGTGGACCAGGTGTCGGGCGAAGATTTAAATGGAACCCCTCAAGACTTGTTCCAGTCGGGCGCCAACATGGAGGCACTGGGTGTGCGGGGCAGTGCGCGCATCAGCAGCTCGACCGTCATGGACATGGACGGCAACCCCTCTAAGAATGGTGTTAACGGGCCTCCCCAAGGCAAGGGCCGCGGCAAGAAGAGAATGACCTCGCCCGAGCGGTGGGAGATCCGGCAGCTGATTGCCAGTGGCGTCGCCAAGGCGTCCGACTACCCCGACCTGGAGGAAGAGTACAATTCCACGCTGACGGGCGAGGGCAACATCGAGCTCGAGGAGGACGTCGACATTGAAATTCGCGACGAGGAGCCGCCTTTCTTGGCGGGCCAGACCAAGCTGTCTCTCGAATTGTCGCCCATCCGTGTTGTCAAAGCCCCCGACGGATCTTTGAACCGAGCCGCCATGGCAGGCGCCGTCCTCGCCAAAGAACGCAAAGAACTACGCCAGCAAGAGGCCGACGCAGCCAAGGCGGCCGCCGAGAAGGAGAAGGTGGACCTCATGTCGCAGTGGCACGACCCCATGGCCAACCCGGAGCAACGCAAGTTTGCCAACGACGCACGGGCAGCCCAGCGCGCCATTGGCGGTCCTTCTGGCGGCGGTGGTCCCGGCGGCGGCCCCGAGCCGGTGCCCGAGTGGAAGCGCATTATCCAGAACAAGGACCAGTCCTTTGGCAAGCGCACCGACCTGAGCATGAAGGAGCAGCGCGAGACGCTGCCCATCTACTCATTCCGGTCGCAGCTGATCAAGGCCGTCCAGGACAACCAGATTCTGATTGTCATTGGCGAGACGGGCTCCGGAAAGACTACGCAGTTGACTCAATACCTGGCCGAGGCCGGGTTTACCTCCAACGGCAAGATGGTCGGCTGTACCCAGCCTCGTCGTGTGGCCGCCATGAGTGTCGCCAAGCGTGTATCCGAGGAAGTCGGCTGTCCGCTCGGTGAAGAGGTCGGCTACACGATCCGCTTCGAAGATCTGACAAGCCCGGCGACGCGCATCAAGTACATGACAGACGGCATGCTGCAGCGCGAGATTCTGTTGGATCCTGAACTCAAAAGATACTCGGTGATTATGCTGGACGAAGCGCACGAACGGACAATAGCGACAGACGTCCTGTTTGGTCTTTTGAAAAAGACAGTCAAGAGACGCCCCGACCTCAAGGTGATTGCCACCTCGGCGACGCTCGACGCTGAAAAGTTTTCTACCTTTTTCAACGGCGCGCCCATTTTCACGATCCCCGGTCGCACGTTCCCCGTCGAGATTCTCTACTCGCGGGAGCCCGAATCGGATTACCTCGATGCGACGCTCGAGACGGTCATGCAGATTCATCTCACAGAGCCATCGGGTGATATTCTGGTGTTCTTGACGGGCCAAGAAGAAATTGACACGAGCTGCGAGATTCTGTACGAACGCATGAAGGGCCTGGGCTCGGCCGTGCCTGAACTTGTCATTCTACCCGTCTACTCGGCCCTGCCCAACGAGGTCCAATCGAAGATTTTCGAGCCGGCACCGCCGGGCGGCCGCAAAGTCATTATCGCCACCAACATTGCCGAGACGAGTCTGACGATTGACGGCATCTACTACGTTGTCGACCCCGGCTTCGTCAAGCAAAATGCCTACGACCCCAAACTCGGCATGGACTCGCTGGTAGTGACGCCCATCTCGCAGGCCCAGGCCAACCAGCGTGCCGGTCGTGCCGGCCGTACCGGTCCCGGCAAGTGCTTTAGGCTGTACACGGAGGCAGCGTACCAGACGGAAATGCTGCCGACGACGATCCCCGAAATCCAGCGCAAGAACCTGAGCAATACCATTCTGATTCTCAAAGCAATGGGCATCAACGACCTGCTGCACTTTGATTTCATGGACCCGCCGCCCATCAACACCATGCTCAGCGCTCTCGAGGAGCTGTACGCGCTGTCCGCCCTCGATGATGAAGGTTTGCTCACGAAACTGGGCCGCAAGATGGCCGACTTCCCCATGGACCCGACGTCGTCGAAAGCGCTGATTGCCTCGGTCGAGCTGGGCTGCAGCGACGAAATGCTGAGCATCATGGGCATGATCGCGCAGCCCAAGGGCGTCTGGTACCGGCCCAAGGACAAGCAGCAGCAGGCAGACGCCAAAAAGGCAAAGTTCAACGACCCGCACGGCGACCACCTGACGATGTTGAATGTCTACAACAGCTGGAAACGCTCGCGCTTCAGCAAGCCCTGGTGCCAGGAGCATTTCCTGCAGTACCGCGTGCTGACGCGCGCCAAGGACGTGCGGACCCAGCTCGAGCGGATCATGGAGCGCTACAAGCACCCCATCGTGTCGTGCGGCACCCACACGGACCGGGTCAGACAGGCCCTGTGCGCCGGCTTCTTCCGAAATGCATCCCGCAAGGATCCCCATGAAGGATTCAAGACGCTGATCGAGGGCACCCCCGTCTACCTCCATCCGTCGTCGGCCCTGTTCGGCAAACAGGCCGAGTGGGTCATATACGACACTTTGGTCTTGACGACCAAAGAGTACATGCAGTGCACGACGGCGATCGACGCCAAGTGGCTGGTGGACGCAGCGCCGACGTTCTTCAAGCTGTCGCCGAGCGACAAGCTGAGCCGGCGGCGGCGGGCCGAGCGGATCCAGCCGCTGTACAACAAGTTCCAGACGGAGGAGGACTGGCGGATCAGTGCGCAGAAGCGTGGTGGACGCAGCGGTGGTGGCGGTGGTACGTGGGGTTAACGATGTGCGTCAGCGCATCTTGTGTTTTGTTTGTTTTGTCCTTGTCTATCTTACGGCGTTGACCATGGAGGTAATTATTTATTGGGATCAATATAGCATCAAGGCATTTTGTCACGTTTCTTGTCAAACTTTTGGTTTCCTTTCTTTTTCATTTATTTCTATGTGCAAAATTCAAAGCAAAGCAATGTATGGCCTGTCCAGCAGGAGTGCCGGTGAGTCCAGCGTCTTCCGTCTATCTTTTTGTCCTTCCACTAACCGTCTACATCAACAGGTAACCAAAGCCAAGAGCCAGAGCGCCCAGCACCGTCATCGGCGCCGAGAACATGGACGAACTGCCCGACGTCTGCTTGCTTTCCGACAAGGCAGCAACAATTGAACCGTTGGCGCTCATGCGCACCGTCGAGCCGATGTCGCCCCAGCGGATGTTGCTGAAAGTCACAGCCGCGTCCGAGTTGTTCATGGCAATGATCTTGGGGTCGCCCTGCGTCGCCGAGCACGGGCCGGCCTCGCCGCTGTCGAGCCACGTCATGAAGTCGCCGGGGGCGTCCCAGATGCTAAAGATCAGGACCATGCCGCGCGCCAGGGACTTGCCCATGGTCTGGAGGCCGCCGAGCCGCACGAAATCAGTGGCGCCGTTGGTCGTGCAGAAATCTTCCGTGATGGTGCCGAAGCCCGTGGCCAGCGCCGAGATGGAGTTTGTGCTGCCGTTGCTCGACTTGGTGGCCGAGCTGACCATCTTGCCGTTCTGGATGTACATCCGACGGATCTCGGCGAGGGTGCCGCCCGTGGTGTTGTCGGCCGAGATGAACTGGGTCACGACCGTGAATGGCTTGCTGGTGTCGACGGTGCCGCCCGGAGCGTAAAAGTTCTTGGCACCGGCACGATACGGGTTGACGCCGCAGCCGTTCTTGTCGCAGACGGCCGGCTCGCCACGGCCGCAGCTGTCGCCCGAGCACTGGAAAAGACCGGTGCCGCTGCAAGTGTGCGGCGTCATGGCGGTGGCGGCATTGTTGGCCTCCCAAATGTCCATCTCGTTGCAGCAGGCGCCCGAGTTGTTAAAGTTGGCCAGACCGTTGATAAACGTCGTGTTGAAGCACTGGGCGTCGCAGTAGCCCGTGCCGTACTGGGCGCCGGCCGGGTTGGCTGCCGAACGGCCGCCCGACTCGTCCATCTCCGACAGGTACAGCGCACCGTTGACGCCGCACCCGACCTTGCTCATGTCGACATCATAGGTGAACTCCTGGTTGGCGAGCTTGAGCATCTGGTAGTTCTTGTCGTCTTCGGCCAAGAGGTACACGCGAGGGCTTAGGGTCTGGATGTTGGCGCCCGAGCCGTTGAACAGCCGCAGCGTCATGGCGTTGCCGGTCGTCGAGACGCCGTGCGCCGTGTAGTCATAGCCCTCCAGGGCACAGTTTTGCGAGCACGACGTGGCGTCGGGGCACTGCGTCTTGTTGGCGACGTCGCAGGCGACGGCCGGCTGGCCGACGGCGTGCAGCGAGCGCGACAGGGCGTCGGTGACAACGCTGGTCTGCATGGTCTTGCAACCGCCGGCTGTCGTGCAGAACATGGTCGGCAGTTTGGGGTGGACTTCGGGGACGGCATTGCCGATTTGCTGGGCGACGGCCGACCCGAGGAAAAGAAGCAGCGCAGCTGACATGGTGAGGGAGTGGATGTGAAAAAAGAATGTGAGAAAGAAAATCAATGAATGAATGACGCGATGAACAACCGGGTTCAAGAGCGTTGGTGATGAGGATGGGGAACAGAAATCAAAAGAGAGAGATGAAGGAAAGAGAAGACACAAAACTCAACGACCAGGAAATACGTCCATTATGAAGGGCGATCTCTTCATCTTCTTTACTTTATATCAACCAAGACTCTCGGCCCGGCATCCGTTTTGGCATCCGTTGTGACAAGGTTTGACAAGTCGACATGGTCTAGCCCTTATTCTGGAAGAACGTTTGTTCATTACACTTGGAGGGGCTGGGGCCAACAACAGGAGACGTCGAAAGGGAAACACTGCATCCGATGCACGATCGTCGAAACTTGTGACGCTCAGCTTGGCTCGTCTGTTCTATGTGAAGCTTGTTTTATTGACACCCCTGGAGAGTCATGTGGAGAGGAGAGCGGCTTGCGGCCTTCGGCAAGCCGTTCATGGCATGACTTCGACACCCCTCTCTAATCCTGCTCACTCTCTTTTCACTCATTTCCTGGCTCTGGTTCGGGATGTGGCCGCTCATGACGGTCACTAGGATCAGAGACGAGGAAAGAACAAGGAGACGAAGGATTACAGGAGACTGATGAAGCGGACAGAGAAACAAGGGCAGTTGCAAGGGGATGTCGGTGCAAAAGGACAAAGAGAAAAGTGAAGATGACAGGGCACTCTCTCTGCTCGCATCTAGATCGGATGAAACGCTGCCGTTGTGGAGAATCCCTGGAGGAGTTGCGTGAACCAAGATCCGGTCTCGATGCGTGGTCAGTGTTGCAATTAAGGGTGATCTAGATCTTTTACAGGATATTCTAGTATTCTAGTTAGCAGGTCTATTCATGAGTATTCACTTTATTGTTGCCTTTGGTAGTTATTTTATCCACAATTGAAATCAATCCAAATTAAACCAAAGAGAAAAATACGATTTTTTATATATATTTTTGGGAGTAATTTTTCTTCTTCAAAAATAAAAATGTAATGATTCAGAAATTAAATGACTAAAATATCGACAAACCAAAACTGTCACCTGCCTATCTGCTCCTTTTGTGAACAACGGAACACTCCTATCCTTCAGTACCAAACTTGCCACTGGCGATCAGTGGTTTCGTCGAATTTATCCATGGGATTTCTGCCGGCTGTTGTTGCCTTGAACGTACTGCCCTTGTGTCTCATGTCTCATCGCTGTTGAGAATAAAAAGTGATGTGCCGGCTAATACAAGCGAGCCGTTAAATGACGTAGAGCGAATGAAAATGTCTACTTCACTTGTATGATATCTTTATTTGCTTGATTTATTTCATTTAAACAGTATGAACTAGGACACAATGTAAACAACACCGGATTTTACTCCTTTTCTCTCTTTGACTGTCTACTCTTTTGGCCGCTCGGGCAGGTCCTTCTCCTTCTTGTCGCCGCCCTTCTTGCCCTCCTTGGCCTTCTTGGGCTCCGGCGCCGGCTTCGGCTTGGGGTTGGGGTTGCCGGCCCACTGCAGGCGGCGCGGCTTCATGTACGAGGCCAGGACCTCGTCGGTGACGGCCTTTCTCCGCTCCTGGAACTCCTCGACGTTCTTCTGCAGGACGTCAATGGCCAGCTTCTTGAGCTCGCCCGTCAGCAGCTCGCCCTTTTTGTAGTCGTTGTAGATCTTGGCGAGCTTCTCGTCGTCCTCCTCAAAGTAGGTGAGGTAAATGTAGGACACGTCGACGTCCGGGTTGCCGCCCTTTTCGCGGTGCTCCTCAATGGTCTCGCGACCGCCGCTAAAGGCATGCTTGTTGATCTTGGTCTTGATCTGCTTGGCGGAGTCGGTCATGAAGATGGCCGAGTTGGGGTTGGACGAGGACATTTTGCCGCCGGCGCCCTGCAGAGCGGTCAGGAACTTGGAGTGGATGAGGGCGGGCTTAGGCGACGGGTAGCGCATGCGGTGGGAGTTGTCGCGCAGCAGACGGAAGTAGGGGTCCTGGTCGATGCCCATGGGGATGAGGCAGTCGATCTTGGCAATCTCCTTGGTGCGAACCTCGGCGGGCGTGTCGGACCAGATCTCGGGGTACGACGTCGCAAAACCGGCGACGCACTGCACCGACGGGAAGAAGATCTTGCCGACGTTCGAGGAACCGTCAAAGCCGAAAGCGCCGCGGACCTGGTTGTACGTCACGAGCCGCGAGAACTCCCAGGCGTTCATCAAGAAGTGGTTGCTCAGGTACTTGAGGTCGCTAAAGATAAACGTCTTCTTCTGGTCGAAGCCCAGCGCAATAATGTCACGCGCATTGTCCATGCCGTACTGCAGAGTGTCCTCGAACGCCAGGCCGTCCTTGAACAGCGCCTTTTCGTCGTCTGTCAACATGAATACCAGGGGCACGTCAAACACATCCTGCAGCCACTTTGTGAACTGCAGAGGGATCGTGTGTCCCAGGTGAAGACTGCCCGTGCTGGGACCGCGGCCGGTATACAGAAAGAAAGGATCGCCGTGCTCGTAGCGGGTCAGGATGCGGTCAAAGTCGCGGTGGCTGAAGAACAGGCCCCGGCGCAACCAACGGTGTGGCTTGTGGCCCGTCACCCGCTCGAAGCGCTCGAGGAGAGCCTCGTCAATCAGGCTCGTCGCCCACTTCTTGCTAATGGCCTCGTAGTCGAAAGCGAGAACCTCGCCGTTCTCGTCGACGCCGCCCTGCACCGACCAGGGGTTGATATCCTGGTCGGCGGCAGCAGGAGGGGTGGCAGTCGCCGCAGCGTCGGTGGCCATTGTGGGGTGAGGGGGGCCGTTGGTAGGTGGGATATGGAGGGGTCGTGATGTTGAAGGTCGAGGAGTGGTGAGTCAAGGAGTAAAGCGAGGTTGTTGACTCTCCTTTTCGAAAATCGCAGGAACCTCAAGTATGCGTCACGTCGTGGGCCGCACCTGCCAGATTGGACTCTTTGGGCTGCCCCGCGAAAAAAAGGCAAAAAAACGCTTCGAGCCGTCTCAACGGGCGAGGGGCAGGCGCAGGTCCCGTTTCCCAATCTGGCAGTCTAAGTCTGGCATGGCAGTCTGGCACTTTACCAGAGACAGCGCAGTGGGGCCGCTATGCCGTTGGTTTTACAGGGGACTAACAGCGATATTAAGTGTCAGTTTTTGGGGAATGCGATCACGTGTAGCAATTGCTCAAGAAAGACAGATGAGAGTCTTTGACAACAGCCCTGTACCGCTCATGATTTTATTCATGTCAAGTTCAGACGAGAGTAAGCTTATTCAATATCGGTGATGTATTTAAATATTGAGTATTTTGCATCTCCGAGTTGCGCTGAATATATAAAATTATGCTCTATATGCGAATGATTCCAAACTCCTTTTTGATACAAACAACAAAAATCCAGAATGCTTTTGCAAAAGAATAAAACACTTTTGTAGACAGTTCGTAAACTGCCTTGTAAGTCGATGTAGACACCGCCGTTATCGTCCTCACTTCTTTCCACGGTCGCGACGGCCCACCTGGTGCAGCCGCAGCTTCTTCTGGAACCGGCCACCGACCATGCTGTCCTCGTGACCAGCACCCGTACCACTGCCCCGAGGTCCGTCGACCGTGTCGATGCCTCGCTTGCGGCTCTTGTCCAGGGCCGACCGAACACCAGACGCACCGCCACCGCTCTTGCGCTGCGTCAGGCGGTTGATGCGGTCCACACCCTCGCCCAGACCGCGCCACTCCTCGCCGCCAAAGCTCATCTGGCTGCTGCCACCAGCCTCGGCCGCCCTCTTGGCCTTGTCCTTCTTGCTCGCCTTGGGCAAGCGCACAAAGTTGCGCTCTTCGTACTCGCGGCGCTCGTCCTCGCGCTGGCGTTCCGAGGCCGTCGTCAGGTGGCGGCCGCGGCCGGCAATGTTGGCGCCCACGCTGAGCTCGGCCATGGGGGCGGTCGACAGCTCGTCGGCGATAAACTCGTCCATCGTGGCCGACTTGAGCGGGCCGCGGGCTCTCTTTTCGCGGCGTTCGGTTGTGGGCATCATCGTGGGGGCAATCTTGGGTGGGCGGTAGACTCCCGTGGCGCCTTCGGTAGAAACGCCTGCCTTTGCCTTGGCCGCAGTGGCAGCGGCAGTCGATGTCTGTGGCCGGACAAAGGCGCCGCGGTTGGGCCGGCTGGCTGTATCTTCCTCTTCGTTGCCGAAAACGGCGTCCTCATCGTCGGATCCTGAGCCAGAGTCTGAGCCCGAGTCCGAGTCGTCCTCCGAATCGTCCTCCTGTGCTGCCGCCTCGTCGGCCTTTTGCTTGGCCGTCCGCTCGACGTCCTCGGCCGCTCTCAATGCCTTCTCGACCTGGTAGCGCAGCTTGTCTTCGAGCGGCCGGACGCCCTTTTCGAGGTAGAGGCGCAGCTCGACGAGTTTCTTGACCACGGACTGGCCGACGTTGGAGTTGGAGAGTGAGAGGTCGGAGTCGGAGTCGGTGGCAGAGACGTTCTTGAGCTTGAGCAATATTAAGAAGACCATGTGCTCGAGGTAGCTGAGGAGGAGTTCGTTCTTGACGTCGAGCAGCGAGAGGCCGTCTTCAGGTGGTGTGAGCGCCGACAGTTTGGGTGTCGCGTCCGAGACGGACACGACCGACTTTTGGAGAGACTCTAGGAGTTGTGGTAATGTGGTCGCCATTGTGTGGGTTGTGGATTGTGAAGTTGTGAAGTTGCTTGAGTGTTCGTAGAGAGTAAACATTTCCAGAAAAGAGACTTAACTTTTCTGCCGCTGTTGGGCAGGCCCTAGGCCCACTTATATTAGTCAGCCTGCCCTCCTATATATAGCCTGGCCTCGACCCCCTTTTGGCTTTGGCCTCTCTCTCTCCTTTAGTCCTTAGCGATAGTTCTATCGACTCCTTTCCGCCCAACAGGTCATGAGCCCTCTTGCGTATTACCGTTGCGCCTGTTGACTGCTAACCGGCGGATCGTATCACGAATCTCCTCCCTTTTACCGCTCGTTTCGTCCCTTTTCTAGCCACACACACACACACATCGGGGGGGTGACGCCCCATCGGCGGCTCAACACATCGCGACAGAAGATCGCAGCGACAGAAGATCGCACACACGGATGGCTTGTTTATCAGGAGTATAGACCCGTTAAAGCCATCGAGCTCAACGCCGGTACCTCACGTCAACAACGGCGGACGAAACTTGATCGCAGGGATGATAAAGGGAGGACCGAAACAACAACAACAACGCGCCCCAACCGCGACGGCGGTATGGAACTTCAGGGGCAGCCGTAACGACGGCTTCAAAGCAAACAAATACGGCCAATGTAGCCTCGGGAGGCCCTTATAGCTCTTAATCTTTATAGTTTTCACCTTCTTATACTTACGGTAGTGTTTTTCACTTATTAAACGAAAAGATTTTTTTTATTTTATTTTTTTTTTTTTTTATGTGGGTGCCTCGTTACCAGGCTAAAGGGCAGTGTTGGGCAGGCCTTAGGCCCACTTATATTAGTCAGCCTGCCCTCCTATATATAGCCTGGCCTCGACCCCCTTTTGGCTTTGGCCTCTCTCTCTCCTTTAGTCCTTAGCGATAGTTCTATCGACTCCTTTCCGCCCAACAGCCGCTGTAATTTTTTCTTATCGATAACACTTGGGTGGACACCCCCTGTACGATAAGTGACCCGCTGCAGACACAGGAGGCGCTTGCGCCCAGCCTTCTACTGTAGCAAATTTGCCAAATGACTAAGCTGACGCGACGCTAGTGCTTCAGTTGGCAAAGGTTTCGTTTCGCGGCCAAGCTCCAGTTGCAGGCAGGTGCGAACAGCGATCAACAGGAGGCTAGGACACGGACAGGGCGTAATACGACTTACGTAGCAGGGAGCTGTTCTGCACCTTCTGCACCAAAAAGGGAACATCACCAAACGTGTCGTCTACAACAAGCTTTTTGACGAAACAGTCGACAGACGACGCACACGCATCACACGACGACGAACCGGCATTGATTCGAACTGCCGTTTTGCTTTTCGGTTCCCCATTTGCACGCGCACACCTAAAATTGATGACAGCTGCGGGTCCTCAGCATCGTGCCACAGCAGACAGCAGGCAACTGTTTTGTCCTCCCCCCTTTTACCTTTGAGAAAGACACCCTTGAACCTTTTCAGCCTTTAAAACAGCTTTGAGGCGCAACGCCTGTTTGACGCACCATTGGCGACACCCTCGGGGCTTATTGTGAGTTGATGATGTGCTGAAGAACGAAGCAAAGCTTTCTTCGTACCAAATCTAACGTCTGAAGATCTCCCGACCGTTCCGCCATTAGGCTTTCTCCAATTCCGCGAACCTCTTTTTCCCCAGATAGCTCGACATCACGTCGACATCTTCGACACTTCCCTCACGATGATTTCCCGCGCACTGACGCCGTCGTCCGCGACGGCGCTGGCCGCCTCCCTCCTCCTCGCCGCCCTCCCCCAGCCCGCTTCGGCATTCTACCTGCCCGGCGTTGCTCCGACTTCCTACAAACCCGGCGACATTGTGCCGCTCAACGTCAACGCCATCCGGCCCATAGCGGCGCCGCGCGACGCCATGCTGCACGCCGTCGTCTCCTATGACTACTACCACGAGCAGCTCAAGTTCTGCCAGCCCGCCGATGGCCCCAAGAGCGTCGGCGAGAGCTTGGGCAGCATTCTGTTCGGCGACCGCATCATGACGTCGCCCTTTGAGCTCAAGATGGCCACCAACGAGACGTGCAAGCAGCTCTGCGCTGTCGAGTACGAGGCCGAGTCGTCGCAGTTTGTCAACATGCTGATCGAGCAGGGCTACAGTCTTAATTGGCTGGTGGACGGCTTGCCGGCAGGCCAAGAGATTATTGACGATCTGACGGGCATCGAGTTCTACAGCCCTGGCTTCCTTATCGGACAAGACAATGGCGACAATGCCATTGCCTTCAACAACCACTACGACATTGTCGTCGAGTACCACGAGGTCAGCGGCAACCCGGACCAGCTGCGCGTTGTCGGCGTTCTGGTGCAGCCGTCGTCCCTCAAGTACGACGACCCCAATGCCGTCGACTGCTCGCTGCAGCACCAGCCCGTCATCCTGGACACGAAGCCCGGCGGCAAGACCCCCGTGCAGTTTACCTACAGTGTCTACTGGACCCCCTCCAACACGGCCTGGGCCACGCGCTGGGACAAGTACCTCCACGTCGTCGAGCCCAAGATCCACTGGTTCTCGCTCATCAACTCGGCCATCATCGTCGTCTTCCTGGTTCTGACTGTCCTGTCCGTCATGGTCCGCACCCTCAAGAAGGACATTGCCCGCTACAACCGCCTCGACCAGATCAACCTCGACGACCTGTCCGGCACTAGCGTTGTTGATGACGGCGTCCAGGAGGACTCGGGCTGGAAGCTGGTCCACGGCGACGTCTTCCGCGCTCCCACCCACCCTCTTCTTCTTTCCGTCTTCCTCGGCAACGGCGCCCAGCTGTTCGTCATGACCGGCTTCACTATCGTCTTTGCCCTCCTCGGCTTCCTGTCGCCCTCCAACCGTGGCTCCCTCGGCACTATTATGGTTCTCCTCTACACCATCCTCGGCTTCGTCGGCGGCTACTCGTCGGCGCGCGTCTACAAGGCCTTTGGCGGCGAGAAGTGGAAGCTCAACATTGCCCTCACGCCTCTCCTGGTGCCCGGTCTCGTCTTCGGTGTTTTCTTCCTTCTGGACCTCTTCCTGTGGGCTAAGCAGTCCTCCGGCGCTGTGCCCTTCACGACCATGCTCGTCATTATTGGAATATGGTTTGTGATTTCCGTGCCCCTGTCGTTTGCCGGCTCCTGGCTAGGCTTCCGCGCCGCCGCCATTGAGTCCCCCGTCCACACCAACCAGATCCCCCGCCAGATCCCGCCTGTCACCACCTACCTCAAGCCCATCCCCAGCATGCTGCTCGTTGGCATCCTGCCCTTTGGCGCCATCTTTGTCGAGCTGTACTTTATTATGAACAGCATCTGGTTCTCCAAGATCTACTACATGTTTGGTTTCTTGTTCTTGTGCTACGGCCTCATGATCATCACCTGCGCCGCCGTCACTGTCCTCATGGTCTATTTCCTGCTGTGCGCAGAAAACTACCACTGGCAGTGGCGCGCGTTCCTGGCCGCCGGCACCACCTCCGTCTACATCTTTGCCAACGCCATCATCTACTGGGTCAGTAAGCTCAGCATCAGCAGTCTGGCCGGCAGCGTGCTGTATGTGGGCTATAGCGCCCTCATCAGCTTCCTCTTCTTTATTCTGACTGGTAAGTCCCTACCACCTGACAACATTATAATTGGATACGTACTAACGTTTGCAGGTTCTATTGGCTTCTTCTCGAGCTGGTGGTTCACGCGCAGAATCTACGGCAGCATCAAGGTCGACTAAATGCTCTTTGGCGATCTCGATAATATTGACAATGGCGATACGAAATACACCATTTTGCACATCGTCTCGTGTTCCAGCACACTCGCTCAGTAGCATATACGCACGCACACCTCGGCCCTCTTCCACAGTGGATGTACGATACGACACGACACGATATTGTTCGGCACGCAAAGGGTAGGGTGCCTCTTTCGAGAAGGAGTGTACCCAAAGTGCACAGCTCTAAACAATTCTCCTACCAGGCGTTACACAACAGCCTGATTATGTCTAGCAAGGCACTTTACCGGGGATAGCAAGAGGAGGAAATAGTAGATGGGGTGATATTCTTGGGTTAAGAATGATAGAGAAAAGGTTGACGAGCCAGGCGTTTCTGCTTTTTGCTCGCCTTTTACGGGGTTCTTTGTATTTACTTATTTCGAGGTTGATTTTTGTATTGTTTCTTGGTATACGGTCAAACTCCTGGGACTGCTCTTGTTTCGTTTACTTTATTCACACTCATAAACTCTTATTCCCAACTGTGCCGTTTTCTTTCTGTGAAAGTGTATTCCTTTTATTGAGTGAACTGTCTCTAATCTCTGTATACTTTTCCAAATACGGGAAACAGAAACGAACGAATATTCAAAACAATACTTTCGACTCCGTACGCCGTCTGCTCTTCTTTGCCTTTCACAAAAAGATCACCCAACCAAATTGATATATGGTTCTGGCCATCGTCCAAACACAAGTGGGCGGTCGCTAAGCCGTCCACTCACTGGAGCCAGAATCCTGACCTTGCGCCGCTCAGAGTCTACCTCTGCCACGTACACGAATCCCAAGACAGTTGCGTGCTGGATCACGTCGGGCGGGTCGTGTAATCCGGCGTTCATCACGGCCAGGGTCCAGTGTGCCAGTGACGGGCCGGCGTCGACTTTCTCCAGATTGTGCTCTCCAATCACACCCTCCTCGTCGGCCTCGCCCTCGTCGGGTTGGTAGTCTTCGTCGTCCTTTTCGCTGACGGCAGGGGTATTATCCGCTGGTGGCAGTCGAAATACGGTAAGACTGTCCGCATCCACTTGCTGCGTGTACGGACTGAGGGTGCGCTTCGCGTCGCCGAAAAAGTACTCCTTAATGCACGCCTCGCGCTGCTGCTGTTCCAGGCTGTCGCTGCGGTTGACAACGCCGTCCGACGCGTCTAGCTGCACAATCTGGATGGGCTCGCCGAGCGACGTTGTCTCCCCCTGAAACCGATTCGTAAGGGCTTGGTTAATCGCCGTGCTCGCCTGGCCGTCGCCCAGAACGACGACCATGTTGACAGAGAACTCATCAATGACATGGGTCAACAGGTCGATGGACATCAGATGCTTGCCGCTACTGTTGCTATCATCAGCCGAGACCGCCGGCGTATCGATCAACAGCCCGCTGGCTTCGACGGCCTTGTCCTCGGACATGCGCGACGACACGGCGCCGGCCAGCCGCGTCACCAGCCCCTTGTACAGGTCGGGGGCGTCGCTTGGCTTTGCGTAGCCGTAGTTGTAGACGAGTGGCAGCTTGACGGGGACAGCGCTGGGCCCGCTGCTCGGCGCGCCGCCCCAGCCGGATCCGCCTTCTGTCTCCAGGTCCATGAGCGTCGCAAAGACGGCGGCGCTCAGCGTTCCGGGGAGGCTCAGCATGCCCTCACGCGGGTCGACATTCACGACGCACGGCTGTTGGTGTTGTGTTGGCGGAGCTTGCTGTTGATATGGTTGTGTCGCTGGTGCTCCAAAAGCAGCCATTTTTGTCGCCCATGCCGTCAGGGTGCGCACAAGACTTGTTCTTCCAGAATGTGGTGGTCCACACACAAGCAGACGAGGCCCTGTGGCGGTCGGGCTGCCCCGAGGCATCGATGCCGCGCTGGCGCGTTGTGATGCGAGTAAAAGGTGAAGGTTCATGTAGGAGATCATCGGCGACAGTGTGCCACTCGACGGGTCACCCTTGACACCTGCCACGACCACCTTGTCAGAGTCACAAGCACCCTCGACCTCGATCTCGCAGCCGTGCCAGGTCAGGATTTTCGACTGCGTGCCGGCAAAGCTGTACGTCTGGCTAGTCGCCAGCTCGGTGCCGTCGCGCTCAGCGGTGCCAGACAGCACGCGGACCTTGATCGGCGGCTGCGAAACGGCGAACCGCCATTCTGACAGCGGGGCGAGCTTGTATGTGCGGGTAGTTTGTGCGGCGGTCTACACGGACAGTCAGCATGATGCTCATGAGATGCCGAAGAGCTATCTGATGAACTGGAGAAGATGACCTACCTGAACAGGAATCTGTCCTAGACCGGGGATGGACATTATGAAGGACGGAGCGGCATCGAGCCTATCGTATGTGAGAAATAAAAGATATAATTAAGCGGGCGTAATACGTCCCGAGAACGGTGGAGAGATGTTGATGTCGATTTGTCGATGAATGAAGCTTCGAGGTGAGAGGTGAGCTTCAAGACAGGGCGAAGCCTTCACCTGCAAAGAGAGCTCCAAAGCGCGGTCCTGATTGGCCAGAGTGCGGCCCTGCTCAAGGAGTGGGGCATGTGCCTGAGCCTGCCACACTCGAGTCTTGACCTGTTTCTGAATGCGTTTAGTGCGTTTTACAGTGATTGTAGCGACTTGAAGTATCACGTGAAAGATAGTGACCTAGTGGCGTTGCCAAATTGGGAGACAAGATAAGTATCCCTCCTGCAATCGTGACTCGTCGAGTCCCGGCCGGCGCCGCCACAGCGGTGACGACGACAGAAGACCCACGGAGGCAGCCGCGATGGACTCTCTTTTTGTGGCCTTTCCACAGTTATCGTACAAGGCCTAGAACAAAGCGGGTTCACGACTGGAGAATGTTTTCTTTTTCTCTCGAGAAAGCTCTTTCTTCTGCATGACGCACTCAGTTCATGCCGCTCAGAATTTTACTTTCACTCTAGCATTTTCTTTTCAGTCATCGTGACCTCCAGCCTCTTTTTGTCGTCTTACTTTGCAGTGTAAACAGGAAGGAACGACAGCGTGTGATTCGTGATTCCATCCCCGCCCGCCCGCTTTATCTCCTGCCTTTTGGGGAGGTTTGCCTGCACAAGCTGCAGGAGGAATTCGTCTGCCTGGCCTTGTCGAGCCTGAAGCGACTGCGCTATGTCATAAGCTTCTTTCTTTCAGTGCTTGGCTCCCCTGTGGCTCCCAGTCAGGCCAGCAACAGCCCACTGGTAAAAGCAAAAATCACGTAAAACGCTCGCCCCCTCCTTGGCTCGCCTTTTGTCGCTTTCCTGGGAATCAGCGTACCGTCATAGCGCCCCCCTGCGTCTTTCCCTACAGTAGCACTCGATTTGCTGACCCGCCATCTCCTCTTTTTGCCGTCATTCTCCATTCCTCTATCTTTCTCGCATCTCGAATTGTCGACTGTATTTACGCTTCTTCTTCCAACGATCATTCAGGATCGACGACGACAACATCCATTGCCAACCCACTTCTATTCGCATCGCGGGCGACGAGCTTTCTTCTGTTTTTCTTTTGACGACAACCATCGACAGCGGTAGACTCCCGCAGTCTCTCCATTTCTCTTCTCTCGAATTCTCTCGAATCCCTCATCCACAATGTGCTCGACCGACATCTTCCTTGGCCTGCTGGCCCTCCTCTTCCCGCCTCTGGCTGGTGAGTGGCTTTCTTTCCGTCGACGGCGGCTGTGGACAGACTACTGTGTCTCTCGACACGGGACACTGTGACTCGACAGGGTCGTCGGAAATCATCCACGATAAGAACCGAATCACTAACAACCAACAGTCTGGGTCAAGCGCGGCATCTGCTCCGCCGACTCCATCATTAACATTCTCCTTTGCGTTCTGGGATATGTATGTATTCCTCGTCCTCTCCCAATGCCAGTATCGTCGCTAACAGAACAGATCCCCGGCCTTATCCATGCTTGGTACATCATCGCCAAGTTCCCCGAACCCGACTACGACTACGAGGTCCTCAACCAGGACGCCGAGGGCAACGGCCGCGTCACCTACGTTGTCGTCCACGGAAACCACCGCCACACCGGCCGCAGCCAGGGCTCCCGCCACCACATCACCACGACCAGCGCGGCCGGTGACAACGGTGCCCCCAACAACGTGCAATCCGCTGCCCCCAAGATCCAGGACAACATGAACTACGGCACGGCCTCTACCGGCACGCCCTCTACTCCTGCCGCCGCATCTGCCGGCTCCTCCACGGTCCCTGTGGCCGGCTCTTCGTCCAACGACAACGGCGGCGAGGGCGGTAGCGACGGCCCGCCGCCGAGCTACGCCCAGGTCGTGGCCGGCGACAACAAGGTGCAGAGCCAGGATTAAGCGGGCGTGCACCTCTTTTATCCTGCTCTTTGTCTGTTGGACACACTCTCTACCTCAACATCACGTATGACGTGACAACAGGCTCTGATTGAGCCTGGTACGGCCATGGCCAACACTTCTGCCACTTATCACCCACTCTCTATCACTTAACGCAACACTCAACTGCCTTTTTATGTTTGTCTTTTCACTGGGGTTTCGGATGTACTGGTCTATTGTTATTTTACTCTGTTTCTGGCCCGGTTATATTACTACTTGTTACGCTCTGTTTTCTTTGGTTTGGCCTTTTTCTCTCCTTTTACTTTTCAGCTTCATAGGCGCTTTACATAGTCTCGGTCTCTTTCCTTTCCTTTTGGTTTGGTTTTATTTTCTATTTTATTCTCAATTCAACTTTATCTGAGAATTCTTCTCAATTTTTTGGCCATATTGTGACTCTGCTTGTAGTCTGACAGCCAGTTTTATGCTGGTGCCTGGGTGCGGCGTGGCATCGCGTTAAAGTCCGTGACGTGACGTACGCAGCTCACTAACTGCTGCATGCGACGTTTGCCACCACACCGGACCTGTCGCTAAAAGTAAACTTGCATGAGCTACAGGATTGATTGGGTGTAAATGCACGTTGTATTTTCTTTTATTTATTTATTTTCTCTCTCCTTAGAGCTCACTGTAGCTGCCGGCATCGACAGTTTCGATGCATCATGCCATGTCCGTGATGCTCTTCCTATCCGTTGACATTCCGTCCTTCGCCGTTTTGCCTTCCCTCATGTGTCGGGGTATCATTCCGTATCCGTAGACACTATTTGTGGCCCGTTCCTTGCCTCACTTCTTTTCACCGTCCTTCTTCTCCTCGCCCCCCTTCTTAGCTGACGGCAAACCAGACACCGGCATGTTCACCACCGAGTCATTGTCGTCAAAATCCACTTCCTGCTCGGCCTCAGCGTCGGGATTGTCGACAGACGGGCCCTCACGCTCGTTTTCCTCGGGCGTCTTCCACTCCGACATCAGCTCCTGTGGCAAGAATACAAAGAAGGAAGGTAGAATCTCCTTGACCATGGACACAAAATTGATGCCGCAGTTGAGCTCGTGCAGGACCACGCGCATCTTCATACCGGGGCACAGCAGATCCATGATGTCGTAGTCCAAGAAGAACGAGAACCGCTCGTGGGCAGCGGCCTTTTCTTCCTCTTCGGTCATGAAAGGCTGGTTGGCGATGCCCTCTTCGATGCGGCACCGTTTGGTGACGACCGTGCCGGCGGGTTTCATACAGTAGGCTTTGGGAATCCCACGCGCCTCAAATTTTGGCCCGGCCACGTCAAAAAATAGCTTCTTGGCCGGACTCAGCCACTTCATCTCGGTGATTTCCAGCTCCATCTCGCGGGTCTTGATAATGCGGATATCGTTTATATTGGCCGCTGCCATCTCAACAGCCTCCTTGTCACCATCGGTATTTGATTGCATGCCCAGCATTGTTATGAAGAAGTATTTGGCACAGGCCTTGTCAAATTCGGCACGCACCAGCGGATTAAGGCCGTCGTGAAGCTTCTCCCCAGGAAAGTTTGTCCCAGGCGAAGCTTGCATTTCGTCCTCGTTGCTGTTGCTGCAGAACCACTTGGTGCACGCCAGGTTGAACTGGCCCGGCATCATCGGCAGGACCTTGAGCAGGTTGGGCAGCTCTTTGTGCGCCGTTTCGCAGACCTTGCGGGCGCTCTTGATGTCGTCGTCATATTCGGGGCAGACGTCGTGGATCTGCAGGTACCGCAAAAAGTTGTCAACCACATCGATGCCCACCTTCATGAGCTTCTCTTCGCAGCCGCCAATGCCACGGAGGGTGACCGACAGGAAGCCCGAGGCAACGCCCGTAAAATCGACCGTCCACAGCTCTGCATTGTCGGCAGCATAGTACTTGGAGTCCTTTTTGCCCGCGCGGTCGACAACGTCGGTAGCCGTGAGAGCGCGAACGTCGTCCTTGGTCATGGTCTCGCCCTCCTCGAAGCCGGCAGCGCCATTGAACATGCGGGGCTCGCAGTTGATGCCACCGAGCTTGAGGTAGTTGTTGAGAATTTTCGTGCGGTCATTGTCGAGGCGCCGGCGAGCGCGGTAGCGCTGGATGCAAGTTTCGATGCGTCTGTTGGTCAGTGGGCGAATTGTGAAGGATGATTATGCGTTGTAGGTAACTTACTCGTCAAAGTTGAGAGTCCTGGAAAAGTAAAAGGCGACAAAAAGGATAAAGTCAGTATTGTGCCCGACGATATTATGTCAACAATATTGAAGGCGGAGTGCATGCACGGAAAGGCTGCATGCAAGGCGAACACCAATGCCGGGCAATAAACGTGTTACGCGAACACATGGAGAAAGGAAAGCTTTGAAGCTTGAATTGACTTACGCATGGTACAGATCCATCTCCTCCTCATACTCGTCAGGCGTCAGGGGCGGTTCCGCGTAGAATTCTGCATTGTGATGATCGGTTAGCATTTTGTTGACAACAAGCTCATTTAGGTTGCATTTTCATATGAAGCTTTCTTGCAGGTCGTGCCCGAGCTTCCTGCAGGTGCAGGAGCTCTTACCAGCTCGTCCACAGCTAGGCAGCACAGCCACCACAGAAAACATCACGAAAATTAAAGAACAGATGTTCTTGGGAACCAAAATAAATGGTCACTTTATAGACATTCTTGTAGAACTCACCCTCAAATCCAGTTCCACGGTTCTTTGGAAGGGCCGTTGGACCGCGCGAAGCAATCGACTTGCTCTTCTTCTTCTTTCCTCCGACAGTCGCCACGCCGTCGTCTTCGTCCAGTTCGTCGGCAGGGGCAGGGTCGGGGAGTACCTTTTGGCCATCCTCATCTTTGAAAGTATCTTCGTAGAGGTTGCCCTTCTTGTCGTCTTCTTCATCGACCTCCTCTCCATCGTCAACGGCAACAGTAGCTTTGACATTGTCAACAGTTTGGTCAACAGTTTCGATGCATTCACCAATATCAGGGTCGCAGTCGGGCGGCGGCACCTGTATCGTTGGCGGCGCAGCACCCGTGGCGTCACTGGACGCCGTCTCGACGTCGTCTGCCGAAGGCATTGTGACAAAACCCAACGAAAGTGGTCAAAGCTTCAAGCTGTCAATATTGAAGAGGGGTAGATGAAGCTTTCATGATCTTCCGTCGGACAGGGGTCAGAAAGGCAATTGGGGGGACGAACTGTGATAGGTGGGAAGTAGTAGAGACAAAAGGTAAAATGAATAGGCGGGCGTGAGCAGGATCCAGGCGGCGCGTGGCTTGGATGGTGAGAGGATGTAGTCGAGATGCAGAAGAGCGGGTTGCGTTGTCGTTGGCGGGTTGGTGAGAAATGAACGAAAGGTGAGTAAATGCACAAGTGTAGAAAAGAGAACAAAACAATTTAGGCGATGCAGTGAAGTGAGATTGAGGCCAGATGTTGACAGAAAAGGAAGGAGCAGGATGGCCTTTGATTTTCCTGAAGAGGAAGGCACGATGCAATAGCAAACACGGCAGGCACAGGCAGACATAGCAAACACCGAAAGGGCAAGTACGATGCAAACGGGCAACGTTTGCGACGAAGAGTCATCTGAAAGTGAAGTAACAGATTTTACAAAGCTGATAATTACGAGACAACTTAGTGGTAGACCTAGCGATGAAGTAATTTTTTTATTACAGAGATTATCACGATATCTTGTAAACAACTCACGAGGCTGAAGCTCGTATGTCACTACATTACGAGGTACAACAACACACCACCACCTTTAAACAACACCACATCGATTATGTGATACGAGGCTGTATTCGGTCAGTATTGATTCAGATTCATGTCCAGCAGTCTGTCACAAATTTTCTCGCCTTCTCTCGTCTCACTCCCGCTTCGACCCAAACGGGACTCCCGCCGCATGCATGCGGGCTGTGTTACATAGAAGGCGAATAGCAATTGTTGCACATCCCGCAGTTGGCGTGACGTATTTTGCGCTTCCGTGTTCTTCTTGTCTGTCCCGCAGTCGTACCAGGGCTCACACCAAGGCACACAGACGACAGACAGACACAGAGAACCGGCTTCCAAGACATGCAACATGCAAGCAAGATGGATGTGGGAGGACCAAGTGCCGGAGACGGCTTGGCCTTTTTTGTGTTTCTGTATTTCAGTGAATGTTGCACCAACAGTTTGCATTCTGCGTGGAACATATGTCGGGCAATCGTATCCGTCAATGAGAATATTCTCCAGCCACGTTCTTGTGTCCTTGGTCATAGAGTAGCTTGACACAGAACCGCTATTCAACAGGACTGGGAGACGAGATGTTACATTTTGTTGCCCAGACCTTCCGTATTAGTGGTCAGTTTACAGGGTTTACAGGGCTGTTAGCGCATCGTCCAGTCTAAGTGACTTACACGGGTAAAAGTAAATATAAAAGAAAACATATATGTTTTTGTGATATTCCTATTCAGAGCATAAAAGTATGTAGACCTTTCTCATTCAATGGTCATTTTCCAACACACAACCAGCTTCGTCACTGCTTGAGCCCACTTCAAATGTATCCATCCGTCCTAAACTCGGGCACAGTTCACCGTCTCCGGTGGTACAACGAAATATATCAACGTACTCTGTAGGGACGATGTTGATCACAGTTGGTGGAGGCTGTGTCCATTTTGTAGATGAGGTCTTGAGATCAGTCTGGCTCGACTTTTGTTTCTATGGCGGGCCTCAAGCTACTCTGTTTGATGCATGGACAGACAACCGTCTATTGCTGCGGCCTCGCTTCACTCCACTCCCTGCCTGTCAGTGGAGACTCTATGAGTAGGCGTGATGCCGAAAGTTATCATAGAATTTAAAATAAAATAAAAAATTAAGTCACTGGGAGAAAAGGCTGTCAATATCAAACATCGTTTGTTGTGAGTCTGCATGTGGGCTCAGTCTATGTCGATGTCGCGATATCGCTTCTCATTGGAGCGCAGAACGAGCTGTTGGCCACCAGCCGGCCCTATGACTCCAGCGTGCTTTGGGCGCTAACTAGATGACTAGTGACGATTGCGGCAACTACGGCGCTTCCCATAACGAACGGCAATGTCCGACTCATGTCACGACTGTCGTTCCTTTTTGTGTCCTTCTTTGTAAACATTCACCGAGTGTCACTCTCGCAGCTGCAGGCTCGTCCTCCGAAAGACGTCATATGGCAGTTGAGCAATGTCTCGGAGGAACCCAGCATCACATGTTCCTTTTTTCCCAAGACACGAGCACAAGGACCCCGAGTAAGATACCAAGTGCCACATCGGGGCTGTAATACAACGTTTCCGCTGTCAGTTGCAGTCCCAGGGTCAGTCGCTGTACGTCGTACTCCGTACTGGCTCCAGGCATCGTCAATTGTCCCTTGCTGCTTCGTAACAGGTATCTAAAGATATCAAAGACAAAGGGGCGCGGATCCGAGACGCACGCAACTGACGTGTTCGAACGGCAAAAGTTGAGAAGATCAAAGGGTTGAATGGGCAGTAAAATGGCAGTGAACAAAAGGCAGCAGTTTATGAGTGTAAGAAGTCTGAAGTGAGATAAAAAGAGGAGCGACTGAAAGAGAAAAAGAGGAGGACAATAGAACGGCAGTGCCGGATAGACACAATTCTCGGAGCCCGGAGAAGTAAGAATGACAGTAAGAAAGCGAAAGAGAAGAAACTCAAAGAGACGATGGATTGACAAGGGATTGGACAAGGACATGGGCAAAGACAGCACAGAGAAGAAAAAAAATGAGATGGCCACGAGTGTCGGGGCGGTGCAGCTCACGCCCGTTTCCTTCACGAGAATTTTGAATTTTGCGCCGTAATCGCAAAACGGTTTTTTTAAAACACATTATTCACTCAATTCACTCACAGTGTTTTTATTTCACTCATGAACTCATTTTACAACTCACCGTGTCCTCATCTCGCTTCGCTTCGTCCCGAGCGTATGTCTGCCTCGTGTTTTGTCTTCCTCGTCCTAGAGTAAAGTTTAATTCAACGCCGCATCTCTTGTCTGCATCTCCTCCAAGCGCCACGGCTTCGTCAGAGAATTGCTGCGCCGGCGGGCTTGGATGACAGCGGCCGGCCTTTAAAGCGTGCCTGAAATGGACCTGTTCAGGGGCCGTCTTTTGAAAGAAAGGATACTCAGAGGAATAAAGTTGTGGATTCGGATTTGGATTGTGACTGTGGATGGCGTCCAAGACCCCGGCCCGGCTGGCTAGGCGCACTCGTGGGGTGGCGGAGCAGACGAAAGTTTGCCTTTCCCTTGAAATTTTGGCTGCGAAACTGCGTTCCGTGCAGTTTTTTGCAGGAGCATTGCTGCACTTTTGTCGTAGCGAACGGGGATTGATTGGCTGGAGATGACTGTCGTTGACTGGATTGGCCGCTGTCAAAGGAGGTTGAGCAGGAGGCTTTGCCCGATGGCGGGAGCAGGATTCAGCAGGACCTGCGAGAGGAAGGAGAAGGGCGAGAAAGAGGAACAGAGAAGGAGCGACGAAGAGAAAAAGAAGGAACGATGCAATAAAAGAGTACACCATAGACGAGGAGGAAAGAGCATCCCATTTCTCGGGATGTGCAAGGAACAAGACTAGAAATCGCCTAAACGACAGGGACAGGACGCTAACAGCTCGAAAGTGACCAAAAGCGGGAAAGAACAGGTCCCCTCCGTCACACTTTTGGTCATCATTAGCGGAGAATAACTGGAGGGGGTACTTTCTGGCGCAATTGTGCCTGTAATCCCTTCTCCCTTGTAATGCTGCTCGTCTTGTCTTCTGTCAGAGGCGCTTGTGCCAGGCCACACCATCGCCCCCAAACCCAACAAGGAAACAGGGGAAGGCAAGGCAAGGCCAAGCCAAACCGTGAAAAAAAGCGTGCGAAAGCAGCACAATGGGAAACCAACCCACCCAAAACTGACCCAAAAAAGACACCCAAAAAGAAACCCAATTATATTTATATCACGACACACGGCCACCCAACAACAGACCACTGTCCTTTTGTCGCCTTTTGTCCCCCAGCACAATCATCTTGTTCACAGTCGCATACGACGGACATTTACGAAATACAGAGAACGACTCTACTCATACAAATACCTACGCGCCCACCCGAATGTCGGCCACCGCTCCTCTCTCTTCGACCTTGACATCAATCCCATCGAGACCATCCCTCTCTTCAACGCCAGACGCATCGATAGTGACACACGTCGCCTACATACAGTGACTCTATGCAATACAGTGACACACCGGCATACCCACGAACAGTCATATAACGCGGCAGCTTTGCGCCGACGTCCGCGCCATCCACGTCTCCTCTTCTCTTCGCCTCGACGCGACTCGCCCATTGGGCTCCCATCGCCCTACCCAACCCTCACATAACACTCACACATACACAACCGCGATCATGGCGCCAGGAACAAAAGAGATGCCAAAACTAGCAGACCTGCTAGACTATGACCAAGCTGTAGCAGGACAGTAAGTGATATGCACGATCCCCTCCTCCAAAAATGTAATACTGAATGCTGACCCCTCCCTCTTAGTGCCGGCTGCCAGACCGACAAGACCGGCTTCTTCTTTATCAAGCCATGCGTCAAGGAAGAAATCGCATTCTATGCCGCGGCAAGCAAAGAGAATTCAGGCCACGAGGATCTGCTGACTATCCTGCCCACGTACTATGGCGTACTGGAGCTCCACAAGACAACAAAGGACGTGGAAAAGGCCATTGCCGCTACAGGCGGTGTCGTGTCGGAGGACGTGAAGCAGGCCCTCGCAGCCATGGCCGTGGAAGAACATGCACACAAGAGACAGAAGACGGAGACAACAGAAACGTCATTACCAGTTGTCGTTGCACCTCCGGCCGCGCCAAAGACAACAAATACAAACGGTGATGCGACTTCGTCCAGCAACGCCAGTACCAGTACCGACGCGGATGTCCCGGTAAAATGGGTACCCAAGGGCAGCAACCCCATTGATAGCGACATTGCCGCCGTCCTCGACAACGCCACCTACGGCTACAAGAAGCCCAACATTCTCGACGTCAAACTCGGCCGCCAGCTCTGGGGCGACCGGGCGCCGCTCGAAAAGCGCCAGCGCATGGACGAGGTCAGCAAGAAGACGACGCACAACAAGTACGGCTTCCGGATCTCGGGGATGCGCGTCTACCAAGGGCCGGAACCGACCGAGCATAGCGACAGCAACGGCTACCGCACGTACGACAAGGACTACGGCCGCAAGGACATCAACGACGACAACGTGATCGAGGCGTTCCGTACGTTCCTGTTCAACGAGTCCGCCGGCGTCGACAAGCCGCACGGGCGCGCCGTTGCCGAGGCCTTCAAGGCCGAGCTCGAGCACGTGCGCGATGTCCTGGAGAGCGAGCACACGCGCATGTACTCGTCATCGCTGCTGTTTGTGTACGAGGGCGACGGGCCGACTCTCAAACAAGCCATTGCCGAAGGCAACGCGCGCGCAGAAGAGGAAGAGCTCGAGGGTCTGTCGCCGTCAAAGTCGCGCTCCCCCACACCCATCCGCGTTGTCGAGGACGAGGCGGCCTGTGAGGAGCCAGAGGCTACCACTACTTTTCTGAGTGTTGACGCCGCCACCGACCCAGAAGAGCGTGCCCGCTCCCGCCGCGAGGCCCTAGGCAACGGCAAGGCCGCCGACCGCTCGTCGAGTAGGACCGACAGCGGCATCGCCATGGAATTCGACGATGAGCTGGAGCTGGGGAAGGAGACTCTGCATGAGAAGCACCACTTGACGCAAGCCGACTTCTCGTTTGGCGAGGGTGTCGACGTTGATGTCGATGTTGACGTCGACACCAAGAGCGAGTCTGACAGTGACTCGGACTCGGAGTTTCTCAAAGAAAAGCCTGTCTTCGGGCTCCGGATGATCGACTTTGCACACGCCAAGTTTGTCGACCCCAAAGAGGGCCCCGACGAGAACAACCTGGCTGGTGTGCGGAGTCTGATTGGAATTTTTGAAGAGCTGGTCAAATAAAGAAAAGATGCTGGCATCTGACTAGTCTCTTGTGGTGTTTGGTTCCATTTTGTTCTCTGTTTCGTTGACTATTTCCTAAAAGCGGGTGTTTGCACGGTCTGGCGTTTGTTTTATGTTTTGCGTCCTCTTCTCATCATACACGTTCGCTTGATTCCCCCATCACGTCGCATATCACTGTTTGTCACCAAGGGAGTTTTTACGTCTTTGCCATTTCGTCATTGTCTTCCACAGGGGTCGAGCTTTAGAAAAAACCATGGGCACTGCTCGCCGGGGCATCATTCGTTTACATTTGCATTTACACTCTGATGTCATTTCCATTTTCGATGCTTTTCACTTTCACGTTTTCCGGGCTCATGGTATTGGTCATGTAGACGCATTTTATTTTCTATTTCTCTCATCAAAGGTTCTGCATGCAGTACGGTGTATGGTGCATTGCAAAAGTAAAATAAAACACGAATTCATAAAGTTTTTCCAAGACACTCTAGAATATGCTTGCCTCATCGTGTCCCTTCTTGTCGCTCGCTATGGCGAAGTGCCCGGCGAGGCTCCGGCCAGGGCTTGTTGTGTGCCAGCCATGACGTTCAGACTGGAATTGCTCTTGTCGAATTGTCATTGTTTTTGTTGCTTTTGTGGGATTTTGTTTTCGAATCACACTGCGTGATTTCAGGCATCGTGAGCCTCCTTGTTCGTCCTGTGCTCTCGGCGAGCCGACAGGCCTACTCTGTGTAGGTCTTTTGCCTACTCAGCATTTATCGTATGCCTATTGTAGGTCTTTTTCGTAGCCTGTGCTCTTTTCGAGAGCCTACAGGGCCTACTCTGCGTAAGTCTTTTTCGTAACCTGTGCTCTTTTCGAGAGCCTACAGGGCCTACTCAGCACTTTATCGTATGCCTATTGTAGGTCTTTTACGATTCTCCGGGCATTCGGCCCTCTAAAGAAAAGGATCACTGGTAAAGTTGACACGACATGGCCCTCAAGGAGCGCACTTCGTGCAAAATACCAAGATGATGAGAAAAAAAAGAAGAGAAGAGAAGAGAAAAGAAAGGAAAGAGGAGGGGAAGAGGTGAAGTGTCGGTGAAGCTTTATGCTTAGGACTAGCGCCATGTGTGGTGGTGGATCCATCACTAATAAAACTCACATGGCTGAGAAACAAAATTGTATCAGCTGCCAGCTGTTGCCAACCGACACTCACTTGCATGTTGATCTCTTATTTATGACTTATAGAGCCGTATTGAAGTTTGAATTTGATGGGGGGTGTGTATTAAATTCGAAGAATTTATTTCTTAAGATTAACTCGAATTTTTTTTTTTGTCCCCCTTTTTTCCTGCCTTTTTTTTTCCTTTTTTTTTCTTTTTTTTTATTTTTTTTATTTTTTTTATTTTTTTTTCTTTTTTTTTCTTTTTTTTTTCTTTTTTTTTCTTTTTTTTTCTTTTTTTTCCTTTTTTTTTCTTTTTTTTTCTTTTTTTTTCTTTTTTTTTCTTTTTTTTTCTTTTTTTTTCTTTTTTTTTTTCTTTTTTTTTCTTTTTTTTTCTTTTTTTTTTCTTTTTTTTCTTTTTTTTCTTTTTTTTTCTTTTCTTTTCTTTCTTTTCTTTCTTTCTTTTTTTTTTCCAGGAATTCAATATCACAATGGTTTGACCTCGTTTTTTCAACATTTATACGGGTCAAAATATAACTAACCCGTTTGAAAAAGACAATACAAAATTTTTGTGTCTAATAAAACATCATTTTTTGGGGGGAAATAAATAAAGCAGACGAAATGCATGGTTCCTTTTAAACTTTCTTGTCCAGCATATTCTGCGCATGCTGCTGGCTTACACTGACAAAATCAGCCGCGTTGGCATAGACACTGAACTCATCACCGAATTTGGTCGCATCCATGGAAAGGTTGGCCGGACCAAATTGCCAGACCTGGTCGGCGGCAATGGTGGTGTTGAGGACGACCTTTTGCCAGGGCGCAAGAACTACGGAATGATCCTCTCTCTGTGGTGATCCGTACTCTTCTAGGACAATAGGTTTCCCGGCACGCCGGCCAGCATCAGCGTGCTGCTCGATCCACTGGTTGCCCCAGCTGTACGCATAGCCCCAGGTGCTGGGATAGAGGTGGAATGTGCCATAGTCGAGTGTCGTGATATTCAGGTTGCCCCAGAAATCGACGCCGCCATGTGTTTCGTAGGCAAGGGACGACGCACCGCTGGCCTCACGGTAGCCGGCATCAGGACCAAACCAACCCTCGTCGCCGAGCGAGACCATGTGGTGGGGGTCGAGGTCGGGACTCTTGATGTAGGCCGAAATGTTGGCGGCCCAGTTGTAGATGACGGCCGGGTCGCAGCCCTCGCAGCGGGGCTCGTTGCAGAGCTGCCACGAGAAAATGGCGGGCGAGGAGCGGTAGCGCTGGACGATGACCTTGATGTAGTCGCGGTAGACTTTCTGGGCGCGGTCGTTGGCGTAGAAATTAAAGGCTTTCGTTGTGTCACGTCCGGCGCCGTAGGCCGTGTCGTACGATGCGAACCCGCCCAGGTCGGCCCAGTTGTTGACAAACGGCAGGACAAGCTTGAGTCCGAGTCGCTCGGCGGTCGACACGACGTAGTCAAGCCGCGGCAGGCCGTTTTCGGGCGAGTAATTGATGAGTGCCTCGGCGTCGTCGCCGGTTGCGTTGGGCGCGGGATGTTGCTGGAACCAGACCCTCAGAGGATCGGGCGTGTCGGCTGTCGGACGCAAGCCGGCATTGATGTCGCCAAAGCCCCAGACCCGCACGATTTTGTATTTTGTCTAAAGGTCAGCGGCGAACAAAACGGAAAATAGTAGACTGTGTACGCACATCCGCAATCTGTTGCATGGCCTTGTCAACATCTTCGTTCTTGGTGAGATGGCCGAGCCACCAGGCATTTGTGCCGGCAAAGTAGCCGACGGTGCTGTTAATGTCAAACAGCTGGCCGGCCGGTTTGGCAAAGGGCTCTTTGGAGACGCCAAACGGGTAGGTTGGCGGGACCTGAGGGTCGGTGGCCTTGCGATAGAGGCCGAGATCCGTTGCATTGCCGTCGGCGGCGACAGAAGAGACGAGGCCAACAAGGCCGGCAATTAGATAAGATCTCATGATGCCTGGCGTGTGTGAAGACGGACCGGTATGAAAACAGGCCAGAAATACTTCTGTGGTCTGAAATAACGTCGAAGTTGAGGCACATAATTTTATTTACATAGATCCGCACCCATTTGAGCCAAGACGCAATATTGACATTGATTCCCGGCAAAAGGAGGACGGCAGACGAACGGGCTTGGCTCTCCCGCACACAATCCATTCCCGCTCTAGACCTCATATATTCAGTATAAGGAAGGGTAAACACGTGTAAATTGGTTCCTGAGTGTAATGGAAGTTGCTTTTATTGTCCCGTAAAAATGCTTGAATTGATTCTAAAAAACGCTTTTGTAAAAATATGTACTATCCTCGATGTTCGGGGTATCGTTAACTGTCATCTTTTTTTCTGTAGACGACGAATCTGTCAATGTGCACTGTTGCACTTTTAATTTATGAGTGCCTCATGTTGGTCTATCCAACAATTCCCAGGCTTCTCAGTAGACAGATGATTGTGCATGATATCGTAATGATACCAAGACCGTGCCGTTCCATACGACTTCCGTCGCCGCGGCTCGGCTTTGAAAAGGTGGAGGATGAGAATAGCAAGTAAAACTACTCCCCTCTCCTTCAATCCACATTGGCGATGACAACCTTGTCGCGGGCGGCCGTGCGCTTGTCGTCCTTTTTGGAGCTGTGCTTGCGGCGGTTCTCGTCCTTGCGCTTGATGGACCGCAGCATCTCCTGGTTGATCTGGTCGGCCTTTTTGACGACCTTGGGCAGGTGGCGGTGCCGCAGAATGCGGCGGACCTCGGGCATGTGCTGGTAGCGCTCTTTCAAAGTGTTGTCGTACTCGAGCTTCTGGCGCTCGGCGGTGGACTTGATGCCCTGGCGGGAGGCGGCTTGCGACCGCCAGAGACGGACGTTGCCCTCGTCCGAGCCTGACAAGACATAGTTACCGTCGGGGGTAAAGTTGACGGCGTGGACGCGCGCCATGCGTTTTGTGTGGTAGACGTCGCGGGACTGGCCGCTGCGGACGTCAAAGAGGCGGATGGTGCGGTCCCAGGAGCCGCTGACCAACTCGGTGCCGGTGGGGTTAAAGTCGAGTGACAGAACGGCACCGGTGTGGCCTTTCTGGATGTTGCGGGCACGGCCCATTTGGCGCATGTCAAAGTGGTAAATATTATAATCTTCGCTGCCGACAGCAAAGTTGAAAGCTTCCTGGGGGTTCCAGGCCAGGTCGTTGCAGGCAAAGTTGAGGACGGTCTTGTGGATGGGGGAGGAGGTGCGCAAATCGTAAAAGACGAGACTGCGGTCGCTGCCGCAGGAGCCCAACAGAGACGTCTCGACCTGGTTGAGGCGGACGTTTGTGATTGTGTCGACCGAGTGCGGCCAAGCCAGGGTTTCGGAGACTGTGGGCGTCGGGCGGCCGAGATCGTAGACGAAAATGCGGGATGAGCCCGAAACGACGGCGGTAGGAGATGTGCGGTGGCTCGTGATGGAGGTAAAGGCGCAGTCGCCGAGGCCTGACGTGACTTCGCCCGACACGGCGTCCATGACGGTAATGTTGCGGTCGGTGCCGCACGACACAAGGTACCGCCCCTGCTGGGTCTTGATCCACGAAATGCCCTTGACCATGCCCTCGTGCGCCTTTGCCTTTTGGGTCTCCTCGCGCGTCGGCAGGTCCCAGACCTTGATGATGCCGTCGGCACTGGCCGACGCCAGCCGGTCTGTGGTCTCAAGATCCTTGGCCAGACAGTACACGCCGTCCTGGTGGCCGACGCCGAGCTGGGCAACAAACGGCGCTGCAAACATGCGCTCCATCTTGGCGGCCTGCAGCGCACGCGTGTACTCGCGGGCCCGCTCAAAGGGATGCAGCGCCGGGTCGTGGTTGCGTTGCTTGTGCTGCGACGACGCCGCGGATCGATTTAAAACTTTGACCTTCATGGTGGATGTTTGGGGTGTGTCGAGATGGTTGATGATGTGAATATCGTGGTCGGTGCAGGTGAAGCTTGGTGTCGATGTCTGCCAGTCAAAAAAATATTTAGTTAAGACGGCAGAAATCGTAAAAGGCCCACTTTATGGTTAGCCAAGGGTCCACAGCTCTCACCGCCAAAGTTGTGACACAGCACGTGATTATACTGGTACGGCATTACATAATCCGAGGCTCATGGAGTCTCTGGCGGCTCAACTGGGTCGATCCCACTAGGTGTCCCGCTTGGCCCTTCCTTTTTCGCCACTATGCGTCAAGACCCAGAACTGCGACGCAAGCATTGCGCAGGCTCGAGCAAGCTGGCGGGCAGGCAAGTGCAATGCGCCGCAAGAGTTGCATGTGAATTTGGTGGTTCTGTCACTGGTTTGCGCTGGGCCTGAACTACTGAACTCGTCTCTCGACCGTCGCACATCGGAGAGTACCGACAATTTTCCTAGACTTTGCGCTGGTCTCGGTCGACTTTTTCCCTTTCTGCAGCATCTCGACTCCGTTCAGGATCCATCCGGCCCCGTTCGAGGGTACCATTCCAGTCCTGATCCAGTCTCTTTCGAGTCTCGTCAATTCTCGCTTGATGTCTTTCTCGTCTTTCTTCCTCGGCAAATACGCTTAACCATCCTTCATTTTCTTTTTCTCGTTCCTCGTCGAGTCAGTCTAGAACCATTGCGCAGAACAGCCGTCTTGGCATCACTCTTATTTATGACAACAGTTCATGAGACGAGCAATGAGATCAAAAGAAGACGACGAGAGACGACGAGAACTACGAGAAGATGACCGACAACGGACGTTGACAGAAGGCGAGACGTTCCATTTTCTGGACTTTATGTTCCGTTTCTCCATCTCGAGATCTAGAAAAGATGAAAAAGATCCAGAAAAAGAGGAATAGACCCGCCCGCCTTATCCTGAGAAGGAGACTTGTCCGTGAGGCGAAAGAAGGAAAGAGAACAAAAAAGGGGAGAAAAACACTCATACGTTGCACACAGCAAGTCAAAATAAACTTATCCGTATCAGCCTCTGATACGCTGATTAGGTTTAAAAAAGGCAAATAAAAATGGGATGAAGGCCCGGCGTGCAAGTGCGCCCAAAGGCACGCGACAAGTACTCCACCAAATACCGTCAAACACCGTCAAACGACAAGTACCGTTTTGCCTTTCTTGCAGCGTCGTCTTGTACATTTTCGCCTTTCTCACCACCCATCCCCTCAAAGTTGAGTTTGTTGTACTTGGATACACTCTGTTTCTGTCGATCTTCCCCGCTGATCGTGACGCCATGGATACAACCAATCCCAGGGATTCAGCTCCTACTGAGAAACGGGTCCCCCTGTCGACGTCGCCCACGCCGTTTTTTGGCTTGGTCTTATCTTGGTTTTTGTTACGTCGTTCTTTTTTTGCTGTTACTCGATCGTTGTATTTGCTATTGACCACCACTTTCCACCATTTCTTTTCGAATTTCTCGCCGTCAGTCGCGGCAACAAGGACCCCCAAATGCACCAAATGCACCCAAAAGCTTTCAAAAGAACCCCCCAAGACAACCTAGCAAACAGCCAAGACTGTCACCGATGCACATAACGCAAAGCAACCGGAGATTTTATCTTTGCTTCCTTTTATCGTTCAATTGTCATTGGTGATTGATGCAAATGCAAATGACAAGTACCATGTACTGGGAAGGTAGTCTCGAGAAATGATGATTTTCTTGTCCTTTCTTGACATATTTGCGGGGAAGGCGACAGGAGGAAGACCGAAGGAAGAAGAAAATACGACAAAAACTGACCTGCTCCCATGTCTTGGCCGGTGTCGATGCGACGATAGTGGCTCGAAGAGGACATAATTGGCCGAGATGGAGACAACGGAGAGAGGGATAGTAGAGACATTTGCCAGACCTTTGCTGTAGAAAGACGGGCAAAGATGGACAAAGATGGGGGTCTTGATAGTTCGTCTGGTTCCTGATAGTCGATGGTCTCGGGCCTATCTTTTAGATTGTCTCGGTATTGTGCCTGTCCCGACTTGGGAAGATCTTTCTTTTTATTTTGTGTGACATATTAGACTGGAGACTCTGCTGTCCCGATGGGCGACTGTTGATACTTTCCCGAAGTCTTAGCTGTTCCTCTTTTTCTTTTCTTCTCTTCCTTTTCTTTCTAATCTTTACATCATTGGACCCATTAAAGACTGGTTTGCCCTTCTTTTCTTTTTCTTTTCCGTTTCTAGTCTCAGTTGTTGATCTTTTGTCCCTGATCAACACATTCCATTGGAAATTGGCATTGGACGATATTGCATCACAGTACATCACATCACCACTGTACACATAACAACTTACACAACACCCAGTTGAACACAACCACCACCACCAATTGACAAATTGAATACTTTTCCCGCACCCATCTCCACCCACCATGGCTATGCGCCGCCTGGCCCACGTGCTGGCCGTCGATGCCGAGCCGGGGCTGACGTCGACGCAGCTGATGCTCACAAACCACGACTTGAAGCCCGTCGAGCCAGCGCGCCGCCAATGGGGCTCCTGGAACTTTGTGGCGTTCTGGATCAGCGACGCGTTCAACATCAACACGTGGATGATTTCGGGGACGATGGTGACGGACGGCCTGTCGTGGTGGCAGTCGTGGATCTGCGTGTGGCTGGGCTACTTTATTGCTGCCAACTTTGTGTGTTTGACGGGCCGTATTGGCGCTGTGTACCACATTGGGTTCCCGGTGGTCAACCGCGCGTCGTTTGGCATCTGGGGCAGCCTGTGGCCCGTCTTTAACCGGGCGGCGATGGCGTGCATCTGGTACGGCGTGCAGTCGTACATTGGCGGCAACTGTGTTTATCTGATGATCCGGTCGATCTGGAAGAGTTGGGTGAGTACCGGCCCCAAGTATTCAGAATGATTGTCTCCCTCAGCGAACTTGTCTAACAGCTACGCCGCAGGACCGCGACACGATTCACAACACATTCTCGCCAACGTCCGGCACGACGACTGCCGACTACGCCTCCTTCTTCATCTTCTGGCTCTGCTCGCTGCCGGCCCTCTGGTTCCCTGTCCACAAGATCCGCCATCTGTTCACGGTCAAGGCTTATTTTGTGCCCTGCGCCGGCCTTGCTTTCTTTATCTGGACGCTCGTCAGAGCCGGCGGCGCCGGCCCCGTCGTCAAGCAGGGCGCCACCATTTCCGGTTCAGCTCTCGGCTGGGCCATCGTCAAGGGCATCATGAGCAGCATTGCCAACTTTGCGACCCTGATTGTCAACGACCCCGATTTCACGCGCTTTGCCCGCCGGCCGCGTGACGCCCTTTTGCCCCAGCTTCTGACGATCCCTGTCAGTTTCGGCGTCACCAGCTTTATCGGCATCTTTGTCAGCTCCGCCTCGCAGGTCATCTATGGCGAGCCCATCTGGAACCCGCTCGACATGCTCGACAATTTTATCACCGACGGCGGCTCCGCACAGCGCTTTGGCGTGTTTGTGATTGCCCTCGCGTTTGCCCTCGCGCAGCTCGGCACCAACATTGCCGCCAACAGCGTGTCGGCCGGCACCGATCTGACGGCCCTGCTGCCGCGTTTTATTAATATCCGCCGCGGCGGCTACATTTGCGCGGCGGTCGGCCTCGCCATGTGCCCTTACACGCTGCTCACAAGCTCCAACCAGTTCACGACGTACCTGTCGGCCTACTCGGTCTTTCTTTCGTCCATTGCCGGCGTCATGGTCTCGGACTATTACGCCGTGCGCAAGGGCTATCTGGAAGTGCGCTCGCTCTACGACGGCCGCAAGGAGAGCCCGTACCACTACTTCAAGGGCTTCCACTGGCGCGCCTATGCCGCGTACATTGCCGGCATTCTGATCAACGTTGTCGGTTTTGCCGGCGCTGTCGGCACCCCAGTCCCCATCGGCGCCACCTACATTTACAACCTCAACTTTTTCGCCGGCTTCCTCGTCTCCTTTGGCGTCTACTGGCTGCTGTGTAGGCTGTGGCCGGTGCCGGCGTGCAGCGCCACGGGCAAGTGGATGGAGGTGGGCGACGCGATTGACGACGACCTGCAGCTGGCCTACAGCGACAGCAACGGCGCCGGCCAGGCGTACAATTACGGCATGTACGGCGACAATGACGGCGACAAGTACGGCAACAACGCCGGCGTCGTCCCGGAGGACAAGAAGGACAGACAGCTGGATGTGTAGCGGGTGAAGAGGGTCTTAATCTAAAATCAGCTTGGATTTACATTGTTGGAAGCTATGGTCATGATAGGATTGTAGTATCATTTTGAAAGTTTGAATGGAAACTTGTATGCATTAACGCTAATGGAAGTAAGATGAAGAAAAATAATGACGAGAAGAAAAGACTAAACAATGCACACCAAACGCCAGTCTGTTTGTTGACAGACGGATGAAATCAGAAAGAAAGGCAAAACAAAAGCAAAACAAAAGCCACCCCAGTGCAGAACAATTCGCTAGGGTATTTTTCCATCCTGCGCCGACCAACATGGGAAAAGACATCGAAAAGAAACAAACGAAGAAAAAAGAAAACAAAACAAAGGTAGACACAAGCCCTACTCCACAACATCCGGCCGGTGCTGGCCGTACATCCGCAGCCGGTAGAAGCACGTGTGGTCCTGGTTGCCGTGGTTGGACACCGCGCGCACCACGATATGGTCCGTGATCGCGTCCAGCGTCTCGAGGTCGGGCGAAAGCCGGAAAATCTGCGCCTCGCCGCTGCCCTGGCCGGCCACGCCTTTGGCGCCGTTGGCCTCAAAGCTGAACTCGCCGACCTTGACAAACCCGTAGCCAAACAACTGGTCCTGCTCGTCCGTGTCCGGGAACTGGCTCATGCTCCAGTCCTGGAGCGGCCGCTGCTGTGCATAGTCGGTGATCTGGATCCACACTTCGAGATCCCGCGGTGTTGCGCCGGCATCGAGCGTGGCCGACTGGCTGATGTGTTCCAGGACCAAAAACTGCGGCAGGATCCGCAGGCCCAGCTTGATCGCGACATCCGTTGGTCCTTGCCGTCTACTGTAATCAATGCCGACACCACCCCGGGCACTTCCTTTCGTCGCGCCGCACCAGCAGTCACCGTCCTGCTCCCACGGCAGGAACACGGCTGCCGCATATGGCCGTCCAGGCGCCAGGCGATTCTTTTTGCCGCCCGTCAGCTTGCCCACAATTGACTGCTTCGGTTCGTAGGTTGGGCTCGAAAAGTGGTGGTTGATCGTTGCGCCGTGGTGCTGCGTAAAGAAGTTGACCTGCTGGATCAGGTCCGCGTCCCAGTGTGCCTTGATCTTGCCGCGCGCCATCGCCTCGAGCTGGGTGTCGCTGATAATCCGGCGCACGAGCTGGTGTACTAGGGACGACACCTCAGCCTTGGTCATGCCGCCAGACACACCACCTCCAGCAACTCCTGTTGTGGACGGCGGTGCTTCAACCGGTGAGTTCTGGGCGAGTGAGAGGGCTGAAGCTGCCACTCTGGCCGCCTCCACAACTTGCGTCTCTAGATCGGCAATCTCGCCCTTGATCTCCAGCCGGTGCTCGACAAACGAGTTTTGCAGGTGCTGCAGAAACTCTTGCCGACTGACAAGCACCTGTTTCGCGCCGGGTGAGGCGGCAATCAGGCGCGCCAGCTTGGCCACCTGGCTCTCCGAAAGTCGGTCGACCACCTCGCTGTAGTCGATTTCTGCAGGCACCGATGGTGCTGCCGGCTCATTTGACTTGATAGCGTGCACGCCCAGAATGTCCTGCACCTTCTTCTGGTTTTGGCGCAGCCACGACTCAAACGACTTGGACACGGTGCTGGTAACAGTCCCCTCGACATCGGCAATCGAGAGAGCCTTTGTGTTGGGGTCGGCCAGCAGACCCGCCGACTGCAGCTGGCGCTTGACGGCAGTTAGCTGGATATCTGAGATCGCCATCGATCCATCCTTGTTCCAGATCAGCGTGAAAATGTCCTTGTCCGCCTTCATGTTGTCTTTCAAGGCATGCCAAAACTCCTGCGCAATCACGGGACGGCCATGCCGGTCGAGGTCCATGTGCACCATGTGCGGTAGGATACGGCCAATGCGCTCGAGGCTGCTGTCGTGAAGACGGTCGGCCTGCTTGAGGGCTGCAATCTCGTTGGCATGGCTCAAAATCAGTCCGTTCATGCGGGCAAACTCTTCGTCGCTGATTGCGCCCAGAGGATGTATGAGAGCAAATGGCACCAGTTGTCGTAGATTGCTCCGCCAGTCGTTTCCGTACCAGCGAAGACGGTTGTCGACGCGGTATCCCTTGTAGAGCTCAGCCGGCGATGTAGAAATAACAAAGACGCGCAGGGCAATGGTGCCCAGCACAATTAGAGTGATAATCATGGCCAACACATTCGCTAGCTTGCCGAGGCCTGCAAAGAAGCCCCAGATGTGTCCTGTTGGTGTAGACGGCTTCGGCTTAGGAACCTCACTCTCCACGGAGGCAGTTCTCGGGCGCTCTTCAGTCACTGGCTGGGACTGTGCCCTTGTTGTACGTCTCCGGCCAAGTAGGCTCCTTGCGGACGCGACCGTCTCGACGTCGTTATCGTTAGAGGCGAGTTCGTCTTGTGATGGGTCGCGCGAAGGCTTGAAGAGGCTCTTGCGGTTGCGCATGCTGAATCCGGGGCCGGGCGTCGCGATGCGTGATTTGATAGATTTCGCAGCGCGGGCTGTGCCGTTCGGTGTTGCAGTCGTTGATGGTTGTGCTTCTGCAGGCTCAGGCTCAACAAGGGTAGCCTTCGTGCTTGCCGCCGCTCTCGTACTTGTTCGGGTTCTGGCTGGCTCTGCGGTTGTCGTGTCCGTATTTGAGTCTGCCGACAAGTTACCAGACCGTGGGCGGATGAACGTGAATTGGGGGTAGGCCTGGCGGATGGCGTCTTCGTCGGGCTCTTCGCGGGTGTTTGTGGTTGTGGTTGAGATGCGCCGTGCTGAGTTGAGGATATTCTGAAGGATATTGGATGTTTTCGAGACCACGCCGACGTTCCTTGTCCGAGCTGGGACGACGGGTGTAAAGATTTGCGTTTCGGTAAAGAGCTGTTCTTCCGCCGCAAAGTCGTATTCTGAAGCGTCTTGCTGTTCGCGTGCTTGCGATTGTGCTGTCTCTGTTGACCGTGATGACCGCGTTGCTCGTCTCCCTGTAACGGTTAGTATATAGAAATCAGATGTAAGTGATCGGGAAGTAAGTACTGACGTCTTGAGCTCTCGGATGCGCTGGCCGCCTCAGATTCTCTATCGCCGTGTTCTCTCACGAGCTCCACTGACTCGAGTGTTTCGTCGGTCGGCCGTGAGGAAGCTGCTGGGATGACTGGCGGCGGTATGGCCGTCTCTGTCCGTGTTTGGGCTTGAGGTTGTGCTGCCTGCTGTGCTCTCTCCGGGTCCCGCAAGCGCTGCTGCTGCTCGGCCTCGCGCTGTGCGCGTTCGCGTGCGTCGTTTTCATTGTCCTGCTCGACAGCGTCGACGACGTGACTGAGAGCGCTGGAGAAGTTGTAGCGTTGCCGCGCGACGTTTTGCCGTGTCGGCAGGATGGTGGGCGGCGAGCCGTAGGCAGAGCTGTACTTGGCCGGGCCGGGTGACATGCCACGGCCGACAGCGGTGTGGACAGACTGCGGCTGGACGTCGTCTAGCTGGGACGAGTTGCCGTCAAGCGGACCGCCAGCTTCTGAGCTGCCGTCAAACAGCAAGCTCGACGACATTGCGCCGCGCGTTGATCGTCTGGGAGGCATTTTGAGAGTTGAGTATGTGGTGAGGTGAGGGAGTGTTGAGATGGACGAGATTGTTACGACATCGGTTTAGGAACGGGAGGAAAGTCGGTGAAAAGGGTTCGGTCGCGTCGGAGATGTCAAAGTGATTCGTAGTTAATGGTATTTTGTCGCTCGCGACGTGAAAGATGCAAATTCGAGCTCGGTGTCGGCATGGGCGTCAAAAGAAATAAATGACACCAAACTCGGATGCGTCGCGATGCAAATGCAAAAGCCGATAGATTCAAGGGTCTCCCACAGGTATCCCTTTTTGTTGTCTGTCCTTCTCTATCCTTCTTTTTTCTTTGTTGTCGAGTCCCGCAAGCGGCAGGATGCGAGGACAAAGGCTGCGTGAGGGTGGTGAAAGGAACAAAACAACAAAAATAAATCTGTTGGGGTCGGTTGTCAAAGAACACAACCAACAGCCATTCACCTTGCGGCCAGAATCGATGAAAGGAATCGACGAAAGAGACAACAAGACGGAAACAAGGGACGACAATGGAAGCTCAGCAGCCTGCTGCCATTCTCTTGATGACGCCCTTGATTCCTGCTGTTGGAGAGGTGTTGATTGATGCAAGATGCAAGAGAGTCGTGATGTTTGTGTGATGCGCCGGGGGTGTTTGGGATGTTTAGAGCCGATGAACCGGGGTCGGTGAAGCTTGTCGTGTTCTCTGCAGTTTTTGTCGTTTTGTTTATTCAGTGTTTTATGGAGTCGACGTTATGGAGCATTCATAAAATCTCTGTTAATATTTTCATGTCCAACCTCCCGCAAAAAAAGAGGCAGGGGCTACTTGGTCAACGCGTCGCTGCAGCAAAATAGCAGCAAAATAGGGAAGCAACAGCGCGTCCGTGCTTTCCTTGCCTTTTCCCTTTGCGACCATTGTTTATGGAGCACTGAATGGCTGGCCTGGCCGTTCTCAGCCATTGCAGGAAGAGCTGGGGTGCTAGGCCGGATACGGAACGACCCCACGTTTTGGTGCTAGCCCCACTGGCGCTGGAGAACAGACTCACTGACCTGGCAGTCGCATTGTGCTGGAATGCGCTCACGCTCAGAGTGGTCAGAAATCAGCATCATCGCTCCTTCCATGTGGTGACAATATGTTTGGTCGAATAAACAATGAATGGATGTCGGGGAAGGTGCGATGCGAGAAATATCCCGAGTGAATGGGTCTGGCCCACAAGGAGAACCCCGATATAACGATCTCGAAACGAACGATCCTGCATTCGCCCAGCATTACTGCGATGCCCGATGTTCCCCGTGCCACGCCCAAGATCCTCCACCAGTAAACGATTGCGAGAAAAGTGAAGAGAGCAATGACGTGAGTCTTTTTTCTTCGTGCTTAACCTTTCCTCTTACTCCATCTTAGTCTAACAGTAAGGCGCACATAATACGGAGTGCACCTTGTTAACTACGAGTGAGAGAGCGGTGACAGCAGGTGTGGGACAAGCTAACGTTACTATTACTGCGAGAATTTCTGAACGGCGTGCCCGTGGCCGTGTTCAAAGTGTATTTTTGGAGTTGTAGACTGTGTTTTCCGCAGATTGTCCGCGGCGTATCTACTTTTTTTCTGCGCTTTGCGACGGGCGCTTGTAACAAAGCGGGCACGTCACAATTCACACGGAACCCCCGCAACAGCTCTTTCCCTGCTGTCGCTGTTTCGCCCCTTCCTTTTTATATGTCGGGGGTGCCATTCTCCTTTTTTATTGCCCTCTCTGTCTCTCCTGATCTCTGTCTGTCAGTAAATAAACTCGACCAAACCAATTGACCTCTTTTCTCTCCAACAAAACCTCCCTCTTCGCATCTGCAAACATGGTTGTCGGAACCGTGCTGGTGACTGGGTAAGCCAAGCCCCTTTAGCCCCTCCAAACAGCAGACAGAGCTCCAAGAGCTCCCCACCATGTGAATGCATGGCACTCGCAGCGGGAATGCACGACATCGGACCAGTTTCTATTCGAGGCGTCAATAACAATAGCTAACGCTTCGCCTCTACCCCAGTGGCACCGGCTACATTGGCTCGTTCACGTCGCTGACGCTGCTGCAAAACGACTACGATGTGGTGATTGTCGACAACCTGTACAACTCTAGCGAGGTGGCGCTGGGCCGCATCGAGCTGATCAGCGGGCGGCGGCCGGCGTTTGTCAAGGCGGACGTGACCGACGAGGCGGCGCTCGATGCCGTTTTCACCAATTACCCCGCCATCGACAGCGTCATCCACTTTGCGGCGCTCAAGGCCGTCGGCGAGTCGGGCGAGATCCCAGTCGAGTACTACCGGGTCAATGTTGGTGGCAGCATCACGCTGCTGCGCGTCATGGAACGCCACGGCGTGTCCAACATTGTCTTCTCGTCGTCCGCGACCGTCTACGGCGACGCCACGCGGTTCCCCAACATGATCCCGATCCCCGAGACGTGCCCGACGGGCGCGACCAACACGTACGGCCGCACCAAGTCCATGATCGAGGATGTGATTACGGACCAGGTCAATGCGCAGCGCAACAACGCCAAAAAGGCCGGCAAGAGCGACGACGAGATCGCAAAGTGGAACGGCGCGCTGCTGCGCTACTTCAACCCCGCAGGCGCGCACCCCACGGGCCTCATGGGCGAGGACCCGCAGGGCGTGCCGTACAACCTGCTGCCGCTGCTCGGCAAGGTGGCCACGGGCGACCGCGACAAGCTGCTGGTGTTTGGCGACGACTACGCGTCGCGGGACGGCACCGCGATCCGCGACTACATTCACATTCTGGACCTGGCGCGGGGTCATCTGGCCGCCGTCAAGTACTTGAGGGAACAGAAGCCCGGTCTCAAGACGTGGAACCTGGGCTCCGGCCGGGGCAGCACCGTCTTTGAGATCATCAAGGCGTTCAACACCTCGGTGGGCCGCGAGCTGCCGTACGAGGTGGTGCCGCGGCGGGCGGGCGACGTGCTGGACCTGACGGCGAACCCGGCCCTCGCAAACAAGGAGCTGAGCTGGAAGACGGAGCTGACAATGGAGGACGCGTGCAACGATCTGTGGCGGTGGGTCAAGAACAACCCCAAGGGCTACCGGCAAGAGCCGCCGGCAGAGCTGCTGGCAGCCTTCAAGAAGAACTAGGAGATTGAACAAGAAAAGAAGGATGCACTTATTTAGAGACGGCGTATCACATATCATTATTATCATGGGAGGCCGCACGAGACGCGGCATGCGATAGACGGATAGCATAGTTTAAAAACAAGAGAAGCATGTTCAAAAGTTGATTTGTAATAAGCATTGTTGAGGATCGTAAGTAGATGCATGAGTCAAAGGGCGCCGATGCAACGTCAATTGGGCACGTCGTGCGATTTGGGGACGGGTTGTTGATATTTCGAGGGTGCTTTATTGACGAAAAGGTCTAGACCACGGTAGCCTAGAATTGTTCGAGAAACGAGGCTGGATTGTGTTGAAATACATCGAAACATTGCCCTTTATCTCGTGCGGCTGAGGCGGTTGAGATGCACGGCAAGCCTGGTAGGGCAGTCTTGTGATTGATGGTATGCAAGCTGTTATGCTACAAGGCTGACCGACGCCACAACGGCCTCCAGGTAGGAGATGGTTCATATTTATGACTTTTTTAAGCGCCTTCCTTTTACACTCAAGTTTACATTAGACTACGGCCCGCATATCGAGTCGTCTCAAGTCGATCCGAAGTCGCTTTGCGCCGGCGCCGGCTTAAGCTGGAGATTGTGAGGGGAATGTGGTTGCTATCTTCCAAGTTGAGGGGCAAGCGAGCTTGTTAGTGTTAGTTCCATCCAACACATGTTGGCCTGCTATCATCCACATTTGGCATGCTGTGCCGAGCTGCAGAGAAGGCGTTCTTCAGTAGTTTAGTCCTTTAGTATTTAAACAAAAGGCATGTCGATCCCAGGTTGACATGGCATGATCTTGACATCCTGACATTTGTATTGTTTTCTGATTTTTGTATATTCGACAGTTCTGCAGTTTTGTAATACCTCTACAGCCTCTCTATAGTCATTTACAACCCCACTAACATGCCAAACATTGTTGTTATCGGGTGCGTTACTCAGTCATCTCTACGATCTGTTGTTTACCGTCACTAACTTCCTCAGTGCCGGCGTTGCCGGGTTGACATCGGCGTTGTTGCTGAGCCGCGATCCCAAGAACAAGGTGACGATTGTTGCGCGGCACATGCCGGGCGACTACGACATCGAGTACACCTCGCCATGGGCGGGAGCGAACGTCTTACCGTAGGTGACCCCGTGAACTTAAACTTATTGACAATGAATTCCGCTAACTCCCCCAGGATGAGCGACGCACCCGGCAGCCGGTGGGAGCACGAGACGTGGCCCGAGTTCCGGCGGCTCGCCAAGGAGGTGCCTGAGGCGGGCGTGCACTTCCAAAAGTCACTGGTTCTGCGGAAAAAGAAGGGGGAGGTCCCAGAAGCCGAGACAAAAACGAAAGGACCAACGGGACCAAAGCTGTCCGACTCATTGTTTGACGCCGACCCCTGGTTCCGCAATCTGATGGACGACTACCGCGACCTGCCGGCCGACCAGGTGCTGCCCGGGTTCGACTCGTCGTCCGAGTTCACGTCGGTGTGCATCAACACGGCGCTGTACCTGCCGTGGCTCGTCGGGCAGTGCCGCAAGCAGGGCGTTGTTTTGCGGAGGGCGGTCTTGACGCATGTCACGGAGGCGGCAGACTATGCTGCCCTCGAGGTGGGGCCAGAGGGAGCCACCGTCAAGGTGGACGCTGATCCCAAGGACACGATCATTGTCAACTGCTCGGGCTTGCTGGCCTGCCGTCTTGGCGGCGTCATGGACACCGCCGTCCAGCCTGCCCGCGGCCAGATCGTCGTCATCCGCGACGAGCTCTCGCCGATGCTGGCCGTCGAGGGCTTGGGCGACTCGGTGGCTGGCGACCACTCCGGTTCACCCCACTACGAAATGGTCTACAACATGACGCGCGCGGCGGGCGGCGGCACCGTGATTGGCGGCACGTACCAGGTGGGCAACTGGGAGAGCCAGCCGGACCCCAACACGGCGCTGCGGCTGCTGACGCGGATTGCGGCGACGCATCCGACGCTGGTGGCCCAGGGAAAGACGGCGGCGGACCTGAGCGTGATCCGGCACGGCGTGGGGCTGCGGCCGTACCGCGCGGGTGGTGTTCGATTGGAGAGTGAAGAGTTTGAGCTCGAAACGGACAGCTCCAAGAAGGTCTGGGTGGTGCACAACTACGGCCACTCGGGCTGGGGCTATCAGGGCTCGTATGGGTGCTCGAACCGGGTCGTGGAGCTGGTGGCGGAGATTGTCGCAGGGAAAGCGTGAGGATACATGTTGTCGACGTTAAAGGCGGAATAGAGTAGAGGATAGAGGAGGGTATACGTAGATGATTGTGGTAATGTGACGAATGCATTATGCTGTGCGACCCTTTGTTGCCTCTTTTGTGCTGTCATGCCGTGTTTGGTGCCGTTTTGGAGGGCTCCTAGTACAGCCACAGCACTTTTTGACTTCCAACCACAGCACCCATACAAATCCTTTTGCGCTAAATACACACCAGGTCTATTAGCCTATAGCTTGGCGGCCTGCAGGGACTGTACGATTATTACACCGTTTAAAAAGAATACGGCCCTCTGTTTTTTTTTCTTCTTTTTTTTTCGCGTATTCGTTGTATTCGCTATATTCGCTGTATTCGTTGTATTTAATCGTTGTAATCGTTATATTTAATCGACGCGTCGTTAGTTATACGTTTTATAAGTGCTGTAAGTGCTGTAAGTGCTGTAAGTGCTGTAAGTGCTGTAAGTGCTGTAAGTGCTGTAAGTGCTGTGAGTGCTGTAAGTGCTGTGAGTGCTGTAAGTGTTACAAATCGAGGTGTTGCCAAGGCGAAAAAGAGTTCATGGGCCAAAAGCGTTGCCAGGATGGATAAACACAGTTGCTGTGTCTGTACGTCGTACTCCGTACCAGGAGCGGTTTTGGAGCTGTCGGGTGCTGTCTTGGGTGTCGTGGCCACTATTGGCCAGGGGTGTGCCCCACTAAAATGTTCCAACGGTCAACGCGACGTGGAGAGCTGCCACGCCACGCCACAGCTTCATCTCCAAATTGTCCGTCTTCAACCTCACCTCGAATCGAGTCGAGCCCTTTGACGACCACGACAATTGACAAGCGGGCCTCCGACGCACCAAATTGAACCTATCTTCATCGACATCCACCGTCTCCACCGCCACCATGGCACCAAATACTCAAAAGACGCCCAAGGGGCCGTCTTCCGCGACAGCTCCTCTCCCAGCTCCCCCAGCCTCGGCTTCCTACTCCTCCCCCATCGCCCAGACCGCCCAGTTTGTCCTCGACGTCTTGACCGGCCGCAGCGCACTCTCGATCCTTGTGCCGTTTGGCCTTTTTGCGATGGACTGCCTGCTGTCGGCGCTCGTCATCTGGAAGGTGCCCTACACGGAGATCGACTGGATCGCGTACATGGAGCAGATTGGCCAGTTTGTGGCGGGCGAGCGCGACTACACGCAGATGGTGGGCGGGACGGGTCCGCTCGTGTATCCGGCGGCCCACGTGTGGGTGTACACTCTTCTCTACCGGGTGACAAACGAAGGAACGAACATCCTTCTGGCCCAGCAAATCTTTGCGGGCATTTATCTCCTGGCCCTTGGCCTGGCCATGGCCACGTACTGGGAAGCGGGGGTAAGTTGCCGTGAAGATATTCGTTTTATTTGTTGTACGCTATACTAATCTATCCTACGCATCGTCGCATTGTAGACACCCCCGTACGTCCTTCCCCTCCTCATTTTGTCCAAACGCCTGCACAGCATCTACATGCTGCGGTGCTTCAACGACGGCATCGCGGCTCTCTGCCTGTGGGCCGCCCTGTTCTGCTTCCAGCGGCGGCAGTGGACACTGGGCATGCTGGCCTATGCGTGGGGCCTCGGCACCAAGATGAGTTTGCTCTTGAGTCTTCCGGCTGTCGGTATCGTCTTGCTGTACGGTCGCGGTTTCCGGGGCGCGTTGCGGCTGGCGCTCGTCCTGCTCCAAATCCAGTTCGCCATCGCCATTCCGTTTCTTGCCGTCAACCCGTGGGGCTATTTGGGACGGGCGTTTGAGCTCAGCCGGCAGTTCTTCTTCCGCTGGACCGTCAACTGGCGGTTTGTCGGTGAAGAGGTGTTTCTCAGCAAACCGTTTGCCCTGGGGTTGTTGTCGGTGCACGCCGGCCTGCTCTTCCTGTTTGCCACGACGCGCTGGCTGCGGCCGGCAGGCGTGACGTCGGTGTCGTCGCTGGTGTCGTTTGTCACGCCGTTCGTGCAGTTTTCGTCGCCATTCACCGAGAGCGAAGAAGAAACGCTATCTCGTGCCGCGTCGCCCCAGTTCGTGCTGACAACCGTGCTGACGGCAAACCTCGTCGGTTTGTTGACGGCGCGGTCGTTGCACTACCAGTTTTACGCGTACCTGGCATGGACCACGCCGTATCTGCTGTGGCGGAGCGGCGTCAACCCGGTGGTGCAGTACGTCCTGTGGGCCGCGCAGGAGTGGGCGTGGAACGTGTTTCCGAGCACGCCCGTCAGCTCGGGGGTGGTGGTTGGAGGGATGGTCGTTACGGTCGCCTTTGTGTGGTGGGGAGCTACCGAGGAGTACGAAGTCGCCATAAAGAAGAAGTCTGAATAAGATTATCGCCGTTGACTCTCCTCACTCGCTTTCGTCGTCGCTTGGCGGCATCATGTCGTCGATCTTGGGCTTGGCGACGACCGGCGGCGGGTACGGCCAGTACTCGGCCTTGGACCACTCGTCGGTGTCGCGCACGACGTTGATAATGGTGCCGACCACGCGGCTGCCCTTTTTGAGACTGTCGGGCGCCTTGGCCAGGTCGACCAGCACGACACTGTGGCGGGCGACGCGGACCGTGTTGTGGAACGCCGAGTGGAGGTCGACCAGCACGCGGTTCTTCTTGCCTGTCTTGGGGGCGTTGTCATCGACCTCCTTATCGGCCTTTTCGTCAGTTGTCGCCGCTCCAGCAGCTGCCGGCCGTCCATTGCACGTCTTCCCGCCGCGGTCCAAGCAGCTGCCGTTGCACCGCCCGACACCGCCGCACCCAGCTCTCGCCATGCCGGTTGGCCCCGCGCGGCCACCTCTCGTCTTGCCTCCCTTTCCGCCTCTCGTCGGTTTCGACGGCTTTGCCGTCTCCTTCTCTTTTGTGCGCTCGCTGCCATCCGTCGCCCCCGACTTGAGCGCCAGAGCAGCACTGCTGTCGGGCAGAATCACCGTGTACCGGCCATTGCCCTCGGCCATGAACACGCGGGCGAGTGACTGGGTTGCCGTGAGCGAGGCCGGCGGCGGCGCGTTGACGTCGACCTCGGGCTCAAAAGTAGCGTCGGAAGACATGATGGAGGTGTGGTGGTGATGAAGAGGTAGTTGTGTCGTTCGGTTGTGTGGTTGTGATACCCAAGTTAAAGTTTACGTTGATAGTACCTCTGATTTTTGCACGAAATAAATTCTTATCGATAAAGCACTACATTTGTGAAGAAACAGTTGTGTGCGGCGACGATTCTGCCATTTCTGCTAATTATTTTTTGGCGGTGTGGGATTGGTGGCCTGGCTCGCCTGGTATCTGGCCTTCAGGGTGCTGACAGTGAACGTGAGGACCCACTTTAGTTTTTACTAAGCTAGCACGGGCCACTCCCGAGAGCTTAAGCTGGCAGAGCTCTCTCATCTCTTGTCCACCCTCACAGACAAACAGCTTTGTCGTTTTAGATATTTTCTTCGAATAGGACACTACAGTGTATTCCGGCATTTCTCTTTGTTTACCGGTGTTCATCCGGCAGACAGGGAGTCGGGTTAGGTGTTGGGGTGTCTAATAATAGGAGCTGGGCCTGGATATCCACAAATATTCCGACGGCCTGCTCCTCTCTGGTGTATTTACGTCCTCCTCATCAGTGACAATGGAAAATGTATGGTTCGCCAGTACAAGTGCGTGTGAATTCATCACGTTGGCTTTCATTCATCTTGGTTGACAGTGTTATCTTCCCCTCATTTGTGACTCTTCGGCGAGCATCGTGAGTCTGTATTAGCAATCAAAGTCGACCAAGTCAGGTTCACGACTTATCGTGAACACGCACTTTGATGCCGCCGACGCCGGCTGCAAAGATTTACGGTCAAGTGAACAAGGAATTTTGCAACTCGTCCTCCCCACAGAATACAGACTGGACACTACAGACCAGCTGATTGCCCAGCTGATGGACACGGCATCGCGAGGGGAAGTGGATGAGAGGAGAGTCAACGAAAAGAGATATCGTATTTGTCAAGACCAGGCATCCAGGCAGAAAGGCTGTCGGTTTTACGGTCGGTCAGGCACAATATCTCTTTGTCAGAGAAATCAAAAGAAAGAGGAAAAGGGAAGGCAAGTTCACGATGCTGTCGGAGTTGGACGGGCAAAAAGGGTAAGAGAAAGGAAGGAGAAAAGAGCAGAACACTAGCTGGCGGGGAAGGCTGGTTCTAGCGAACTTCTGCCGAGATTTTGCCCGCCAAAACAGAGATGGCAGGAGACAGCACGGCATGGGAGCACGCCTAGAAGGCACGTTTCCAGAAATTGATCGTGAAGTCAGCTGGAAGACAAAAAGACTGGAAAGAACAACCAACTCAAAACACTGCAAAAGGTGAAAACAGAAAGTGCGAAAGTGCGAGTGAGAATTGAAAACTTCACCGTTGGTGGGCGTGTGAGTGGACCGGTCTGTCCCAATTGGGAAAGTCCGCATGTCTTGGCCCCTACATTTTGGGTCACTTACACCAAGTGGCGGCCAAAACAAGCGGATGGCGGAAGGCGGAAGCTAAAAACTACCTTTTTTTATCGCCTTTTCGTTTCTTTTTCTCGCTCTTTTTTTTTTTTTTTAAACCGCAGTAATCTTTTACCCGTCGTCTTTTTCTGCCAGCCTTTCCCATTTCTCCCTTTTGCGCGACCCCGTCTCGTCTCCCTCGTCACGATAAGAAAAGAAAGCAGCCCAGCCCACGAGAGTTGTAATAGGCATAGCTGACAGAAAAGGACCGACTTAGGACCATTAGGCGGCTGAGGAGCAAGGAGAGAAAAGACAGGGACAGATTACCTTGCCCAGTCAGTTCACAGTCAGGCTGTCATTTGACAAGATTCTTGTGCCCGTGCATAATCAACAGCGTCAATAATCAGCAGGGTGAAACATCCCTTGATATGCATTCCCAGTACAGTCCTTTTCGTTGTTGTCTGCTGTCTTCTCCTCTTATCATGATGCCATGCATGATGCAACCTCTGCATGTACACCTAAGTGTACACTCCGATACACCCCTCCCATGGAAATGGCCCGCGGCCGCTTGCGTCCGGGCGATGGGGCCGGACTAGGGAGGGAGTAGTGAAGAACGAGTGACGGGCCTAGAACAAGCACGAGAAGGAACGAAAGACGCTAGATGTCGGTAGAGGGTGTCTGGGTAAGGGAGGAGCTCAAAAAAAAAAAAAAAAAAAAAAAAAAAAAAAAAAAAAAATATAAAAAAAAAAAAAAAAAAACAAAAAAACGACGGATTATTGATTTTTTAAACGAGGGTGGAAGAAAAAAAA
>WNYE01000025.1:324650-434334 GCA_021396245.1 Sporothrix humicola
TCAATCGCCCCCCCCCGGGTGTTAAAAAAAATATCCCGCCTTTTCAAAACCCCACCCCCCCCCCCCCCCGGGGCGGGTTACTTTTTATATTCACCAAAAAAAAAAAAAAAAAAAAAAAAAAAAAAAAAAAAAAAAAGAGAAAGAAAGAAAGACAGAACCAGAACATCGTCGGATTATTGATTGTTTCCACGAGAGTGGAAGAATAGAAACACAGTGACGGAGTCCCATGGATAACGAGGAACAACATTCCGCAGCTGCATCACCTCCGCATTGTAACCGCTTTTCCTTGTTGCCATTCAGTCGAATGCATCATATGCCCATCTGCATTCTGTATTATCCAACCATTTACCTGTTTCCACCTGTTTTGTCGTCTTCCTTTTGTCATCATCGCCCGCCTCCTCATGTGTCGGAGTTTGTTTTTCTTTTTTTTCTTTTTGGTCGGAGTTTGACCCCATCTAAATGGCGGCGGCATGTGAGTGGTGAAGAGTCAAGTGTGGAAGGGTGGTAGTCCAAATCCACTCCACTTAGACTACCCGCCGCCACACCACCAAAACAAAGGCGAATGGATCGTGAACGTGGGTAGGGCCGTGAAGGTTCGTGGAGACGGGGGGTGTGAACAGAAAAACAGACAAAAAAAAACATGGAGGTGTGGACCTGGCAAATCCACTGATAGAGGAGTTGACGATAGTCGGTAAAGAGTTTGCAGAGTCAGAGGCAGAGTTCCTATACTTTTGATGTTCGCCCTCCCTTCACCCTCACTCTCACTTCTTTAATAATATCTGCTCCCTTCTTCTTTCCTCGTCGTGCACTCCTACTTCGCCTGCCTATTCCGAACATTGTGAAACCAACTCCGACAGTCCAAGTCCAGGATAGTCCAGTCCAGGGGATGACATGTTCGGTTAACGGTTAACGGTTATTATTATTCAGTTCTCGCTCCTCCCTTGACTACGACGACTCACTACGACGTGTTCGGAACTCATTACATTATTCATCATCATTTTCGTCCTTTCGTCTTCTCCTCTTATTCGGCTAAACTATCACAGCCACCGCCCATCCACCAGTCGACGACCGACAAAGGCCCGCCGACCAAGCCAAGGATCATATTCTACCGGCCTGATCGCAACACGGACCTGCTCACAAGACCACAGGGCCAGCCAGTCACGAAAACAAGGCCAAGAGAGACGATCACAGACTGCGATAGTACAAGCACGGCATACTCTTGGTCAAAGTGTCTTCTTCTCTATACCTACCTCCTATATCTCATCCTTGTCAGGAACAGGAATGGAAACTGGGCTATAGGATCCTCCCGGATATCTAGTCGACAATAATTGATTTAAACTCGGCACACCAAACAACACACATCTCCTATACACCTTTATATTCCACCATCTCATCACTCGTCTATAAGTTCACCATGCTGTCCCTCGTCCAGATTGAGTCTTCTGGCAAGACCATGTCACGGGAGAATGCGAGCAACATCGACAACAACAATATCAACAACAACACTGTCGAGTCGACAGCAACTTCCACCGCTACCTCCGCCATGGCATCCTCCTCCTCTTCACAGATCCCCGCCCGGCCAGCGCGTGCCGTTTCCAGGACGTATCCGGCCGTCCCTCTCCCCGACACCGACGACAACATCTTGTTGGAACGGAAGCCGTCAACCAAAGTGTATGCCGAAGACGTCGAGAGTCGGCCACCGAGTCCGAACAACAACAACGATGACGCCAGCAGCCACCACAGCCTCGACATTGACGATGACAATGAAGGCGTCGAGGCCGAGGTCCTGCAGAGCATGTTCCATCCACGCAAAAACGCCTTTCGGATGGCCACGGTCGCGCTCAACACCTTGAACGACGGGCTCAACGACAGTGCGGCGGGTGCCCTCTTGCCCTACCTTGAGAACCACTACAACATCGGCTACGGTATTGTCTCTTTGATTTTTGTGGTCTGCGCCTTTGGCTCGATCATGGCCGCGACTGTGGTCGACCCGATGAAACGGCGGATGGGGAGAGCACGCACTCTGTGCATTGGGCAGCTCATCATGGCCGTCGGCTATGTTCCTCTCCTAACGACTGTGGCGCCATTTCCGGTCGTCGTCGTTGGTTTCTTTTTGGTGGGCCTCGGCGAAGCTATTAATGTCGCCATGGGAAACACGTACTGTGCCGGCCTGCAACAGAGCACGTTTGCCCTGGGTATCATGCACGGTTCGTACGGCATCGGAGGCATTTCGGGACCGCTGATTGCCACGGCCATTGTCGTCGCCACCGGCGCCGCAGACGATCCGGATGGGAAGAGTGCCATCGTTTTCGGCCGCTATTATCTGCTGCCTTTTAGCATCTGTGTGCTGATGGCCGCCGTGTCGGCGTGGACGTTTACCGGGTACGAGAAAGACTGGGGCGAGACGCGGGAAGTGACGCCGGCCACGCCCTCGTCGACAGACTCGGCTGAGCGGAGACGGCGCTGGAGAGTTGGTCGCCAAAGACAGGCCGAGCTGGACAGCCGGGAAGAGACTGAACAAAGACAAAACAACGCGAGAAGTTTTCCATGGGACAAGAAGGCAAAGGCACCCACTCAAAGTCAGCCCACATCTCCGATGCCCTCCGACATTCAGCTCGTCGACTTTGCTTCAAGCTCGTGTGCAGTCCAGCGTCCCCAGCCGACTTCGCAGCCCTCGACCGCCGCTCCGTCTCGTGTCGGCTCGAGAGCACCCTCGCCAGTTCGCGAAAACGAGGTTCGCCAGTTCGAGCCGCGTCCCATCCTGTCGCCCATCCAGTCCCATTCTCAAAATCAAAGCTTTGGACAAAACGCCTCCGCCTTTGCGACGCCATCGCACTCTTTCGCCTCATCGACGGCGCCTCTCTTTGTCCACCAAGGAGAGCAGTCTGCGCCGACCACGCCGCCTCCGGAGCCATCAACTCCTACTACTCCTACTACTCCTACTACTACACCTAGCGCCACCCGTCTCTCCCGCCGCAAAAAGGCGTCGGCCCGCCTCAAGGACATGTTCACTGCCCCGTCGTCCAGAGTGATCCTGCTCGGAGCCCTCTTCCTCTTCATGTACCAGGGCGCCGAGGTCAGCATCGCCGGCTGGGTCACGTCGTTCTTGATGGCCAACCGCGGCGGCAAAGAGCCCGCCGTCGGCTACATTACGGCCGGCTTCTGGGCCGGCATTACTATAGGGAGATTCGCCCTCGCCTGGCCTGCCCAGCGCATCGGCCCGCGCCGCTTTGTCTACGGCCTGGTCGTCGGCTCCGCCGTTTTCGAGCTGCTCGTCTGGTTCGTCCCCAACGTCATTGGCGACGCTGTCGCCGTGTCCATCGTCGGTCTTTTGTTAGGACCCGTCTACCCCGCCGCCGCCGGCCTGCTGATGCGCAACATGAGCCGCCGCGAGCGTGTCTCCGGTATGAGCGCCATGGCTGCGTTTGGGAGTGCCGGCGGCGCCGCTGCACCTTTCATCACGGGCGTGCTGGCCCAGGCCGTCGGCACGTTTGTCCTGCACCCCATCGTCATTGCCCTCTTTGCCGCCATGATGGTCTTTTGGTACCTCGTGCCCGACCTGCAGAAGCGGAGGGAGTAGGCGAGATGGAGGTTGTATGAGAAAATGGTGACGATAGATTGGCTTGATTTTGATTTCTTATTTCTTCATGTTTTGGTTTTTGCTGGTTCTCGTTTTTCTGGGTTCTGTCGGTTTTCTTGCGTTATACACAGGTTGCGATGACATAGATTTGGTTTGTTCTTCATGATAGACGATACTTATAGATATAGTGCTAATATAATAAATAAAAAACGATAGCATCGGAATTCTTTAGTGGGTACTTGTTTGAGCAAGTAAATCATACCCGTTTCCATTCATGTGACAAATTTGCAGTCTGTCTGTCCAAACAACCCAATTCTATTCGGTCTTTGTGTTATCTATTAGTCTATATGCGAATAAATCAAAGATGCAGACATCTATTCTATGCCTCGGCGTTTTCTATGCAAATGTCAACTTCCTCATCCAAGCATCGCCTCCACAAGGTTACTCCTTCTTGGCGGCCAGGACAGCGGCCACCGTCGTCCGGCCCTCGACAATGTCCTCAACCGTCTTGGCAATATCGCTAAAGTCGCCAAACTCGGTGTACGGCACGTTCTCGCGCTTGCAGTACTCGACCAGGTCCTTGCCGGCCTTGGCGAACATGAGGTCCGTCTCGCGGGCGGCCGACAGATCCGACACGCCGTCGCCGGCGTAGAAAATGACGGGCCGCTCCGACGCAGGGGTGACACTGCCGTCCGCGTTGCGCGAGTACTTGCGGATCTCAATCGACTTGTCGTGGCCAAAGGGGCTGTCGTCGTGGTACACGAGCTTCCAGCCGCCGGCGTCCTTCCACATGTCTTTGACGCCGGGCTCACGCGGGGCGACGTTGTTGCTCACAATCTGCAGCCGGCGCGCCACGGCCTCCTCGCCGAGCCAGTTGCTCAGCAGGCCGCGGATGACGGGCTCCATGCCGCCGCTGAGGATCACGATCGGGACGTTGTGCTTATCGGCCCAGTCGAAAAACGCCTGGAAGTGGGGGTCCAGCTTGATGTTTGCTTTGAGCAAAGCAATGCAGTCCTCGAAGCTGGTCGTCCGGATCGAGTCCATCATTTCTAGGAACGAGTCGCGAAAGTGGCGCTCGCCCGACAGAACACTGCCGTTGCCCTTGCGCCGCAGCGCCTCACCGAAGCCAATGTGGTCCGTCATGTAGTCATTGGTGTCCTGGAGCGTGATTGTGCCGTCAAAGTCTGTAAAGAAGATGAACTGTGGGTTCGACGCCAGCGCCGGCCGGTCGGAAGCGGTAGAGCCCATCTTGAACGAGGAACGAGGAAAAGAAACGAGCGGAGCGAGTTTCGTGGGTAGTGGGTGTTGCGAGGACAAAAACGAGCGGAGTGAGGTGAATGTGGGAGAAATATGAATGCGAATTGAAGATGTTGCAAAATGATACTTTTTGTTGAGCGCAATCGGAGTTCCTTATTTTGCCGCATTGGCAGGAGCAAAAGGTCCCTGATCGACCCCCAATTGACCCCTCCGATCCGGTCACGTGCGCCGCCTCCGCTGAAAACCAGTGGCGCTCCGCTGTAAAACCGGTTTGCCAGACGCAGAAACGGCATCGTTCCACAGAAAATTTACTGATTTTCCGCGCCGTCGAGCTCGGCCGCGAAGCTAGAAAACAGGGGCGGTTGTTCATTGGGCCTTGGAGCGTGCCGTGTATTATCTCGCATTTATCGAAACATTTCGTTAAGAATCTCGACGTTGTCAATGGCTCCTGCCAAAAGACGGTCAATGATCTCCGGAAACTAACAATGCAGGGCAGGAGCTAGACGTCTCTACCCCTGAACGGCCTGCACCTAGAAAATGCACCGCTTCTGTGTAAGTCTTGAATGAAGTACAAACGAGACTATATCGTTATGAAATTGGATTAATTGTCTCTTTTGAATTTTATAGAATATTGTATGATTATATACCATGTTAAATATTGATTAGTTTTTGTTGAAGATAAAAAAGACAAGAAAAGACATGGAATTGCATGATATAGAAACAATTTTAACGACAATAAATTAGATTTTGAACTATGAAATGGGATGAAAATATTAAAAAGTGAAATAAGACACATGTACGTAAACACTTCTTTCCGAATTAATTGTCATAGGTGACAGTTCAGTCTTTTATTATTCCAATATCCACTCTATCTCTCCCATTCATTCTACTTCCTCTGTTCAAACCAGTCTGTGTTGTCGGTTCAGTTGACAGCCCGGCGTGGAGCCAGCGGTTGCTGCGCTTTCTGTGGACGGCATGGGTGGCGAGGCGGTGTCGACGCGGAAGGGGCTGCCGACGATGACGACACCGATGAAGAGACGGGCGGCGGCACGGCCGGACAGCCGACAAACTTGAACGAGGCGCTGATGGCGGGGCCCCACTCGTTCTTCATGAGGATAGCATAATCGGTCGTGCAGTCGACGGTGGGCGTCGTGGGCGTGCGCCAGATAAATTGGTTGATGAATGCGTCGGTGGCTACAGATTAGCATGCGTAGCAGGTAGATGAAAAAGATGCGAGGAAGAACATACCCAAGGTCTGGATGACCTCCGCGTTTTCGGCCTTGACAAAGTAGAGGCTGAGGGGAAGGATGTTGGAGCTAAAGGTGATGAGAACAAACGTGTTGAGATTGGCAAAGGAGCCGATGGGGTTGACGGAGCCTGGGTTTTGGGCCAAAACCGAGGACACTAGGGCCGCAACGGCGATGAAGAAGGGGGTGAGGAGGTGCATCGTGGTGGTCGATGTAAATTTCGTGAAAACGAGTGACGATGAAGGCAAATAGTGACAAAATATAAAAGGGATTGGAAAAAACGACAGTCTCTATGTATTATGTATTAAGTATTAAATAGTAGGGCATTAATGTCACTCAACGACCCAGAGAGGCTTCGTCTCGTCTCTTGCTATCTTCTTTCGTCAAAATCAAACCGGTTTCGTCGCTTCTTAATTTCTGTTCTTTTCATTTTTCGTCCTCTCCGTGCCGTCGTGTTTGGTACAACCAAATAACAAAACACTGCCCCTGAAGGCCCGAAAGCCCTGTAGGGTAGCACTCTGAGAATGTCGCTTGTATTCTGCGATTGGATTTTGAGGGGCGTGCAGTTCTTGGCGGTCGACCGTGTTCGTCCACGACAGGCAACGGGTCTCTGTCGACTGTTGCATTTCGTTCCAATGCTGACTGAATATTGATTTCTCGGTGCGACCTTGCTTCTGTAATAACAAATGGTCCAGATTTTAATAATATAGAGAGAGGAAAGAAATACGGAGTACGCGGTCCACTGTGCTGGGTGCAATGCTATGCTACCGTTTGGCCTTTTTCAGCCTCTGCTCCTGAGAAGACAAACATAATTTTAGGATGGCACAAGAGAACGGCAACAAATTGTCGTCAAAACATGGTACTCAGAGTAGACACAATGGTGTGGCGGTGGCGTAAGGCAAGATGACTCTGGGTTTAGATATTATGTAGGTACATGTCCTCCTCCCCATAAAATAAGCTTGAATGTATGACAGTACTTAGGGAGACAAGAACCATAATAAGACTGTAAAGATGGTATTTTATTTGTTTTATAAGTATAACGCACACACTTGAGACTTCACCGCTAGTGGCTCGCATTTGATATTTATTTTCCCTTCGCAAGCAAGAAGCATAAAGAAAAAGATGCAATACGGTATAGAATGTGAATATTAATGGTAATGACAAACAAAATGAAATGAAAAGTGAACAAAATATGGCAACATATGTCTTTGAAAAGATGGGAACTCGATAGAAGCCATGTGGTACATGATTTTGCAAAGAACAAGGTGAAAACAGTGTAATAATATAGGTCAATGTCGCACAGGATATGAATGCTGAACTATCCACTTGTGTCCTTTTTGGCATGGACAAGGATGGGTGATTTTGTACGCAAGTCTGTCGTCTGGCTTATTTGTTCTCATCCGACTCTGTCGGACTGTGGCCAACGACGCCCTCCTCCATGTCATTTTCGCGTCTGACTTTGTTGGCAAGCTCGTCGCGCTCTTCGTTCCGGGCGGCCAGCCACACATACGTGCCGTCGACGATCAGCTGGACGACAAAGGTGAAGCCGATCACATAGAAAGCGAAAGCGCCGTTGTAGGCGAGCGGGCCGTCCTTTTCACAGTGGATGCCCGTGGCAAAGGCAAAGATGATGGGCATGAGAATGTTGACAATGATGAGCTCCTTGGGGAAGAGCGGGCGCGGGCGGCTGTCGAGGACGATAGCGTAGGCAAAGGCAAAGTTTTGGACCATGAAAGTCGGCCAGGGCATGAGGGCGACAATCCACTGCCAGGCGTAGCAGTAAGCAAGACTGAGCAAAGGTGGTGAATAATATCAGGGTACAGTAGGACTTACAAAGAAATCGTTGAGGGCGAGAGTGATCTCGGCCGGTCTGTCCGGCCTGTACGACGTAATGGCCAACACAATGCCCGGCAGCATAAAGGTCCAGATGCCTGCCGCCGCCGACGCTAACTGCAGCTGGTGGGTCATGTAGGGGAGACGAGGGATGCGGCGGATTTGGTACGAGATGGCGGCCGAGAAGGGGAGGTAGAAGCCGCCGGAAATCATAAGCAAGGCCGCACCTGCTCGAATGCGCACAATGTGGTCCTGATAAAACTTGGCGAGCGTCTCGGCGTCCCACTGGGGATCTGTCGGCGGGATAAAGTCGGCCACGACAAACGCCAGGATGAACATGACGCCGGCGACGCCACCACAGATGCCGCCGAGCTGCTGGACAGACTTGTTGCTCATGAGCCAGGAAGTGGCCATGCAGTCGCAGTGACGAGTGAGCCAGCTGTTGAGGCCCATTTTGGTGGATGTGGTGGTGGATATGAGTGCTGTTTGTGATGGGGTCTATGAGTGTGGTTTCGTTGATATTTATGGTGATGATGTTGATGATATGGATTTTGACTTTTCACAAAACTACGGCTACGATAACATCGTCTTGACCACGATATTCATGCTTAATTTTATCAATGAGAATTTTTATCTAGTCGGAAAATACAGCCGTTGTATGTGTTGACGATGGTGACGATATCCGACGCTGTGATGGTCAGAGCTCATAATTGTACGTCTGTGGCTACAATGCAACTCTAATCAAAGCTCCCGAGCAGCTACATTTCTCCGTGGTCGTATTGAGTACCGATTCCTAGACTACTTACCCCAGTTTTGTCCCGGCACTTGTGGCGGTCTTTAAATTCGTCAGGATTTTAGCTTGTGATATCTCGGCGCCGAGTTGCTTTTCATGATCGATAGTGAATTTTATCAAGGTCACTCCGGCATTCACCACGGAACGTGTGGATGAGATGAGATATAACACACAAAAGATTCAAAAAATAGACGAAGTAAACTGATTTACCGGGCGAGAAAGTCGGCGTTTGACATAGATGACAGTATGCGATGATGTGTTGTTGTGTTGAGATACACATTAGTTTTGGAGCGGCACAACGGCTTCAGTTCTGAGAGCCTCTTGCAGCGTCACATTAGTACCACACAGGCCCCAGCCAAGGCCCAAAAGCAGACACATCCTTCGTGTCCGTCACATTCACATCGGAAATGTACCCCCTCTACGACTCCCGTGCATATCCGGGGAAGGAGTTCAATCACGGGTGTGCAAAGTAACGAAGACAGCAACGTGGACGATGAGAATGGCTGAGCATCACATCGAGTCAATATCGTCGGCCAAATGGAAGCATAGGTAGGTTGAGAATAAACCGTAAATCATGAATTTCAACCATATTTTAGTTTCCTTAAATCAAATAGTTCTCTGTGTAAAACTCCTCTACAGCCCCTCCGTCTCGCTAATCCGCAAGACATACTTGACGCCATGTGCCTTGCCGTCCTTCAAGTCCTTCAAGGCCTTGCCAATCCCGTTCAGACCGCCCGGCACGACCTCGTACGGGTGCCCCTTGAACCACCCTTCAGCCAGGCCGCGGCCCAGGTAGCGCGAATACACGTACGCCAGGTCGCGGTCGGCCGCACTGTCGCCGTGGGCCATGCCGACAAACGTCTTGCCGAGGTAGAGCGGTGGCTCCCGTCCCTTGAGCTCGGGGTAGTCGTGCTTGGGTGCGACGGTCGCCAAGCGGGCGTCGTTTCCCTGCAAGATCTTGGACAAAGTGACGTAGCCGCCGTCGTAGGACATTGGGTCGTATGCGCGAGTGATCTGGATGTCGGCGGTCTCATACCCAGGATAGTGCTTGCGCGAGGCGGCCACTGCCTCTTGGACGCCCTTGATGATGGCCTTTTCGCCGCCGCGGTAGTCGACGACGGCGTCGCCGTATTTGGACGGGCCGTCGCCAAGGAGGTCCAGCACCAAGTCCTTGGACTTGCCGACGATGCCGATGATGGGGTGCACGTTGCTGCGGCGCGCGAGCTGAATGGCAAAGGCGCCGACGGCTGTGGATGCACCGTAAATGACGAGCGGCAGCGGGGCATCACTGTCGGCCCGCGGTCGCCACGGAGCAGGCAGCCTCAGCTCTCTGTACAGTGCATACACGGACGTCAGCGCCGCCAGCGGAATAGTCGCTGCCTCCTCAAACGACACGCTGTCCGGGATGTGGAATGTTGTGTGCTGCGGCGCCACTCCGTACTCGGCATACGATCCGTTGGGCGTCATCATGACGTGGAACCCGGCCACGCGGTCGCCCTCGCGGAACTCGCGCACATTGCTTCCCACTTTGGCGACCGTACCGGCCATGTCGTCGCCCTGGTTGCCGCGGTAGCCTGAATCCTCGGGCCGTTTCCAGTCCTTGGGGTTGGTGCCTGTGACGGCGATCTTGATGACGACATCGTCAGGGCCGGGTTCGGGAATGGGCGAGTCGACAATGTCGACGACGAGGCCTAGATTGTTAGTGGAGTGAAAAAAAAGAGAGTGACAGTCTGGTTTGACTTACCCTTGCCAACAATTGCTTCCTTCATGGTGAATGTTGTGAGTCGTGAGTGAGATGTGGTGTGATGTTGGACTGTCGATGATCTGTGTGAGTAGTGAATGGGTTTGAAGTTGTTCTTGTGTGAGATGAGACTGACTTCTTAAGTTATTTGTTTTAGTCTATCTAAGCGGTCATCAAGTGTCCTTTATATCATTTTTCAATCTTACTCAGGAAAGCAATGGGCTGGATTGATAATTTTGAATGATGTTCAAGCCGTCACCTTTTACGGCCCTGATGACGAATGACGTTATTTTGTCAAGGTGCGGAACGGTGGAATCGCTAAACGTACCTGAACTGACCCCCTCTCTTCCCCGCCTTACAGTGGGTGTCGCGAGTGGGAACAAACTTCCTAACACGCCATTGGTCGGATCTCATTTGTAAGCTCGCCGGGTGCAAAATCTCCCACACGCACAATGCACGGATGGCCACCAACGGCCACTAATCACCTTAATTTGTTGGTGTCTCCCAACCGTATGTCAACGTTGAATTAGTCAATCGTGATTTGAACTTGCCGTGGTAAAACATTTGCCCAACCGCATTCGCCGTATCTCTTACCTTTTCACACGCCGTATCCCATCGAATGTAATCATCTTATGATATCTTGCCTTTGATGGCAAGCCGCCGACATCGACTGGTGCAGCTCCGCCCGGTTTCCTCTGTTTAACAACCCGCCGCATGGGAAGATAATTTGCTGTCATAATAACAGTTATATCGTGAAGCCCTTGCGGCGTTTTTTGCCATGTCATGCAAAATTAGAGAAAGGAGGGATCAGAAAAACTGGTCATAAGTCGTTTCTTGAGGAAGGTAACGCTATTCAAAAAGTAGAGTTTTTTCATACATGATATCCAAAAACAACATTGAAGCTTGAAAAGGAACAATAATATCGTGAGACGGAAATGTAAACAAAATATGACAAAAAAGAGACACATAAAATGTACAAGCGGGAGCAAAAAAGCATCCAAATCTTGTGATACAGGGAATACGTAGAAAGAAAGACAAGAAAGAGAAAATGAAATAGAGACAGCGTCATCTGCAATGACGTTTAGCCATCAATCTCCGTCATGGCAAACTCAGCATGGCCCCTTGCCTGCCGGTACGCCTCGTTCCAGCCGTCGTCCCAGCCTGCACCGGGCGGTGGTGCGGGAGGCGGGCCGTGTGGGAACAGGTGCGGCATCTGATGCGGCATTTGAGGGGTCATCTGCGGCATTGGTGGCATACCCCTGCCCATGCCCATGCCCATCGGCGGCATGCCCATCGCTGGCATTGGCATACCCATCGCTGGCATTGGCATACCCATCTGGCCCATCTGACCCATCTGAGCCATAGGGTTGGGTCCCATGGGATTGGGCATGGATGGCATTTGCTGGCTGGCACCCGGTCCGCCCGGCTGCTTCACATCGCCCGGCCAGCCCCAGTCGGTGGCAGCAGCAGCCTGTTGAGGTGGCTCACCAGCAGGTGCTGCTGGCTTCGAAATTGGCGCCCGTCTCATCTGCTCAAAGTAGTCGTTGTACGTGTCGCGGAATTGCTGCTGGTGCTGTTGCTGATGTTGCTGGAGTGGCGGCATACGGTCCCTCCGGTAGTACTCGGCGTCGACGTCGCGTTCTCTATGATCACGTTCATAGCTGTCGCGCTGGTCGCGGTCGTACTGTTCACGCTCCCGCTCCCGGTCGCGCTCCCACCCTCTAGGTGGTGACGGCGACTCTTCGAGGTGGGAGTGGTAGCGTGACCGCTGCTGTCTCTGCTGCTCGTGGTACTGCCGACGGTGGTGGTCTTGCGGGTGGTACGGTGGGCTGCGTGACCGGCGCCGGGCATATTCGGGGTCACGGTCATGGTCACGGTCGTGGCTGTAGTCGTGGTAAGGATCGCGCCGTGGTGGGCTGTGGCCGTAGTCGTAGCTGTCGTAGCTGCGGTCACGTTCGCGACCGCTATCACGTCGGTCATCGCGCCGGTCGTAGTGCCCGTACTCATAATCCTCGTCCTCGCTGTGCTCAAAGACGTGTCGGCGGTCGTCATGATCGTCGCGCATGCCTCGATTCCGGTAGCGGTCCCATTGTTGGGGACGTGGAGGGGATGGCCCACTGGGCGGATGGCCTTGTGTCTGACCTTCTGCCCGGGTTGGTGGCGGCGGGCCACGCACCGGCATGGCGTGGTCTTCACCACGGATCCAGTTGGAATTGTGACCAGTTGCACCGGCTGCTGCACCACCTCGAGGAGCGTTCATCCCTGCAGGGGCGGAGGTGGCACCAGCAGGGGCACCAGCAGTTGGCCACGGCGCACCAGTCGATGGTGGCATGCCCATGCGCTCAGTCAAGAATGCGGCCCAGAGGGCTTCCATGTTGGCATCTGCGCCTGCACCGCCGGCTGCACCAGCCATCATTGGATGGTTTGGCGGGGCAAAGTACGGCATGCCGGTAGGAAAGCCACCAGGGGGTGCACCATGAGCATGAGCAGCCGGACTACCGTGCGCTGCGGGTGGCGCGTGTGCCTCACCGGGATGAGGAACATGCGGTGGCGTCGGCGGAGGTGTAAAGACTCTGTGCTCCGTGTCGGGCGAGAATTGCGTTTCGTCGGCGTCCCGGTCGTTGTTGTCGTCGTCATTTTCGTCGTCATCCTTTCCCTCCTTGGCACTCTCATACTCGCTGTCGTCCTTGTCCTTGGCATCCTTCTTCTCCGGCTCGGACTCGGGCTCACTATGGTGCTCCTCGGCAGCAATGGCAGCCTGGGCCTTGGCCTTGATGGCCTGTCGCTTGGCCTTGCCCTTGAGCTTCTTGGGTTTCGAGGAGGAGGCCTCTAGGGCCGCAACAACGTCTTCCTCGTTGACGGCAGACGGAGGCGTTGGCGGTGCCGGAAGGACAGCAGTTGGTGGCGGAGGCGATGCGTCTTTGCTGGATTGGCCGGCTCTCTTTGTGGTGGTAGCCGCACCCCCCTTTACACCCCGCTTCTTGCCCGAGTTGCTCGCGATGGGCACGGCGTCGCGAATGTCGACCGTTTCGGCATCCGAGTAGTGCTTCTCGTCGTCTTCGTCGTCGTTATCGGCGACTGCCTTGCCGTTACCCTTCTTGGTCGGCTTGGCTGAAGACGCAGCAATAGCTTTCTTCGGGCGATACACCAGCCGCTCCAGGCTCATCTCGGTGGGAGCACCCTCGTCGACAGCGCCGCTCTTTTCGGCTGACTTGCTGTTGCTCGGCCCGTCTTGATCGTTTTCCTTGTTGTCATGGGATTCCTGGGACTCGCCGCTCTCCCGCCGTCTAGGCGTACCCATACCTCGCCGTCTGTTTCCCGGAATATCGTCGTCAAAGTGCTCGTCGTCGTCATATTTGCCATAGCCCGGTCTTCTGCGAGGAGCACCACGGCTCCCATCACGGTAGGGCCGGTCAAAGGAGCTGCGTCTCATACCGCCGGAAGGCCTGTTCGGAGCGTGGCTATCGTAGGGATCGCTAGCCCCGAAGGCATCACCACCAGCGGCGGCAGCGCCTCCACGAGGTCCCTGGCCAAAGAATGGCTGTCCCCCCATGTACTGTGCAGCATGCATCGGATAGAACCCGACAGGGAACATGGCCGGCGCGCCCGGGATGTACGGCATGTCAAAGGGACCCGGCGCAGCGGGACCACCTGTCTGGTAGGGCATGGGGTTCATTGGGTTTGCACCAGCAGCACCGGCGCCCGGACCGCCAGGGAAGGGGAACGAGGCAGGTCCAAAAGGCGGCCCACGGCCGTGCGGCATAAAGGCATCTGGCGATGGGTATGGTGGTGGAAGGTCGTCGTGATCTTGCTCGAGTTCCGCGCGCCCAATCTTGGCGTCGCGGTTCCTGTTAGCATCGGCGGGCGAGATGCCGGTTGCTGTTGTGGCTGGCGTTGCTTTTGGTGTGCCAGAGTGGTCTGTAGAAGGAGCGTCTGGTACGCCAGCATTGGCAGGGCCTTCAGCATTGTCCTTGTTCTTTTCGTCAACGGCCTTTTCTGGCCGGGCAGTTTCATTCGTTCCAGTCTCGATGCCCTTGTCGTCGGCAGCCTTGTCAGCCGATGTGTCAGGCTCTGCAGTCTTTGCGGCGGCAGCCTTGGCTTTGCCCTTGTTCTTGGCCAGCTTCTTTGCTGCCTTCTTGGAGAGGAAGACCGGCGTGGGCTCAGGCTCAGGCTCAAGCTCAGGTGCTGGCGCGGCCTCGACCGATTCTGCCTCCTTGGAAGTATCATCTGCAGCTGATGACTCTACTGCAACGTCGGGTACGACTTCTGCCGCCTCGTCTGCCTTTGGCACGACAGCTTCTTCAAGTAGCCATTCAATAAACTGCGACGGCAGGGTCAAGGACCGATCATTCTCCTTGATCCGGTCACGGAGACCCTCATAGATCCAGTCGGCTGCGTCAGCTTTGGCTTTGACGACAACAGCCGGGGCCTTGTTCTTGGCCTTGCCCTTCTTTGTTGTCTCCCTGGGAGGACTGACGACGGGGACGACATAGAGGAGCGACCCGGGTCCCGTTATGGGCTCCTCGTCGTCGCTCTGGTCATCGTCCTCGGGACCAGCCATTCTCTGCTCAATGGTCCGAACATAGATGATGACAGCACTCGTCAGCGTCTCGGACGCAACCCGGAACCGAGTCACATCGAGATTAAATTCGTCGGCACTATCAGGTTAGCTATCGTCAAATACCACCAGCGACTGCATGCAGGGACCTACCTGGTCTGAGCCTGCGCCGCGGCCAGCCGGAAGACGGCGGCGAGGAGGGCGAGAGTATTTCTCATCCACTCCATTTCGGTAAAGACATCGGCTGCACCCGCGCCGGGGAAGATGGCCTTGAGCCGGCCGAGCTTGTTCGATGCCGGCTTAGCTTTCGCAGCAGCCTTTTTACTGCTTCCGGCAGAAGAGGAAGCATCTTCGGTGAGATCTTCAAAAAAGGTCTTTTGCACGCCATGAATGCGTCCAACAAGGCCGACGATGCGCTCGAGGCATGGCGTTGAAACTGTCAACGAGGTTGAAGTACTCTTCAAGGTAGAGGCGAGATCGGCCAGGCTCAAGTTGAGGTCGACAAAAGCCTGGGCGATGCGGCCAATCTGGCACTCAACGTTGGGATACTCGGAGGCGAGACGGTATAGATCCTGAGCCAGTAGGACACCCAACCCGGCGGCGTCTGATGCGCTTGCAGCGACCGAGGGTGGATCCATGGCTTCTCATAGTTTTCCCTTGGGTGGTGATAAGATGAGAAAGAGGTGAGGGCTTGTGGGTTGTGCGCGTGGCACGATGAAGCATGCAGGAGTAAGGGAGGGCGAGAGAAAGAAGACAACTCAATCACACGACCTCTTGCGCGGAGAGAGTAGAGATGTGTTCCTGAGATCTGCTAAGATTAGGACCGATATGTGGAGGTCAGTATTGAGAATGAGTCGTTGAGTCGTTTCGCGTGACAAGTCGTAGTCGCGCGTCGGTTCAAGGAAGCGGCAAAATGGGACAAATGGAGGAGAAATTGAGGAATGTTGAACCAGACAAAAACAAATGAAAGTGAAAAGACAAGTTCAAGAGCTCCGAAAAAGAGATAAAGTAAAGCTAAAAACTCAAATCCCACCACATTCATAAAATCCCACGAGGCCACAAAAGGGAAAATTCAAAGAACAAAAATTGGACAGAGAAGCGAAAAAAACTCACCGTGATTTGGCTTTTTGTTCATTGATGTCCAACTTGTGGTCTGTGAGTGCCCAGTGGAGCGCCCCATGTCTGCTTCTGCATTTGCATCTGCGCCTGCCCCATCGTCATCCGTCCCTGTGGTCCCCCTGGTCTTTTGCTTTTGTGTCCAATAAAGGTAAAACTGAGACTACCTAGTCAATCCATAAAAAGATCAAACTACCGGCGGGCCGCTGTCCTGCGAGACTGTCCAGTCTTTTCCAGTGCCTGATTGAACAGCGGGAGAGATCAATGATCATCTTCTCCGTATCCCTTTTGGCACTTGAAAATGCCCTGGTCGGTTCGCCTGTCGTCTCGTCTGTTTGAATGTTCCTTGGCCTTTTCTTTCCAGTCTTCTTTTTGCCTTCCTCGCCCTGTCGTTTGGCGTTTCATCCCTGCTCACCCATCTTTCCGGAAACACTTAACAAACCATTCGCCATACATAATATTTTTTAAAGTGGGCAATGTGTGTGCATGATGGCACGAAATGCACACGGGTAGGGAATATCAGTGACGCAGCCAACGAGAAGTGAGACGGCGGGGCGCGCGACGCATCAAGTTGCGCACATACCACATACCCAATGCCCATACCCATACCACCTGCGATCCATGAAAGAGACAGCGAGACAAATAAGACAAATGCAAAGAGCAAACACTCGTATTACCCAGAGCCGGCAGAGACAAGACAGGACAGAGGGAGGACAAACGAGGGGAAGGGAAGGACAATGAGCAAAAAGAGCCGAAGGGGCATGAGAGACGACAGGGCGAGACGGGGGTACAGATCACTGGGACACAAGACAAATAAAAGACCAAAAGAAGCAATTCACACAAAAGAAATGGACACAAAAACCAATACAGACATGCACGAAAATGTGCACAACAGCGCCGACGAGTTACCAGACGGCGATGACGTGGCAGCCTGAAAAGAAAGGAAGAAACAAATGTGCAGACAAGCAGGGCAAAGAGGCACAAATGAAAGAGCAAATGAAAGTTGCGATGCACAAATGAAACTCGCGATGTGAAATAAACAACAAGGCGCGACAAGGAAAGCAAACGGACGAACTGGAGGACAGAGAACGTCGAAAAAGGTAAACAAGAAAGAGTGCGCGTGACATGCAAGTCGCGCTCTGTGTCGTCTGTCGTCCCTTTATCTTGCCTTTGCCCTCCGTATTCCGTAGTATTGTCGTCATGCGTGTCTCGCTGGTCTTTGTTTCGTCTGGTCCAATCGCCAGGAGGTAACAGAACAGCACACAGGGCTGCAAAAGCAAGGGAAATGAAGTCACCCGAAGAAAGGCTCAGAAGGGCACAGAAAGGGCAAAGACAAGAAAATAGAACAGAGGGATGGGGCAGCCATGCATATGCAGGCGGAACAATGCAGGAAGAAAAATGGGGGCAGAGACGAAAAGACGCCGTCGAATGGGAATTGACTGGTGCTGGCGCGCGCCTGTGAAATGGCACTCCCTCATGGGCTTGACACAGTAAGAAACTTCGTGGGGGAGTCGGCGTCGTCGAATCGTTTTGTCGCTTTGTCGTTTCTTTGCGGAGCGACAGTCGTACAACGTCAGAAGAGACAGGGCACATATGCAAACAAAAGAGGAAAACGAACAAAAAAGGAAATTCGTCAAGATGTAAACAGCAAACGAACAAAAAGGGGGCAGACTACGGTCGCTCTTTCCATTCTGTCGGGTTCCTTCCTAGGCCTTCTCACCAACGACCCAAGACCTGACGTCCGACCGTTTGCTCTTTCCCAACCCAGGAAAAGCGGCATGCAACAAAGAAAAGTTCTAGAAAGAAGGAGCGCTTGAGCGCTCGAAATAGAGAAGGGAAAGAGGTCGAAAACAAGGAGAATAAAAAAAGATGGTGGGATGGTGTGGGAAGGAGCGGCCCAGCAGCACGGCCATCGCCGGGCTCGGACACGAAACCACCCGCACCCCCTGTTCTCTGCCCGATTTAAGCGACTACGGCGATACGCTTTAGGGCGGGAGCGCTACCAAAATGCAGGGTCAAACCTCACAACCTTCAATCACATCTGGTGAGAACACTTTCAAGTCATTCACACTTTCTAGACGGGGTTTCGTGCAATGCATTTTATTGAACCTTTATGAAAACCAGACCAACCTTTATATCTTTACATATTATCACGTACATTTGTGGATGAACATCAATAACCACATATCAAATCCCATCCGAGTTGCCTCAAAATTGAGCATACCGTCCTTCTTGCTGAGACTCAATATGCAGCATCAGTCCATTCGTCGGTTTCCATAGCCTTATCAACCCAGCACTGTTGACACCAGTGCCGGCCAGGCACGTCCGCCCAACCCATGGCGACCGATGTCCGCATCTTCCGCGGACAGTTTGCTTTGGAGCAATGGACGATCGCGCAGTTGCTGTCGTCCTTGCCCGGCCACTCCTCCCTGAATCGGAACTTGCCCTCCTCATGGAACATGGTGCGGTTGCTTACCAACCCGAGGATCCGGCAAGCATCATTGCACTCGTGCGTTAAGAAAAAGTAGTAGTAGCCGTCCATGCCCAGGTTTGTCCGCGACAATGGGAACTGGTTGCCAGTAGACTGAATGGCCGGATCGGTCAATGTGCGTCCAACGCCTTGGAGGTCCGAGACCAAGTACTTGCCACGGGACCGTTCGAATGTGAAATGAGAAAAGGCCTGAGCAGCCGCTGCGACTGGGTTGTTGTTGACATCCTCAGCCACCCAACCCTGGTTCGAGTTGTACTTGCGATATTTGCCTTGAGCCGTGTCTTCGGAAAGAAACGGTTCCAGACAAAAGCACTCGCTGGGGACACTCTTTCCGGGTTTGCGCTCGATGCATGTGGACACATTAAAGTCGAGCGCATATTTCAAGGGAAGCAGCGCGTTGAATTCCAGGACAAAAGCCCTACACAGAGCCAGAGCGAACATGTCTTCGGTGTAGTGAGGCAGGGTCAGTCGCTTCCCATTTGTATTGTAATAGTTCTTGGCCACGAGAGGCGTGGCGTCGTCATCACAGCGAGCGTAAAAGGACTGCCGCGAGGCACCGCGGGCGAATGGCGTGCGGCGGCGAAGGACAGTCATGTTGTTGGCACGGGCGCCGTAGTGGGACCGGGTGGTCATCATGTTTTCGAGACCGCTGAACTCTCTGGGGACGATGGCTGCATAATTGTCAAACTTGTGTTTCTGTTGGAACCACGATGTTGAGCCCCAGTTCATGGCCGGGGTTTCCAGTCCGTCCGTGGGATCAACAACCGGTCCATCGCTTTCCGAAGCATCGCCAATGCGGTATGTCGCTGGACTGGTGACGGACTTAACGACCGATCCGCTAACCAAGCGGCGCAGCTGGTCAAAGTTGGTCCCAAGCTCGACCTCGGTGAACCGGGGATGGTTGTGGCCAGGCGCTCTGCATGCGTTTGCATCTTCGTCGCAGTAGCGCTCAATGTACGGGTTGTTCCTGGTCTTTTTGATAAACTCGGGATTCTTGCTAGAGTACTTGTTGGAGTCGAGGAGAGTGCAGCCAGCAGCCGACTCCGACCAGCGTTCGTAAAGCACGCTGGCCATGCGGTCTGTGTCGTGCGTAATGCGCATAATCGTGAGGTTGACGCTCTGGCCGAACATGCATCCAATAAGTTCCTCGTAGTCGTGTCTCCGAGGCTCGAGGCGCGCATAGGGATAGCGATCGTACCCGGGAGGGAAGTCATGGAACTGACTTCCGTGGTCCGGCGCGTCAGCAATGTGGAGGATGCAGCGAACGGGGCTCTGGAAGTTCATGCGCAGGGCACAACGCAAGCCGCCAAAGGCATCTTCGGGTGCGTCATCACCGTTGCAAGAGGCCTCGAGGCTCCGGGCAAAATTGGCCACCTTGTTTTGGTCCGTTGTTAGGCCCAGGAACCGGACATGGTCTCCATCTTCACCAGGCTCGTATCCATTGACATGGCCGTCTTTATCGCCATAGAAGTAGTCGTCCTCATCATCGTAGTCAGCATCTTCGAGCTCGAGGATGCGCTTCTCCCGTCGGCGTTTCTTAGCACGCTCCTCACGCTGTTCTTTGCCTTTCTCTGCCCGGTAGCGCTTTCGGTTCTCGACAAATTTGTTGAATCTTGCATAGGGGTCCGGAGCATTGTGGTCGATAAGGCGGCGGAACTCGGGTTTTTGTCTGTCCACGTCCCCAAAGTCTTTGTAGCTGACAATGCCGACTCGGGGCCTGGACTTGTACAGGAAGAATTCCTGCAGTCCGGCCATGATCTCCGCGACCTCTTTTTTTACCTTGTCAAGGTGCGGCTCCATCGACGATGTAGTGTCAATGACAAAGACCACGTCGACGTCGCATTTCTCCTTGAAGATGCCGCCGGTTCTGGCCGTCGCAGATGATGTCTGTCGCGAGAGAGCCGACTGGCGCGCCTGAATCGTCCTGTTCGCCAGCCTCTGGAGTCTCTCGCCTTCGATGACCTAAGTCAAGGCCTCCTAGTTGCCCAAAGAGGGCTCTTCCAGGGGCGAAGGATTCATTCTCGAGATGCGGGACGGCGGCGTCATGTCATCGAAATACCACATCCGTCTATCCATATTAGCGACGCTGTATGCCGATGCCAATATGCCTTAGCATAGGTGTTTTGTAGATGGTAAAATGAAACGCGGACGTGGGATTGGGATTGGGAAGCTAAACAATTGGAGCTTAGTCAAAAACCAAAACAAAATAGCAAAACGTGCCTAGCTCTTTGGGCCTAGGATGCAACAACAGGAAGGAACGGCTGTTTGCTCTTTCCTAAATAGACTTATTCTGGAAACAACGCTTTTCATCGCCTGAATTTCAACTAGTTGATTTAAAAGGGAAGGGGTACCTCACCGCACCCAATTACTGTGATATGTAACACATGAACTGTTCAACTTCTGATTTGCCAAGCACACAGAAAGACCCTGGATACAAACAATTGCAAATGTTTGTCTGTCCATATAACAGAATGACTTACAAGAAAGACAGGAGGAAAAACAGACACTGGCAGAAGATAGTTGGAATAAATTACAGTCACAAATGTCGCTATATATTGCTTGGTTTAAATATTAAACATTTTATCAATTACATGGCCTGCGTGTACTGTTGAATTTCGGCGGCGTCGTGCGCGTCAGGCCGCGGCCAGAAAACGAGGGCATCGCCATGCAAGGCTCAGGCTTGCAGGCAGTCAGCACGTCGGGGTACTTGAGGGGCACCGGGCGTGATTTCGGCAGGACCGCCTTCTTCGTTTCCTCCTCGTCTGTCTTTGGCACCGCCTGCCGTGCCTTCTCGTCTGATTTCTCGGCATACGACGGCTCGTACTTGTAGGGCCAGATCTCGCGGAACTTGTACACCCCCGAGTACAACATATCGCGGTCGCTCTGTAGGCCGAGAAGCTTACAGACACGGTTGCATTCGTGAGACAGGAAGAACAGGCAGTAGCCGTCCCAGCCGAGGTTGGTGCGCGACAGCCGCAGGTACTGGTCATCGACGGTCTGGACGGCCGGGTCGGTGAGCACGCGGCCGACGCCCTGGAAGTCTGTGACTAAAAGCTTGCCGCGGGAACGCTCAAATGTGTAGTGGGAAAACGCCTGTAGTGGACGTTCATTCCCAAGAGTTTCTTGAGAACCATCTGGTATTCCAATCCATGCGGCTCACTTCCCGGTGTCGGATATCGGTCGTCCTCCCATGGATTGTTTTGCAAATGGTGGCCATGCGGCGGAGTATCTGTGATGTGGATCAAAAGTCCGCCGCTTGGACTGAAGAACTCGGCAGCCCGGTCGAGCGCACCCAGAACATCCTGTGCCTGTCCATCGCCGCCGCCGCTGGCCTCGAGACCGTTGAGAAAAAGTATAGATGTGCTTCAGATCCGAGGTGAAGTTGAGGGACTTGATGTGGTTGCCTGTCCCCGTCCCGTCGTGGTCTTTGTACGCGACAATGGCAAACCGGCCAGTGTACTCGTGCAGGGTCCGACCGTGCAGCTCAGACACAATGTTGATGATTTGGTTCTCGACCTCCTCGAGAAACGGCTTCATGCAGCGGTTTGTATCAATCACCAAGGCTATTTTTTTCTGAACAGGCCGTATGGCATGGCCTCGATGATGGGCTGTGCCGTCTTTCGTGCGCGCCGGATCCTCTGTCCAAGGTCCCGCAGCCGCTCGCTCTCGGCAGCAAAAGCGCCGAGTTCATCGCGGTCAAGAAACAACTCATCAAGAATGTTGCGCTCCTTGTGTCGCACGTTAATGTCGTCAAACAGCCAGGCTCTCGCGGACGGATTCACCGGCGATATGTACGCGTCGCCGCGAGGCCGAATGTAGGAAGACGCCCTGCTCATGGCGGTTGTAATAAGGATTCAAGACGTTAGGGACAAGAGAGGGACAAGAGAGGGACAGGAGAAAAGAGAAAAAGAAAAATTAAATGAATAGACAGAATTAAGGGAAAGAACAATCATGAAAATCAATCGTGGTCTCTCATTTGCTGTTTCCCACCAAATTTACCTTCCTTGCGATACGACATGTACGCCGGATGCAGCTCCAGATAACTGCCTCACTGCCTTATTACACCCTTGTCGCTACGAGCATCCTTCAAAACCTTCCATAAATCATCCAAAAAATCACGCTAATGCTGCAGGGAATGCATTCACGACCCATCCAGCCAAAGCCCTTCAGGCATCTCCAGGCTGCTCTTCTGCAAGGCTGTCCACCGTCTCCAGGATCGTCTCGTGCACCGGCCGCGGCTGCCAGCCCAGCTGCTCCCGTGCGCGCGCATTACTCGTGAGTCGACCGGCATTGAATTCCAGCAGCTGCTCAAAATGTTCTTTGCTTCCGGTCGACACAATTTTGGCCACTTTGGCGAGCCAGTTGGGCGCGGCGGCGGGCATTTTGCGGGCCTTGGCGAGGCGGGGCCGTTCTTTGCGGATGGCAAGGGCGATGCCGGCGAGCTGGGTCCGGCGGGAGGCGTCGGCGGCGGCCAGGAAACGCTGCCCGCTGACGGCTTCGTCGGGGGCAGTCATGACACGAATCTGCAAATTGGCCACGTCTCGGACGTCGACAATGCTGACATCGGCGTCGGACGGGATGACTGCGAGTGAACCATCGAGGAGGTGGCTGATGATGGAGGGTGCCGACTCGGGGGTAGGTGGCGCCGACGACAATGTCGATTGTGAGAAGAGGCTAAGACCGGGCAGGGCCGGCCCCAAAATACCAACCGGGTTGATGACAGTGAGCTGCAGTTTGTTGCCGCCGCGGCCGCTGCCGACGGGCAGGCTTTGAACGTACTCCCAGGCGGCCTTTTCGGCCTGCAGGAAACTGTAGTGAGCATCCGACAGCGAACCGTTGTCGACAGACCAGTCATTCTCTGTAAACACGCGCGCCTTGTCGGCTGGGTGGCCGTAGCCAATCGTGGCAAACGACGAGGTCAGAATGACACGCTCCACCAACGCCTCGTGAGCTGCTTTGAGGACACGAAGATATCTATATTTTCTCGCAGCGGCCGTAGCCGTCTTTGCCGTCGTCGCTTCCCCGATAATGATGTGAACATATTTGCAGCCGCGCACGGCATCCGCCCAGCCGTCGTCCGAGGAAAGAATGGCTGGGTAGAAACTCAGTCCCTCGAGGTGGTCTTCGACGTCTTGGCCCTTGACGCCGGCAGTCTCCAGCGCTCTCATTAAACATTTGCGCAGATCCGCCGCCGTGGGTGAACTGTCGCCGACGGTCGTGCGCACCGTGTAGCCGGCGAGCAAAAGTTGGAGAATGATGTGTGAAGCGAGATAGCCGTTGCCGCCCGTCACAAGAACGGTCGTGGCAGCATTGCCTTTGTTGTGTGTTGTGGCGTCCGTAGTTGCGCCAGCATTTGCGCTTCCGCTTGGCGCCGAGGCCACATGGGCGTCCGGCTGGGCAGCACTCTGGGCATTTAGGACGGCGTCTGACGGGGACTCCGTCTTGAATGCTGCCGGCGCATCCCCAGCCGGATGATCTTCAGGTGCTGTACTCATGTTTTCGGCGATTTCCATGAATTTGTGAAGGAGAGAAAGTGCGGCTGAAACAGATTGAAATAAGGCCCTCCGTCGTCTTCTTTTACGCCTTGTGCAGCAATTATTCTATTGCCTACCCCTATGAAACGGCCGTGCCAAGACTTGTCTACCTACAACAAGCTAGCACAACATCACTACCACAAACAACATGGATTGGACGTGTTCGAATTCATCGTCGCGAAAGTTTGTCATTGCTTAATAGTCTCGTTATTTGGCTTGAATTTTAAAACCAGTTTTTTCTTTTTAATTGTTTTCCAGTCTTAATTTGAGTTTTTCTTATATTTCTTTAGTATCGTCTTTCTTTTTTTTTTAAAAAAAAATTAAACGGTGAGAATGAAGAAATAGTTCCTTGAACTCTTTACATGAAAATAAACCGAAGTAAACAAGCATTTGAAGATCGTATACTTTATTGTTTATGTAGAAGAAGATAAGATAGAAAGCGAATCATTCGACTCATTTGAAACGCGGTGAAAGTTCCGTAGCATGTTAAATGCATTGGATGTGATGTATGTAATAAAGAAACTTTGAACAAGAAAACGCCAGACATGGCAAAGACTTTGACTCCAAAGAGTCTAGAAATGAGATGAACAAGGAAAATGAATCGCAAAGTTCCCAGTGGTTCCAATATGTCCAACTGAAATTCATATGAAGTGCGAGTTCGGAAGGATGGAAAAGAAAAACAATGTAGAAAAGTGGACTGAAATGTCGTGCTCTAATCAGGGCTGACTTCCATCGAGATACGTGGTAATGAAATAGACTTAAGACTGAAATTGAGAATGAAAAGAAGCGAGAGCTTTGTTAATGTGTCTTATATGTTGCTAATGAGATATGATATGTGATGTTGGTGAAAGAATCAAGAATCAAATGCGCTGGAGACGAAAGGAAATAGCGGCGTTGCGTTGTGTTGTACGGGAAAACAAAAGAAAATAAAATGATTGGCAAGGTGGAAATACGAAAGAAAAGAAGTAAATAATAAAGGAAATAAATGAGTGTATGGTGGTTTCTGTAAAAACAAATGGGAATAATCTGGCAGAAAAATGATGAAAAAAAGTTAAAAAAAAGGAAAATCATAGCTGCATGAGAGGCCACAGTGCGGCGTGCTCGCCTCTGACACCACGATATCCGCCATGATCGAGGCTCTCCCGTTGCCGTTTAGAATCGGGACGGGGAGGATCGGCCTGATCGTGTGCAACGTCCGCTTGTGTTTGGACTTGAGCTTGCCCATGTGCTGCTTGCGCCTGTGCCTGAGCACGTGCCTGTGCTTCAGCCTGGACTTGCATGTTATGTGCCTGGATAAATTGGGCACGCGCCTGAGCCTGAGCCTGTGCCTGGAGCTGTGCCTGCCTGGCTTGCGCCTGAGCATGAGCTTGAGCCTGTGCAATAGAGGCGGCGGCCTGAAGGACATGCTGAGACTGGGCTGGGGTAGCGGCAGAGACGGGCACCATGTTGCCCAAACGCTCTTTATTGTAGTCATCCATTGTCATGACGCGCTTGACTGGGTGGGTGTTGCTGTTCGTGGCTGTACCCTGGCGGCTCGCCATAATGCCCGCAGAGTCGACGGAGACGGTGCTTGCTGCCTTGGAGACAGGTGTGGTGTCATCAATGCCGTGTTTCTCACGACGGTGAGTTTTCAGGTTGTCAAGTCGACTGAAACTCTTTTTGCAACCTGGAATATCACAAGAGAGACGAAGGCCCTTGTGCACATTCTTGTGTTTCCTCAGGTATCCTCGTAGATTTTCCCGAACTCCCCGAGGCTTCCACTGACATTGGTCACACACCAAATCTTCCGGGTCGACGTCATCGTCGATAGTTGAGGTGGGCGTTTTTGGTGGTTGTATTGAAGTTCTCGAGCTGGACGGCTGTCTGTGGTGACTAACGGGCCTGCTGTCGGTCTGTGACAACCCGCCGCCGGTGAACCCGAACCGTGGGTTGGCTGCATGGGCGGTCAAGGCTGCAGAGAGTGATGCGGATGTGGTGTAAACTCCACAGTTGAGGGAAGAGTCGTTACTCAGTTGTGGTGCAGACTTTTGGGCAACAACTGGGTTCTGTTGCTGTCCAAGTTGGGGTGCCTGATTTGGTTGGAATTGTTGGTGATGTTGGGTTTGCAGAAGGCCCTGTGGAAGAGCCGTGGAATTTTGGGCAAAGGCCGCCGCAGGCTGTCCAATTTGTTGGGGAAGAGTGTCCTGTGTTTGCATGCCATCCATGTCGATATCCATAGACGTTGCTAATAATCCATCAGCACCCGGGTGTGGGTGGTGAGAATGGTGGTGATCATGTAATTGGTGGCCGGCCAAGTCGTGCAAGACGGTTGTCGTCGTCGCTAATGGGGCCCCTGTTGTCATGGCAGACCCAGTAAGATGGTTGTGGCTTTCATTGACAGTTGTAGGTGCCAAGACAACTGACTCTGTCGGATTTTGGCCATGGTGGTACCAATTATTTCGCTCGGCTAACAAGCTGTCGTTCTGGTCATAATCTCCGGATGCTGGCGTGGACGCAAATGAGCTTGCGATAGTTATGCGATCGTCAGCCTTGAATGGCGACATTGGAGAGAACCCGTTATTAGTGCCACCCCTTTCGTTCAAGAGGAGTGCCGCTGCGGCTGCATGTGGGGATCGAAGAGCAGCAATATCTGACGAGAGACTCGCCGACGAACCGCCCTCGATGCCTGCTGCGAGAAGACGGGCCGCATCATGTGAGAACGGAGATAGATTTTGGGCCGCAAAGAGCGACCCTTGAGATGGGTTTGCTGAAGACGGAACAGAAGATCCTTGATCGAACATGGTCGACGGCCGCGTTGACGATATGTTGCTCGTGTCGCTTGAGTCGACGTCTGTTGACCACATCATCGTTGCGCTTCTGTCATCTACCCCGACACTGGTTGCACTGCCATTGTCAAAGTTGTTACAAGAACAGGCTGCAGAAATCGAGGATAGAGATACGCCTGGCTCAACCTTAATTCCCAGATCGTGTTGGTGGTGGTGATGCTCGTTGGTGGCAAAACAGGCATCGTCAAATGTGCATGCGTATCCAGATGCATTGCCAGCACTGACCTCAGGGTGAAGCGAGTTGTTTCTTCCGGCGTGGCCAAAAGCTGGTAGTGATTGCTGTTGATCGACTCCAAAGGCCGTCTGCAACTCCTGGATAGATTGGGGTGATAACATGTGCGCCTGATCTAGTCCAAGAAGCTGGCTCCAGTCACAGATATCATCTGCTGACTGGTACTTGGTTGGGTGTTGTGTGGACGTTATCACTCCATCCATGTCAGGCACTGCCGTGGCTGTTGTTTCTGTAAGAGTTGGTGAAGGAATCATAGAGGTGACGGTCGGCAGCATTGCCGTCTGCCCAATTCCTGCTGTCGTCGGGGCTCCCGTGCTCGAGACGGAGATTTTGCGACTCGAGTTTCGACGGCGTAGTGTAAGAGTCTCTGTCAAAGTCTCCTTCATCTTTGACCCAAGGCTCCGTTTTCGTTGGAATCCGGGCGTTGTTGACTTCCAGCCAGTCCATTCTGTCCATTCCTTTTCGCTCGTGGGGAATCTGTGCCAGCTGCAGCACTTCCAGCACTCAAACTCGCCCTTTCCAAGCTCTGGACATGAAAAGAGATGTTGGATGAGTGCGAGGGGCTCCGTGTACGACAACTCACACTTTACCATTGGACAGCAGTAACCTTGCGCATTTTGCTGGTAGATCATTTTCTGTTCGACGAACTCGCGCAAAAATGTGAGAACGATACGAGCCGTTGTTGGGTCGGTCGTGACCTTTTCCTCATAACTAAGTATGTCAGTCAATGTCACTGATCTTCGCAAAAGCGCTGTGTCTCCGGGCCTAAAGTTCAATAGGGCATGATCTTCTTCCTGAACTTACGGGCATGTTGTTGCATTTTGAACGAGGCCGAGGCTCTCTTGCGATGCTCTCGGATCCATCATGGGCCGGGATAAGAATCAGCGTGGAGGTTCCGGCGCTGAAGTCAGGGCAAGGCAGCATGCTTTTTGGCCGTGCCCCATTACCCCCTTACTCCTTGTATATTTATCACACAAGAAGAAAATCGGCGCAAGGAGAGCTACCACAATAAGGAGTCGAGGCTTGTTGGTTGATTTTAATAAAGTTGACAGTGTTGAAGTGATGGATTTAGGACAAGGTGGTAACAAAAACCGTGATGCCAGGGACGATGCTGCCAGGCCTTGCGTCGTATTATGTCGACCAGAAATAGTTAAAAGTATGGTACAGAACTGATGCAAGATGCCGTAAGACTTGGTGACGCTGCTATTGTATCTTGGTCGTCGATTTTCAACTGAGTTGTATTCCGATCCCTGTCAGATCGTGTACCGTTCGTTGGCATGCGACGATGCAATGCAGGGCCACTTTTGTTGGGATGAAAGAAGTAAAAATCTTTCCAAACGGAGGCAAACTCCGTCTTTTGTGGGAGACTGGTTTTAAAGATTTGAAAGATTTGCACTTGCCCGCTGGTTTGTACCGAGGGCAGGTCGAATATGGTGGCGGCGGTGGTGTGACGGCTGGGGAGGACGGGGGTGAAAGGGGGGCAAAGATGTTTAATAGAAATAGGAAAATAAGAAAGAGGACATAAGGGTGGTTAAGGGGTGGCTGCGGAGGGCGGGAGAGACAAGTACGGACGAAGACGTGTAACAAAAGAGGACGGTGAATCTGTGACTTGGGACGGACGGGTGATGGAACAGTCACTGTCAAGCCTAGAATGCGCACTTTCGCTTTTTCAAGGCCAAGACCAGTTACTGAGACGTAAGGTTGGTAGTCCGTAAGAACACGGGAACGTATTAGAGGGCATGTGAACTCTATCGATGTCGAAAGGTGCAGAGAAGAGGAACAAACGGTGTCAAACATGCATCAAGCATCGAGCTTCGAGCGTCGAGTGCAAAGCACGGGGTGAATAAGGTGAAGAAAGTGCCCAGTCTCGAATCCAACACAATCGACGGAATGAAGGACCTTTGTTTCCCCACGGCGTCTCCCGCCCCGGATAGAATTTAAACCCAAAACTCACGCCGGCATTTGCAAGCTTCCTCTGGGGGAATCATGAAGATGTAGGCCAAAAGAGCCAGGCTCCAGACCGCAGCTGCTTGTCCGCTCGTTATGGTAAATCGCTGGGCCTATTTTGGCGAGCGCTCAGTTGTATGGCCATGCATAAACCGTGGGAAAATGTGCGAGGGGGGTATATGAAAACGGTTGGGAAGATAGAGGAGAGGGAGTGGGGATTGGGAGCCAGCCAGGAAGGAAGAATAGAGATCTCCAGTCTCCAGCGCTGTCGGCCGTATCCTCTCTGGCTGCGCCTGGTTTAGAGAACCATCGCAGACTGGGAAAATGAGAGGGGTGCCAAAGGAGGCTGACAAAATCATGAAGCGACAGTGGCAGGTTGACAGACGAAATCAACAGCACAGAAGGCCTCGCTCGCTCACTCTACCCCCTTTTTTTCTTCCATCCCGTAGATGGCGGGTGGCCCAAAACGGGACAGCCAAAATGGAAGCCAAAACGGAACGAGCCAGTCGGAAGCCATGATATATATTAAAAAGAAGGAATGAGGCGGAGAAGAATGGCTCGAGGGCAGGCGGCGGGCGAAGGAAACAGTGGCCAAGAAGACAGCCAAGGCGAGGGATAAACGAGGACAATCAGATTGAGTAGGGTGTGAGCAGGCGAGAGAACCACAGAGCCAGGGAGCAGAGAGCCAGAAACGAGACAGTTTAAGCCATGCAGGCAGTGGGTGGCGGGTATGAATCGACGCAAAAAGGCCAGTCGGTTGATTGTGCAGGTATTAACCGGGTTGGATTGACCCGGGCTCATGACCTAGCTAGGCAGGTCAAGCTATGTACCGAGAGACTTCAACCGAGTGCGAGAAGGAGACAAGCAGAAAGTAACGATAGCAAGCATAAAAGGTCTTGATGGGGTTGCGGCCGACCTTCAACTTCCTTTTCGTTGTGTTGCTTTCAGTCAACGTTTCTTCTCGTGTTTGTGTGGGTGTGTACGTGCGGTGCCTATGCGCTCGTAGTGATGTGTATGTATCGCGCCAAGTTTCGTGTGTTTGGTGGCAATTGTCAATTGGCGCAGTGTCATGTCAGAAGGAATTGAATAGAGGCTGAGATAGATTCTGAGAGGGTGATACTTTTTGGATGGTTTTTGGATTGTTTTGATCTTGCTACCCCTTTTTCTCATCGCTTTCCATTTTAGGAAGGGGCAGACAAAACACAGCGGGCTCTTGCCTTCACTGCTGATCGACACGGCAGCTTTGTTTCCAAGTCAATAACGGGTAAAAAAACTGAGACGCGCCTTCCTTTCCAGGCGCATCGCAGAATCTTTACAGGAAAGAGCCACAGAAGGATCAAAAGTGGGAGAATCCTCACTGAAAATTGCCATGCCTAAATTCAATCGCGTTCTGCGCCTAGTCATCTCCTTTTCTTGCTAGACCGGTACCCATTGTTTCCAGCGGCACAGCACTTACCCGCAATGTCCACCCTTAACACGTCTCTCACCTGTCATTTTAACTGCCCCCCGAGTTTTCTCCAGAAGATGTTCGCATCGCTCCTTCCCTGCCGGGGCTTGTAAAATGGTTTATGCCGTCCTCTTTTTCTTTCTTGCTGTTCGCAATCACTCTTTTTGGTAGGAGTGGGGGAAGCACTTTCCACATTCGACTCGCTGACCAGAATACGCTAAAAGCGACACACAAAACTATGTGGTGACTTTGACAGGACACAAATAGAAACGCTGCAGTTAATTTATTTCAGAGTCGTGTGAGGCGGTTTTGCGTCTTCTTGCTCTGCGTTTTCTGTGGTTCTTGTCTTGGTATCTTGCGAAAGGGGGTGGGGGGGGCACATAACATGTAGCATTTTCGTCCCGAGTCAAGTCCAGACAGTCAAGCAGTCAGGCAAGAGCGTTCCAAAAACAGATCATTTAATGCCCAAGAAGGAAGGAGATGTGATCGCAAGGCTTCTGTGTGTAGAAGGCGTGATGCGAGAAATGAAAACAATCCATCGGCGAGGAAAGAACGAGACAGCGTTCAGGGATGTTGGGGAAGGAGGGGGATGACGAAGCGGGCGGGAAGGAAAGAGACGGAAGACAAGGTCAACGGCCATCGGCAGGACGAACTTTCCGTATGGGGGAAGAGCTACGTCAGTCAAGGTCGTGTTGTAAAAAGAGCACACAAACATCGAATAAGGGGAAGGAGCGATGGGCAAGGAGTCAACAAAATAAACAATTCGAGATAAAAATAGGGGTAGAATAATAACTACATTGAGTTCACGATACTAGTAGACTATCGTCGGCCGATGCCGGAACTTGAAACCTGGTCACGTTCACGTTAAATTTATCATTTGGTAGTGTCCTTTTACTTGGCTTCTTGATACTAGTTTTATTTCTGAATATGCACTGATATCATTGTAACACAATTTGCACATGAGCGAGTTAAGTCAAATGTAGCAGCACCGGAGACAGTCGGGTATTTTAACGGCTTTCAGCATTTCCTCCGGCCTTGACTACCGAATCATAATTTTCTGTTAGCTATATCGTGGTAAAGGACAACAACAGCCTGTCTCTAGTGCACTTCTGTATGAACTCACAAGTTGGATGGGCATGATGGACAGGTACCTGCTTGAAAATCAAAAGCTCGTGGCCTAAAGCACGTGTACTCGTAGCAGCTGCTGTGGAGATCTACATATGAGGATACATACTGTCGCTGGTAAAGATGCCCCCAGATCAAAACCAGCGTATTCAAGTTCTTGTTTATTGATGTCGTAGTTTGAATTTATAATAGATTAAAACATCACTTCCGATAAGTGTATTTGGAGTCCGTCCCCTCTCCCTTGTCTTGCCTGTCGGCACGCGTTTCGGGATTCGTAATGCTCCGGCATGCAATGAACAGGTCAAATATATCAAAGTGATGAAAGTATGAATGCATTCGTCGCCAGGTAAGTTCGTTCAATATATTTCCGGGCACAGCCCCTTAGTTCGGCCTGTTTTAACTCTGATCCTTGTATCGCATCCATCCGGCAGCTTTGTCACTTCCCCCGCGTCAACGTTATCGTCGAGTCTCACACCGAGAAACTGTGCCTTTTCGTATCCTTGGTCCATCGAAATTCCCGGAACAAAGCCACGCTCCTAAAGAAAATATGAACCCTGATACAAATTCGCAACCGAGCAGACATTCTTGTGTGATGCACGGATTTTTAAAAACGAAGGAATGCTAAAGAGGCACGAGAACAGTCACGTATTCTGCCGCCATCTTGAACTGCCCCGTGCCGTAAGCCACTGCTATAAAAATGGAGGAAATTCAAAACAGCCATAGAGCCAAGACGTCTAACCGACGAACCCGGTTGGCCAGCTGTGGGGAGACGCAAGAGAGCACATTAAATAGATAGAGAAATAAAAAGGAACAAAATAAACTTTAGTCGTACAGAGCACTCCTTCCACCCACATGCATACTATATCGGACGCCGGCCTCGGTCTGCCTCGTTTCTGCCTTGCTCCCTCTTTTCCATTATGGCATGTTTACGCCAGGTTTCAAATTGTATCGAAATGAAAAGAGACGTAAATGGTAAAAGGAGGAGAAGGAGGTCCTTTCGGTTTGTTCGCCGGACGGCACGCACTTGACAGCGGCTGGATGTTTATTTGTGTCTTGTCCTTCTGCTAGAGTAGCTCTTGTTCTGTGTTTGCGAGAGCTGTCCCGGGTTCCTGTGCTGTCATAATCTCGCTTTTGGAGCTTACTCGGACGTTCTTTCTGAGCTTTATTGGAGTTCGTGATGAGCCAAGAAAGTGCGTGCAGCTCGGTCTGTAGGTTCATATCGAGCGTTCATGGAGATACCTCTGTTAGGAAAAGATACAATGTCCAGAGTATTGGCACAAAAGTACGGTGAAATCAGAGGCTACAGAAATACAAATAAAGATGAGGTGATCAGATCATATATTTTGTTGGCGTTGGCTAGCTCCTCGCAGCGGGCCGCTTCGTCTATCCTAGCGGGAAGGGAGCTTTATAACTTTTGTAGATAGCGCCGACGAGAAAACAAAGGGCCCAATTGTGGTCTAGGTCCTTCTTTTCCTCTTTGCGACCAACAAAATCCTCCTGTTTTAGATTCTCATCGTGAAAGAATCCGGGGTAAGGCCTCATTTGGCCTTTTCTCCAGGGCACGATTAAGATTTCTGGGAGATAGGGCTGTTGCTCAATGAATTGGCACTTGCGAGGGCGATGGCAGTTGTTATCCCTTTCCCCGGTATGATCTACTGCTTCCGGGTCCTATTTGTTGTGCATACAACGTGTTGGTCTAGATCATACCGACATCACTTCCTGTTATCTCAACGGTGTCGGTAGGTTCGTCCTTGTAGAGATTACTCGTTCGTAACTCGGTCATCTCTTTGCGTCATTATCTGCTAAACCATTCTAAAGAAAATGACATATAAATACAGTGAGGTAAACAATTAAGCTTTACCAGATTTCAGTGCGCAATATGCGTAACCTGTCTTGTCATGAATTTATTCTTGGAGTTTTCTTGTCTGATTCTCCAGTTTTGCTGTCTTGGCCTCGCTGGCTGACCTGAATATAAATAAAACACTGCCCAAGATGGGATCACGCCAAAACGACAAGATGTCGCAACGTAGCATCCCGCGTTTGTGAGGGAACCCAAGCTCCGGACGTCGCCAAACTTGGCTTTTTCCCATGTTCAGACGTTGGCCTCTAACTGGTGGGCCTTGCTGACTTACTCTTGACTTTCCGGCTTGTCCTATAATTGTGGCTCGTTATAGGTCGACCGTTGGGGCAGGTTCTCCTCTTAAAAGTGACATTTTGGACAGCCTAAAGTATATACGCAAAGTGCCAAGATGCTGTTGACGGGGTACATTCTCTGGGCGGAGCTGTCAGTCAGAGTGCACGGTAAGGAAAATAAATAAAATTGTACGAGAAAGTATCTGGGCGATAGACAGGTTATTATGGGAAACAACACTCACGTGCAAGGTCATCTGAAGCGCCGAGAGCTTCACCTCTCCAAGAACAGTAAAAATAGCGACAGAGTCAAAGGCACAAAATTAAGAACCATCGAGGAGGCAAATAAACAAATAAACTCAAAAAGAGGCCGGCCGAGACCGAGACCGAAGCGAGGGGCGAGCAATTTCGGCATGCCGTATTTTTTGACACGACAGTTCTGCCCGCTGCAAACCACCTGCATATCCCCTCATTTTGCCTTCAATTTGTTAACCTCGTTGTCTTCGTTTGTCGCTTGTTGTCGAGCTTGGTTCGTGTCCGTGTGAGGGGGAGTTCATCGTGATCGGCTACGCATACGACCTCGAAGAAACTAAAGATAAAAATACATATGGACAACAAACAAAAGAGGCAATGGGATACATCAAGGTCACCTGCTTGTCTAGGCACCGTATGATAAATAATGCCAACACGCCGAGATGACGAGATGCCAACAATAGATATGCCCAGGCAAGAACCAGGTCAGGTTACCCAAGCTTCTATACAGTAGTACAGAGAAGGTGAGAGTGAGACATTCCTTTTTCGGCAACGTGAGTCTGGACGCATCATTTATTTTCAAATTTCTCTACTGTCACCATGTCTTGTGGTCTGCCTGGCCATGTCGGTGAACAGACAACACCTCTGCCTCCACACCTTGGTTTTCCTCGACCCTACTCCCAGGAACACTTCTTAATTCCCATTTTCTATCCCTGGTTACGAGTTTCTTGGCCGCGGAGGTCCAGTGGTACACTTTCTGTGCGTTAATGGCATTGCCCAACGCCGCGTCACGCTTTCGTCTTCCTTCCACTATCAACCCGTCTAATCCTCCTGCTGCTCCCCGTTTCTTTCCCCGGTCTTTACAATGGCTATCGGCCCTCAAGGCTTCGTCATCGTTCAACCGTGACTCGTATCTCGCGATGACGACTGCGTATCCTGTAGTCGTCAAACGAGGCTCAGCCATTTGGCATCGACGCTGTTTATCGCAATGTTGACTCGTTTTGGAATACGCCCACTCACGTTCTTCGTCGAAAGTCATATTTACACAACGTCGTTCTTGTTTTGAACACCAGAACTCCTCTTTTATTTAGCTGTGCCTATACAGTACTGGAAGGGTAAAAGAAAACAATAGTAAATACAGTAAAACAGTAACCATGCTATGCCAAAATAATGTGAATATCTCAACTCCCCTAATCGTCCAACAGGCCCGTCGCCAGCGCCTCGAGGTCTTCCAGGTTGTCGGGCATGCTCTCCATTTCGATGACCTTGTTTTTGGACTTCTTGGACTTTTTGGTCTTTGTCGTCTTCTGCTGGCCGTCGCTGTCGACATCGCTGTCGTTTTGGAACCACTTCTTTTGTTTCTTGGGCGCGGGCACGTCGTCTTCCGAGGAAGAGTTGTCCTCGCCAGCAATGGGGAGTGACCGCAGAAGGGCCAGGCCATCGTCACCGTCGTCGCCAAAGCCGTCACCACCCACGTAGGCACCACCATCCTCATCGTCGCCCTCACTGTCGTCACCCTCCAGCTCGCCCCGCTCTCTGGCCTTGCGCTTGAGCTTCTTCTCTCTCCGCTTGGCCTTGGCCATGGCCTTGTCCTCGACATCGGCGGTGCGCACGCGGTCGGCTTCGAGATCGACAAACTTCTGGCGCTGGTCTTCGGGGGCGCCCTGCTGCTGGAAGTCGGACTCGTCCTGGAGCTGGTACAGGGGCTGGGCGTTGCCTTCGTCGTCAAAGACCAATTTTGTGCTGGTGCCCTGGTACTTGAGGAGCTGCTTCTTGGACTTTAACAGCTTCTCGCGGCGTTTCGAGTCGATAATCAGGTCGCGCTCGCCGCCGAGGTTGATGACCTTGGCCTGCGCAGTCGAGTCGGCACCGTTGGCGCCGGCAGCCGCTGTGAGAGCGTCATTGTCCAGGATACGCTTGCTATTGAAGAAGTCGTCATCTTCATCGGCAGGTGCTGCTGTGGCACCTTCCTCGTCATCGCTGCCGTCCTCATCGATCAGGTTCTGGTAGTGCTTCGTAAGAACGTCCTGGTTGGTGCGCTCAAACATGCGCTGCGCCTTGGTGCGGACCTCGTTCTTGTCCTTCTTGGTCTTGTCCTTCTTCACAATGTTGCCGTCCTCGTCCTCATCTTCGGACCCGCTCGAGAGCATTGCCCGCGAGGCGTTCTTGATCGTCTTGAGATCCTCGCCCTTGCGGAACTTAATTTGTGGTGCACCCGCCAAGCCGAGACTGTGTGCAAATCCGTCCAGATCCAGCTTGTCGAGCTGGAACACCTCCTTGTCTTTTTGCAGGTGGACCGACCGTGTGTAGGAGATAAACGCCTTTTGGGCCAGGTACTTGACGTCGTACTGCTGGAAACACATGTTTTGCAACTGGTCCTGGATGGACTGCTTCTTCTTTTCGCGGACGTTGACCTTTTTGATGGGCACCTTCTTTTGTTCGAGGCGCTTGACCATGCCGGCCTCTTCGCTCGGATCCAAAAACAAGATGGCCTTTCCTTCGCTCTCGTACCGGGCCGTGCGGCCGCTGCGGTGGATGTAGGTGTCGGCGTCTTCGGGGCAGTCGACCTGCACAACCCAGTCGACCATGGGAATGTCGACACCGCGGGCGACGACGTCGGTAGCGAAAAGACAGGCGTGCTTGGCCGAGGCAAACCTCCGCAGGATCTCTAGACGGGCAACCTGTTTTTGGCGGCCGTGGAGGTGCAGCAAGGAGATACCGGGTTGCATCTGTCTAAACGCTTCGTAGGTGAAGCGGACCTGCTTTCCGGACGAGAAAAAAACAATCATTTTGCTCTTTAGATTGGACCGGATGAAGCCGTAGAGGGTGTCGAGTTTTTCGGGGAGGGGCGTAATGACGTAGTGCTGCTGCAGCTGAGTCGGCGTGGCAGCGGCGGCGGCTTCGTGGACGGCAATGTACTCGGGCTCCTTGAGACTGAGGCGGGCGAGGTCCGAGACTTTGCGTGTTTGTGTTGCGCTGAACAACAGTGTTTGGCGGGTTTGTGGGAGGTGTTCGACCAGAGCGTCGACGGCCGTCTTGAAGCCCATGTCCAAGATGCGGTCGGCCTCGTCGAGCACCAGGATTTGCAGGTTGTTGACGTCCATTGTCGCCGTTTGATCGAGATGTTGGAGCATACGACCGGGCGTGCAGACCAAAATGTTCATACGCCCAACACGTTCTGCCTCTTCTTGCAGGCTCTTGCCGCCAATCACCAGACCCGCCGAGAAGCCATGGTGCCGCCCTGCTTTCCGCAGCTCCTCGAAGATCTGTGCAGACAGCTCGCGTGTCGGAGAGACAATCAAGGCGCCCAGACCGTCAAACTCTGTCCACCGCGCTCTGTACAGTTTCTCGAGGACGGGCACGATAAACGCCAGGGTCTTGCCGCTGCCCGTCTTGGCCGCGCCCAGAATGTCGGAGCCCTTGAGGGCTGAGGGGATGGCTCGTGCCTGGATATCGGTCAGATTGACATAGTGAGAGTCGCGGAGGCCGGCGGCCGTCGGTTTGGAGAGAGGGAGTTCGGTGAATTGAGTTGGAATCGTCTTAGGGTCGATCTCTTCGACGGCCTTGTTGAGGGCTTCGATGCTTTCGACTTCGCGCTTGCGCTTGAGTTTGCGGTCGACTTTAGGGGGCCGCGGCTGCTTGCGCGTCGACGTCTTGCCGTTTTGCATCGCCATGTTGGAGCGTTGCGACGACGATGTGTTGTTAGTTGGAGGAGAGCATGAGAGTGGGAGAAGAAGCCTTTACGGCGATCGTGCCTGCCTCGAGATATGCTGCAAAACTGCAACTTTTTTCTGCCGTATTTCACTTTTTTAATGGGGCCAAGAAGATAAGTGGGTCATTTCTGTCCCCATTATCCAAGGCGGTGAATGCCCTCGTCCCAAACGGGCAAGCACTGAATTTATGCGCTAGAAGCGCTGAGGAAGCGAAGACCGCCCTGGAATAAGTGGGCCCTTCAGCAGGTGTGCTCCTGCCCACTAAATTCAGGACCTTAATGCCGACGAACAACGCTCACGGCCCGAGGCCGGGAAAACACGACGAACATAACCAGACCAAATCCAGGAACAATAACAACAAGCTAGAGCTGTCACGTCCTGGAAAACGCAACAACTAAAAAGCGACAGATGGTCATCTGCGAGCCCGTCGATAACATTCCCACCCACGCATACACCAGGCAACGGTCCCCTCTCCCAAAATCCCTCGTCGCACAACCCCCAGCAATCTCCAGTTTCCCCCGCAATCCCACGCGTCCGATCCGAACCTGCGACATAACGCAGCTCTTCCGCTAACCATCCACGAACCGGACATCACATGGAGTAGACACGGCTGCACACTTTTGGATTGATTAGAAAAGAACGCCATTGGGCGTACGCACCACCATGGCAGCACTGGCAGGTGCCTGTCCGGCGGCTGTTGGCCGGGCCCGGGTGATGCGGCCATTGAGGATGGCGGCTGTCTTGGAGAAGCGCGGCATGCTGGCGGGAATTAAGCATGCCAATGGCGGCCTGTTCAGATTATCGGCCGCCCAAAGCACGGCAAGACCAAGACGTAGCTTTGCGACAGCAACCCCGGGAGCAGCTTCTGTCTTGTGTCGGGAGTGCAACACACTCGGCCGGCGATGGTACTCATCCTCCGACAAGCCACCAAAGGACGACCCCTTAGAGACCATAATACTCGGCCCTCCGCCTTCGGAATCCTCAATATCGACCCCGCCGCCACCATTACCCAAAGCCGAGACCCAGTCAACATCGACCAAGCCTGAGGATCCAATACAAGCCGAAGAAGTCAAGACGACCAAAACAGAGACCACGGACGAGCCAGCAGAGTCCACAGTCAAGACAGAAAAGACCGAGAAGCCGGATGACGATACTACCGGCGCATCCTCTTCCGCCTCCTCCTTCTCTTCGCTCCCGTCCTTTGTCGAGGCCCGCCGCTCCGCCCTCAATGCCCGCTTCAGCCGCTTCATGGACGACCTCCAGGCCCGCTTCGTCTCGGCCTCCCAGACGTTGAGCGACCTGACGGGCTACACCGCCATTGAGCACATCAAGGAGAAGAACGCCCAACTCGAGCGCGATCTCGTCACCGCCCAGGACACTCTGCGGGTCGCGCGCCGCACGTACCAGGCCGTCAACGAGCGCCGCGCCGCCACGCAGCGCGAGGTCACGACGCTACTAGCGCGCAAGGACAGCTGGGCGCCGCCCGATCTGGAGCGGTTCACGGTGCTGTACCGGCAGGACCACGAGCTCGAAACAAGTGCACAGCGGGCTGTCGAAGAGCTCAAAGAGGCCGAGGCGGAAGAGGCGCGGCTGAGCGCGGCCGTGACGTCTGGCATTCTCAAAAGATACCACGAGGAGCAGGTGTGGAGCGACCGGATCCGGCGGCAGAGCACGTGGGGCACATGGGGCCTGATGGGCCTGAATATTATCCTTTTCATTGTGCTGCAGCTGTTTGCGGAGCCGTGGCGGCGGCGGCGGTTGATGCGGGGCATTGCCGAGGCAGAGTCGGGTGTGCTAGAAGATGTGCGCAAGGAACTGGCCGACGTCCGTGCTGCCTTGGCGACTGTCTCGGGCTCGGGTGCTGCCGCTACCGCAGCAACTGAAGCTGTGGAGACGAACGAAGTTGCTGCTGCACCTGTCGAAGCTCCGGTCACCCCGGCTCCTGTCGAAGCAGATGTGACTATGGAGCTGCCGGCAGAACAGCCTGCCCTCACACCAGCGATCGATGCACTCCCCTACCCTCCACTTCGTCTGCAACTCTTCACATTGTCCTGGCCGACATCGTGGAAAGACGTTGTGGCCTTTGGACCCGATCCAACCCGTTGGAAAGCATGGGCGCAGGACATTACCAGCGAACGCACAGTTAATGTACGCATGCGGGACGTGTCCATTGTGGCCCTGCAGAGTGCCGTTGCTGGAGCCGTCTTTGTCGGCGGTCTTGTCCTGGCTTTCCGGTAGTCGAGCTGTGAGCCTGTCGTGTTGTAATATTAGCGAAATGTTGGATAGACAATCTGTGTACATAGAAACATGTAAAGTAAAAAAGTATAAAAATATTGACACCAATAAAATACTTTTCAAAAGACAAGGAACCAACTGTTGAGAACTGTTGCTTTATTAAGAGACCACGGTGACTAATCCGTGGCTCGTTTTGTTATGTAGTCGAAAAGTGCAGAATGCCGCCCACAGGAATGACAATAGCAGCAATGACAAGAGTGGATATATCAAAGAACGAGAAAGAGTTCCGATAAGCAGAGGAAGAAGACAAAAAGAACAACAAAATTTGCTCAGAAATGATAGCGACAGAAGGAAGACAATTACAACAACAAAAATGGACCGGTCAAGAAAGAAGCCAGCATCAAGACACGACAGTATGAAAATTAATGGTTTCTTCAACGTGCTGGCCCTAACTCTGCACTCGCTGCAAAAGCCAACAATTCCAGAACATCCCTCAACTTTTTCTATGTCCTTATCCAAATAAAAGAAGAAGAAAAGCGCGCAACATCAGATCGCTCCCAGATAAAACGGAAACAAAAACACAAGTAGTATCTCTCCAATCGCCGTCCCCTAATAAATCAAACGAAATGAAAACAAAACGTAAGAATAGTGTCAAAATCAAAAACATTCAAAAAGCGTGTGCGTCGTCCAATGATTTAACGACTTTACACAAAGTCGGCCGTGTATGAGAAGCCGCGGAACTCTTCCTGCATAGCCTGAGAGAGCACTGTGAAATAGTTAGCATATGAACAGATTGACAATAAATATGATGCGAAGGGTGACATACCTGACTGGACGGGCGTCAGAACGGGCGTGACGCTCGTAAACTCTGAGTCGAAGTTGCTGGTATCCGTGGGGTTCTTGATCGTCGGCAGGAATGGCGGCTGCACACGCTTGTGGTAGATGTCGTCCCAGTTGATGTTGCGGAAGAACGGCTGCGACATGATCTCCTGGGCGTCCGTCGGACCGCTGCCCAGGCGCTGGTCGGGGTCGCGCGTAAGCAGCTTCTGCAGAATCGACACAGAGTCTCTCGGCATGTGGATCGGGTACAGCGGCTCGTCGCCCAGAATGGCATCGTAGATTTCGTCTTCGTCCTCACCACGGAACGGCGACTGCTGCAGTAGCATCTGGTAGATCAAAACACCGAATGCCCACCAATCGACGGCACGGCCGTACTTCTTGTCGAGAAGAATCTGTCACAATGTCAGTATGTGGCATACCAAATCAAAATGGGGAGCTCGTTTAACATACCTCAGGAGCCATGAATTCAGGAGTACCACAGAAGGTGCTCGTCGTGGAACCGTACCACATGTCCTCCTTGCAAAGACCGTAATCGGCAATCTTAATGTGGCCATCCAGCGTCAACAGGATGTTGTCAAGCTTCAGATCACGGTAGATGACACCGTTCTCGTGGAGGTACTTGAGCGCCAAGCAAACCTCACTGGCGTAGAACTGGGCACGGCGGGTACCGAACTGGCCGCGCTGAATGTGAAGCATCAGATCACCACCGCTAATGTACTCCATGACAAAGTACACGCGTGTCTCAGTTTGGAAACAGGCGTGCAGGTTGGTCAGGAACGGGTGGCGCTCCCGGTTGGCAACCAGAAGCACTCTCTTCTCTGACCGTATGCTCTCAACTTCGTCGTTCTCGATAATGAACTCCTTCTTCAGGACCTTGATGGCATACAGCTTGTTGGAGCGCTTCGTCTCAGCCAGCATGACCTTGCCGAAGTTACCCTTACCGAGCACAGCAAGGAAGTTGAAGTTGTCGAGACCAATACGCTGGCCCGTACCGGGGTCGGTCGCAGAGGGCAGCGGTTTCTTGCCACCACCGGGTCCTGTAACGTCGATGGCGGTCTGTGCAACCGGCGAAAGAGAAACAGGAGGCTCCATCTGCTGAGGCTTCACCTGAACAGCAGGCTGAGGAGGCTGTTGCTGAATTGGTGGCTGTGGTTGTTGCTGCTGCGGCTGCTGCGGGTACATTTGCTGCTGCTGTTGCTGCTGGATGTTCTGAGGCTGCTGCTGCTGGGCTGGCGGGTATTGTCCAACGTTAATGTAGTCGGCAGGGTTGTACTTGCGCTGCTGAGGCTGGTTTCCGTATTGTTGCTGCTGCTGCTGCTGAACCGGCTGTGAACCGTACGGGTCGCCGTAGCTCGAGGGGTCGTGTCTCCATGTGTCACCACCGGCAGGAGTCTGCTGGCCGAGACCAGGCTTAGCACCAGAGCCCATGTTCGACATTGCCATACTAGCGGCAGCGGCGGCGGCGGATGATGATGCACTGGAAGTCCGGTCGGGGTGCTGGGGCCGCTGAGGTGATGTCTGGTTGGCGTACATAACCTTGGCAGCCTCAGTAGCCTGGGCAGAAGCAGCTCCGGGACCGTATGGAGATGGTGCTGCACCTTGTGCGCCATATCCACCTTGCTGGCCAGCCAAGTTAGGTTTGCCAGGGCGGAGGGTGCGGTCGCTCAAGTTGGTGGACTGCTTTTGCCGCTGCTTCTGGGTGCGGATGCCTTCCAAAATCTGGTTCGCGACTGCCATAGACATACCGCAGAAATCGGGAACAAGATGTGCACAACCAGCGTGGGCAGTAAGACCACATTCTATAGTTATTAGTAAAAATATCTCTCAACCGAATCTTAATAGTCGACATTATCAGAAACATACCAGAACACTTTCTACAACTCTTCTTGCCAAATGGGAGTAGATAACCACAGTGGCAGCACCAGTTGGCGGTGTAGTTGCCGAATGGCTGGAACCGATGGGGGATGCGGTGGTTGATCTTCTCTTCGTCTGGATCGGTTTCGGCGTTGGACTTGCTGATACACTTGGTAACGACGCTGGAGTAACACTTAATGTGGCAAGTGTACTTGCAGTCCTCGCACTGCATACCAGCACCGCCCTTGAGGAAATCGCCACAGAGCGCACAACGCATGATGTTGTAGAACTGGCGCTGGACAAACTTGTGACCGTACATCTCGTGGACTTCCTCCTTCTTTTGACGGATGGCACCCTTGCGACCAAGACCAAGGTCAAGCGGCCGGCGGTCCTTATTCTGACGAACAAAGTTGAGGTTAAGCTGGATCTGGCCAGTGGGCTCGAGGTTGAACCATCCGGTAATCGGCTCCGGTGAAAGGTGAGCGTGTGCGCCGACACCGTCGAATCCGCCGCCCTGTGGGTGTTGTGGTGACATCGGTCCACCTTGGGGGTTCTGCTGCGCGCCGCCGAACTGACCCTGGTTGCCCATGGGGAACTGAGATGGCGGCTGACGGTTGGGAGCAGCCGACATCTTGTCTGCAGACACCCAGCCCGAAGAGTTGATCTCGGCTTCAATTCTCTTTCTGCGGATTTCTTCTGCGATGTCGGATATCCGGACCCACAGCATGCCGATGGGGATGGCATACTCGCCGGGCTTGTCGTAAACAGTCAATTCGATCTCATTCGCCTTGTCGACATCCACGCTGTGGAACTCGTTGTCCCACCGGTCGGTGCGGGACAGTCTCGTGCGGGCGGCGACGTTATCTTCGACCTTCACGGCAACGAAAGTGTCCGGGCCGCGGCTGAAGCGGCCGGTAGGCGCGTGGTCAACATCCTTGACGGCCATGACGCGAATGGAAAGGTTACCGGAAAGAGGCTTCCGCATGTTCGGGACATTAACGCTGTCGTCTAGATTCAGGTCAGCAAGGCACTCAATCTGTGGTTATAAACTTGCAGAAAAGACTTACCATCTGGCGTGTCACCAGAGTCAATGTCGATGTGCAGCTCCTCATACCGCTTCAAGGCCTGCTTAAGGAGCACGATCTTTTGCTTGCTTTCAACTTTCTTTGATGCAGCATCGGCCTTGCTCTTCTTGTCGCCTTCCATCTGGTACAGCTGAACCATCTTCTCGATACCCTTGAGGTACTGTTCTTCGACATCGAGCTTGAACTGAATCTGGGACAACATGTGCTGGATACGAGGGCCCATGTATGGCGTATCGTACTTGATGAGGTCTGTGAAGCATTTTGTTAGAAGAAGATCGTTCTCGGGCGCATAGAAAATGGCTCGGAGCCTTTCAGATTGATGGTTTCTTACCTAGCTTCGTGTAGTTGGGGCGCGTCTTCACGAGCGCTGTCTCGGCGGGTGTGACGGAGTAGGATGACGGCGACTGCATGCCGCCTTGGTTGTACGTGCTGGACGGGTAGTTTTGGGAGTTCAGAGTTGCACTATCACTGCCCCAAGTCGACCCTCCGTCTTTTGGCGGTGGTGTTGGCGGAGGGCCGGCCTCGTTTCGAAGATCGGTGCTTCGGGGTCGCATATTTCCAGATGCGGGGGAGTTGGAACTGCCGGGGCCGCCGAGGCTCATGTTGTCGACGCCTTGGCCCAGTCGGCGCACCTGGACCTGGCGGAGCATCTCCTCATAGTACTCCAAGTGCCGGCGTGCCGAGTGGACGGCGGAATCGAGTTTAGAAAGAACATCGGCATTGTCCGAGTTGGCGGCCTTACGCATCTCAATCGCCTTCCCCAGGAACACCTTTTCGATGTCAATCTTTTTCAAGATTTGCTGTATCTGCTGTTCTTCCGCCATGGTTGCTGATTTTGGGCGGCGCGATCGCTTCGCACCGCTGTCGCTCTAGAGGTTGGTCTCGAAAGGGTGGAGAAGGTTGCCAGGTCGGGTGCAGAAGTGTGCAATCCTGTCGTCGTTCTTGTCGAGATAAGGCTTCGGCAAGAAAATCCAGGCTTCGGTGGATTTACTGGGACGAATTTTGAACAAGTACTTGTAAACAAGTGTCTGAAGCAAGGTCGTTGCTCAAATAGTGCTCTAGCTTCGAGAGGAGCTGCGTTGAGGCGATTTCGTGGCGATTCTGGAGTGGCGTTGGCGTGGGAATTGGTGATGACAGTTCAGATCACGACCAGCGGAAGCAGATGGAAGAAATCGGAGTAGGGCCGAAAACCTGCATATATTCCCTTCACTCGAAAAGCAAAGGCCGGTGAAGATTTCAACGTCGTCGAGATTAGTCGTCAGAGTAAATCCTGGTGTGGATGCGCGTTCGACAACCACGGGCCTAGATCGTCTGATCTCGTGCTGGTTCTCCGTTTGCAGTGGTGTTTGGGGTGCTTTCGGGCTCGGCCGTTCGTATCGTGATCGAAATTCCAGGTAGAAATAGGCGAGGCTAGAATTACACACTTGCAAAGAGCGTGTTCGTTTGACGAGGAACCAGGGATAGCGTGAGGTGCACGAGACAAATTGTTGAGGTAAAGACAGCAAGAAAGCTTGAGCGGAGGAAAGCTCGTGCTGAAAACGGGTGGGATGGCAGGGAAGAGGAGGGGTGTGCAGGCGGGCGGGAGAGAAGGGGGGAAGAGAGAGGGCTTGGAGAGAGACAAGAGAGGAGAGGAAAGAAACGCGAGGCAGAAAAACACAAGCTAAGAAATGTTTCAGCCCTGAAGAAGCAAAAGGCACACTGTAGGAGAGGCCCTTTTCCCAGGTATGCAAGACGGCTATGGTGAGAAATGCAGCCCTGGCGATGCAAGATGCGCGTGGGCGAAAGGAAGACCCAAATTGCCCATGCTTAGCTGTGAGGACAGAAGAGGAGAGGGGAGGAAGAAAGGAAACAAAAAAGGACGAGGAAAAGAGGAGCCAGGGCAGTATATCGGGATCTCTGGCTGTCTCGACGTGAGAATGCGATGCCGCAGGCAGATGAGGAAAACAGGAGAGGGGTGAACGGGAGGGTAGGGAACGGCGTAGAAAGAATATCCGCCTAGATAGAAGGATAGAAGAAGAAAACCCAAAAGGAGCGAAAAAAGACTGGTCGAAAACCCGTTAGGCAAGGAGGGGAAAGCGATGTCGTGGAGGGAAGGAGGGGCTGAATCTTGGTCGCTGTTGCACTCTAACGGCGCTGTTGCAGTCTCTTTTTGGCGGGCTGTGTGGAGGAAGGTGCCCGTTTTTGGTGTGTTCGGAAGGCGCGAAGCAGTGGTGGAGGGGGTTCTTTGACAGGGGTTGTTTTCGCGCTTGCAAAAACAGTGACGTATCGCACAGGGTTAACGAAAGTCTGGGTTTAGTGGCAGAAGTGGAAATGCGCAGAGGCCCTCCGTACCGCTGTTTGTTCACAGAGTCTTTGCGGTTACATATCACTTTATTTCTATATATTTACTTTCGGACGAGGCTCTGATTGTTTTGTTTACTCTTTGGGTAAGAATTTCTCTCCATTCGCTCCTGCCTGTTGTGCTGGTCGGGCGCCATCAGGTTGGGCGCATTACCAGTCGTCCTTTCTCAAATCTCAAAACTGTCCTAGATTCTAGGACTTGCCTCTCAGAGCCCCCGCCTGTGTCGCCCAAAAGTAGTAGGTGGGGGAAGGCACAATGGCACAATCCGCCCAGCACAACAGCAGGGACCTTAAATGCGAACAAGGAAACAGACAATAATGAGGCAGAAGGCGCTTTCCTGACCGTATTCCGTATCGCCCGTTGGCTTGCGCCAGGGCACACTGGTCTAGGAACGTCAACAACCGTTGAGAACTCTTGCCCTGGTGGAAAGCGCACGTGACAATTTGTTCCCGGATTTTTTTCAAATCAAAGTAAATACGAGCCAAAAAGAGGCAGCCGTTCCAAAGTATTACAATGTTGGTTAGCCCCAAACTGCCTTGTCACGACTCGTGTCCTGTCAATTGACTGCTTGTGCAACCATTTGTCTCTCTCTATGAATTTGTCGTTCCAATTTTTGCATTCTTCGCCACGTCTCGTATTTATCCCCCTGCCCGTTTTGACAGAGAAACTCACGACCAGGTTCGTCTAGTGGGGACTTGGGTTCTTTGCCGTGTTAGCGGTCCACTGTGGCAATACCGACAGTCTCCTAGCAATGCTTAACATCGCATCAGGACCGCATGACAACGGTCCAGGAAAGCTATCTTACGTGATGCTTAAGTTTTGTCTCCTTCTGTGCCTTTTCTCTGCCCCTTATTCCCTCTATTCCTGTAATTTCGTCTCATTATTGTTTGTTAAATTATGCGAATACCACTTTTACTACTTTTACCGTAATAAAGAAATGTCACCTCAATTTTTTTTTTTTTTAAAAAAAAAAAAAAAGACTAAAAAATATTCCTAAATCAATAAAAGAAATATAAAACCTTAACAAAAAAAAAAAAAAGCAAAATTTGTAACACGTGAACGAATACGGCACTCTGAGCAAAAAAAAAAAAAAAAAAAACTTTCTCGAGAAAACACAGACAGGGAGCGTGCATAGGTTCGAAACTCCAATTTGAAGCATCGCAACCTCCATATCTAGTGGAATACGGATGCCACTGCCTGGGGACCTTTACAAGTTGTACGATGCTTCTAGACGTGACCCAATTAGCTTATGGGATACTTGTGTGAGCTCGGCTTTGGTTTGCACGTTCACTGGTGGCGGTTTGAGAGTGACTGGGCATGAGAGACTGCGGATAGACGGCACGAGTGCAGCTCGCTATGACACGACACCTGTGTAGCATCAATATAAAATAGAGCGGGCTACGTCCGAGAAGGGACCCGTGAGCGTTATGAACCGAGCTGCTGCAAGCTGCTCGACAGCCCCCGTGAGCCTCTGCAGGCAGTATTTGTATTTGATGCAATTTGTATTTTATTTGTTTATGTATCTATGGGCATCGCCCCGCAATGTACGAAAATTCCCAGCATAGCAAAAAACGCCGAAAATAAACAATCATGTCCCGCGCTTTTCCCTTTCCTCCCCTTTCATCCTATGTTTATATATGTAACTTCGTTGTCTATGCGGTGTACTCCTTCTGCAGAAGCTTGGCAATGGTGTTCAGCTGGATGTTGCTGGTACCCTCGTAGATGGCGCCGATCTTGCTGTCACGGAAGAACTTTTCGGCCAGGCCCTCGCGGACGAAGCCCATGCCACCCATCCACTCAACAGCCAGGCTGCTGACGCGGCCGGCCACCTGCGAAGCGTACAGCTTGGCCATGGCGGCGTCCTTGACAAAGTCCTCACCGGCCTCCTTCTTGCGGGCGGCGTTGTAAACGAGGGCACGGGCGGCGGCAATCTCGACGTAGGACTGGGCCATCTGGTGCTGCATGCCCTGGAACTCGCCAATAAGTTGGCCGAACTGCTTACGGTCGTTCCAGCAGTAGCGGGCGGCGTTCTCCCAGGCACCGAGAGCGAGACCGGTCATCTGGGCAGCGATACCGATACGGCCCTCGTTGAGCAGGCCAATGGCGTACTTGTAACCCTGGCCCTTCTCGCCAATCAGGTTCTCCTTGGGGATGTCGACGTCGTCAAAGTTGATGACGCAGGTGCTGCTGGCGCGGATACCGAGCTTCTTCTCCTTCTTGGCGATCGAGAAGCCGGGGGTGCCCTTCTCGATGAGGAAGGCAGTGATGCCGCGGTAGCCCTTGGAGGGGTCGAGGTTGGCAAAGACGATGAAGACATCTGCCTCCATGCTGTTGGTGATCCACATCTTGGAGCCAGAGATACGGAAGCCGGACTCGGTCTCGGTAGCGCGGGTGGCCAGGGCGAAGGCGTCCGAGCCGGAGACGGGCTCAGACAGACAGAAGGAACCGACGGACTCGGTGGCGAGCTTGGGCAGGATGCGCTTCTGCATGGCAGGGCTGCCGTAGCGCATGAACAGGGTGTTGACCAGGGTGTTGTGGACATCGACAAGAACCGAAACGCTGGGGTCGACACGGGCGAGCTCCTCAATGGCGATAATCGAAGAGGTGAAGTTCATGCCGGAGCCGCCGAACTCCTCGGGGATCTCAATACCCATGAGACCCTGCTCGAACAGGCGCTCAATGACCTCGGGCTCCATGGCCTCGGCCTCGTCCATGTCGCGGGCCTTGGGCAGGACGACCTCGTTAGCGAACTTGGAGACGGCCTCCTGCATAGAGGACTCGAGCTCGTTGAGGGACATGATGGGCAGGTGGGGGACCTCGTCGTCACGGCGGGCAGGGGTGTACGAGAAAGCGCGGGTGCTACATGACGGATGTGTTAGCCAGGCGATATTCGGCCCAAGAACTGTGCACAGCAGAGAACACAGAATACAAAACACATAGTAAAGAACAGAACGAAACAAAACAAAACATAAGAGGTCGTCTTACGCTTGGGCGGCCGCTATCCGGGTAGGGAGGGCTCTCCGCGGGGCAGCCGTGGCAAGTCTGGAGATGGCAGAGGCCTGGCCCATGCGGAGGGCCGGGCGCAGGGCTCGTACGAAGGAAGACATTGTGATGTGGAGATTGTCTGGCGAAACAAGAGAGACGATGTGTAAGGAGGACGAGGTCGGTCAAACAGAGAAAAGGGAGAAGCAAAGAAAGGGAAGGAGGCAAAGGAGGGCAAAGTTGGGGTAAGAGCGACCACTGGAATGATATATAGCTAGACACTTGGCGGGATACAGCGGCTACGAAAAGGGAAGCAACGAGAAAAAAAGAAAAAAAATAAAAAAAAAATAACAGACCACACACACCACCACGCGGAAAACATATACAACGAACTCCGTACTAGATCATGTCTTTCCCCTTGATTTCCCTCTATTTTCCTATTTTCTTCTTGATAAACCCCCGAGCTAAGGTCCGTCCACAAGCGAAAATAGGCGTATCACGACCAGCGGAGGGTACCAAACAGCCCCGCGGTTGAAAATAAGCGGTTCTTCTCTTGCCTTTGGAGATTTTGAACCGAGGGTATCCATTGCTTGTGACGAAAGGTCCCACTCTCACGCTCCAGGTCAACCGACCGGGGTAACAGTCTTGGCACGCGCCAATGCCGAGTGGTGGGCGAGTGCTTTGTATGGGCAATTTGGCTGAGAGCTGATTGCGTCGTGGTGGGGGACTTTCCCTGACTCGCCAGCTTTTCAGTGGTTTTTGGCTTCTGAAAGAAAGAGCGAGAGCGCGACAGCGCGCTGGACTTAAGCGGATCCGCAAAAAGTGAACTTCCGGGTTTTTGGTGGTGGTTTTGGCGCCTTTTGGTGGTGGACGATAAGCTACCCCAACTGGCCCAAAAGGCTCTAGAGCCGTTATCGCCACGTGACGAAAATCGTGCAGCCATTGGAAATTTTAGGTGAGGCTAGCAGGGAAAGGGGAAAAGGAACATCACCAGTTTTGGGGCTGGACTCGCGATCTCGGAAATCGAAAAACGCGAGCCTTTCGACCGTCCTGTCGTCACACCTGTCGTCACCCATTCTCGACAGACTCTCAATCCACATTCGCCATGCAGCCAAGCATAGTCTCGCCGCTTCTGCGGCTGCTGCTCCGGCCAGCCATGCCGCTCCGGGCGTCTCTTACGACCAAGACAACAACATTCACAGCCCGCACCTCCATCGCATCACGACTCCCCATCTTCTCTTCCGTCACCCCTGCACCCTCGGTGCGCCCTTTCTCCTCGACCCCGGCCGCCCAGGCCACACTCAACCAGGTCCTCCGCGGCTGCCGTAAGCCCCGCAAGGCCCGGCGAAAGGTCTCGCCCGCCCTGTCCGACAGCAAGGCACCGCAGAAGCGCGGTATCTGCGTCAAGGTCGGCATCACGCGCCCCAAGAAGCCCAACTCGGGTGAGCGCAAGACGGCGCGTGTGCGGTTGTCCAATGGCCGTGTGATTACGGCATACATCCCCGGCGAGGGCCACAACATCCAGCAGCACAGTGTGGTTCTAGTCCGCGGTGGCCGTGCACAGGATTGTCCCGGTGTGCGGTACCGTTGTGTTCGTGGTGCATATGATTTGGTAAGCTCATGTTCCTTCTCTTTGGATCCTTCTGATCCGAATTTTGTTTTCGTTCATCTCATCTAACAAAACAGGCTGGTGTGGTTGGTCGCAAGTCGAGTCGCAGCAAGTACGGCACGAAGAAGCCCAAGACGGCGACTGTTGGTTAAGGTCGTTTCGTGAGAGGAGCATTGGTGAGGGAGGAAGAATTGTAGAAAGCATTGCGTTGTTAAACACGCATCATGAACTGCGTATAACTTATGTATAATATAAAAGCCATTTTACTTTACTGCATAATCTCATGTTGACTCGGGGAAAATAGACGCAGATGTCACGTTTATTTCACATTGAGAAGTTTTCGTGATTCAAACGTTGTATTGCCCGAAACTATCACACAGTACCGAACCGAAAAGCCAAAAAAAGAGTACAGATCCTTTCTTTTTTTCAATCTATTTCGTAGCCACGGTATGATAACCCAAAAAACAGAGATATAACGAACAAGTAAAATAGCAAGGACAAAAAAGAAAGAACAAGAAATCTTTCATGATTCGAGACAAGATTATAAAAGAGTAAAGAAACGGATTCCCAAAATATATGGACTTCGGTTTGTATTTAGAAGCCGATCCGTAAGTGCGCCGCCTGTGTTTCCCAGGTGTTTATATTTTCCCCAATCAACAGACGTACACCCACCTAGTATGTTGCACACTTGTGCTTTACAAACCTGGGCGGGGAAGCCATTTTAAGATGCAATCATCTTTTGACCTCACCGCCCAGGATGGTGCTTGGAGATCTCCGCATATCTATATGGTTGCTTGAAATGGTGGTGAGAAGAGATTGTTGCTGCTCTAGCTCTGCTTCTCCCAACCATCAGGCTTCTCCATGTTGTTGATATCAAAGAATCTGGACGTGCCTGTGTTGTGTTAGTAATGGATATGCCTCGTATAAAATTTTGCTCGCAGCAAGGGGAAACTTACAAGAGTAGCCCTTCCAGTCAAAGTTGTTCTTAGGGTTACAGTGGCAACGGAGCTGTTGGCGCGTCTCCTCGCCCGTGGGGCAGTGGGTGAAGGGAACGTGGTAGTAGGCGATGTCGTTGAAGAAGTGAATCTCCTCCTTCTTCAGCAGCAGGCCGGCGGCGATGGAGTGGACGGGCGCGTCACCCCAGCGCTCGTAGAAGAAACCGCCGTCCTTGTCGAGCGACTCGAAGAAGTCGGTGTAGGCCTTGGAGCGCAGCCAGTTGAGGTTGCCAATCTCAAAGTTGGACCAGAAGTGGCACTTGTTGTAGGTCTCGCCGTCGTCGTCGGAGAGGAAGCGCATCGAGTTGTCCTCGGCAATGTGCTCGGGGTGCTCCTTGATGAACTTCTTGGTGCTCTCCCAGAGGGTGGGGATGGTCTCGGCATACTCGTACAGACTCAGGACAAACGAGTACTTCTTGTTGTTCTCGTGGATGTAGCGGAAGGGATCGTAGTGGATATCGCAAAAGTATTCGATGCTGGGCTCAACACGCCAGTAGTAGTCGTAGTTGAGCATCAGCTCCTGCTGGAAGAAGAAACCGGACTCGAAGCGGCACATGTGGCGGTAGCTGACCGAGTCACCGTAGATGATCTTCTTCTTGGCCATATCCTCGCGGACCTTCTTGGCCTTCTCCTGGTCAATATGTTCGGGGAACGACCAGTGCTCAGGCGGGATCAGGCCGTAGTGGGTCTTGCCAGAGATCAGCGAGGAAGTAACCTTCTTGAACTCGTCATCGAAAGGCTTGTCGTTGAGGAAGACCCAGTCGTAGTGGTAGCGCTTGTTGAAACGATCCTCGATCTGGCGGATCGAGCGAGCGACTTCCCAGACATCCGAGTTACGGGCAAGGGTGACGAACGTGGCGTTCATGCGCGGGCCGGGGGCGTCGTCGACGGGAGCGTAGAAACCGGGGTCGTTGGGGGACATGGGCAGGGGGTAGTCGAGAGCGCTGCCGCCAGACTTGGCGCTGCCGAAGACAGAGCTGCCGGAGGAGCTACCAGACGAGCTGCCGCTGGAGCCAGAGCTCGAGCCGCTGGAAGAGCCCTCCTTGATGGTCTTCTGGCTGTCGGTCGAGCCCTCGGTGTGAGAGCCGGTGTGGCCTACTGGATCTGATGGCGAGTCTGAGGACAGGCCCGAGGAGGAGGAAGAGCCCGTGCTGGGCTTCAGACCGAGCATCTCGGGTGTCCGCAACGCGACATTGTCGGAGGTGTTGGAGACGAAGTAGACGATAGCGATCACCTATTGATGAAAAACCTGGTTAGCATAACGCAAAACGTAAGGCGACCGAGGAGGCCGGATCGAGCTTCGTGCAGTTAGGGCGTGCGAGGTCGTCGACGTACAAAGAATGCGATCACAATGTACCGCACGTAGCGGGCGTTGCCGACCATGATTGCGGCAACGATGGCGACCTGTTAGGGACGCTCAAACTTGGAGTAAAAAAGGAATGACAGTCGCGATTCGCTTTCGATGGTTGAAAGGAAAGGATCGCGGCGAGGGAACCGGGTCGTCGAGAAAAGTCCCTTTGGCTGCTTAAAGGACAAACGAAAAGAAAAGAAAAAAGAGCCAAAGACAACAAAAGGAGATAAAAGAAGGGAAGAACGAAAAAGAGAAATAAAGAAATGGATAAGTTGGCCAGGAAAGGGAATAGAAAAGAGATCGACGAGGAGAAGACGAAGAAGAAGAAAGGGGATAAGTGTGGGGGGTGGAGTCCTGACGAGAGGCTAGATTGATGGAAAAGCCAAGACCTTGCAACCCAGGGGCCCAAAGAAATGGAACAAAAGTCGTAGTCGATCCTCGTCTTGTTCGACTGGTATTACAGTGAAGAAAACGAGGTTATGATGCAGGACACGACAAGGAGAGAAAAGGGGGAGAGGAGAAGGGGAAGTGGAAATGTGAATGTAAGAAGCGAGATACGAAGGGCAAGAACGAAGAAAAAAAAGAGCAATAGAAAGGAGGCAGGTGCGATGGTCGAGGCCAAGGGAGAAAAGGGGCGTTGAAAAGCAGGGCTAGGGGGTATTACGAAGAGGGTAGGCGCGATGCAGCGGATCTTTTTGTCTCTGGGAAGGGAAGGGCGTGTCGAATCGGGAAGCAATAATTGTTCGAGACACAGCTAGAGAGGCGAGAAAAGCGTGAAGAACAAGGTGAAAATAAAGTGAAAATTCGTTTTCTTGGGCGTCACAGCGCGAGATGGAGGGCGCGCGGCCGCGTGTAGCAGGGGTCCAGTGCTGAAAACGCGCCCTATTTCGAGGGACCTCTGCGAGCTATTCAGAGCATTATCGACTTTTCTGGCCCGGTGTGGAATAGCGTTACGCAGGCAGTTGGGTTCTGAGTACGGTTAGGGAGCGCCTAGCCTGTTTGGGCGCCGTGGTCAGCCCCCTGGCGAGTGGGGATTCAAAATGCTTGGGACGGAGAGACGGAAGGAGCGACGGACAAGAGAAACGGTGGCCGGCCGGCCCCTAAATATCTACATTCTAGTGGCCGGGGGCTCTGCAGAACGGTAATTACAGTTGCCAACTCTTGCCAACTACCGTTTGCGTGTGTACAGCCAAGTTTGCCAACGGTGATGAGTGCTGGGGGACCCTGAGAGGTGCATGTACCAGATGCCGTATTCTCCGTGCTGAAGTGATGAGAGATACTTTGACATCTCGTATTCCACTAGCGCGCTTGCATATTTGCCAGTGACAATACGGGCTTTGTTCAATTGGCAATTCGACACAATCTGAATGCAGAGTCCCATCTGCGCCAGGTTCACCAGCATATTGTGAACCAAAGTCAGAGTCCCTTGAGTCTCTTGCCCCTTCGCAGCGCTTGGCAGGCTCGTACTGCAGGCCCGCATGTCTGCATTGCAGTTGGACGCGTTGGACCAACGAGATTATGGGAAAGCCAATGCAAAATAACGCCACGCTTGGGCTGAGGCGCTGGGTGTAATCTAAGGAGGGAAGGGACAGAGGTTTAGAGGACTAGCAGAAAAAAGAAAACGCAGGACTGAAGAGTAGAAAAACGCCTGGTGTCGTCGCACAATCTGCAAACTAGGGATGCGGCAATCTGTTCTCTTTGACGGAGCCTTTTTACTAGCAAAAATGCAAAATGCAAAACGGCGCGACGCGACCAACGACGTAGGGAGATTTTACTGGGCACGCCGCAAGAGGCAAGGCAGGAACGAACGACGAAGGAAGCGGAGCACGAACGGAGGCCACGGAGGCGTGCGTGCACCTGGTGCGTGGCCTTCTGAATAAGGCAGGGGTGGTGCTTGGAATTGGAAGGGAGCTGGCGTAATTACCACAGTACAGGGCTCAAGTGCCGTGGGTCGTCGACAGATGGAGCACAAATGGTGACGTTTACACAGCTTTTCACGTGATAGTCCACGCAGTGTCGCACCGACTAAAACAACTCAACTAAAACAACTCTCAGAACACTTACGAATTGTCGACTGAACCCCGGCCGTGCATGTTTGACTTTTCTTCAAATGTTTGAAGCAGAGATATTCGAAGATATATTAATGTTTCGAAGCCTTCTTTTAAGTTGCCACACAACGGCAGTCCCGTCTGACTGTGCCATCAATTACAACACAACAACTTTGGCAGGCCGCCATCAAACGGCTGAAAGCCGCCAAGACCAATAATGCTGGTCCATCTCGGCTAGCCTATTGGAAGCTAGTAAATGGGAAGAAAGCAAATGGTCCTGAATAGCAAGCCAAGTGAAGTCACTTATGATGGTCGTGATTTGGCGCAATCAGGTACTATCACGTGACAGCGCACGCGATTGCTTAGCTCAGATCCACCAAACCTAAATCGCACAGATCATTTTGCGCGACATCCTGGTCGCCTTTCGTTTCCTTTCCCCAAACCAAACAAACAAAACCAACCTCACCCCTCTATCCCCTCTTTCCCCTCCCTCCCGTGCATGTCGATTATCGACAACCACGGACACTCAACATTTCTATCATGGCCTTTTTTGGCTTTGACCCAGCGTCCCAATCGCGTCACAACCCGACGGCGCCGGGCTTCTCGCAGATCAACGATCCCTTTGCTGGCCTTTCGAGCGGCAGCGCGGTCGACGACGCACTCGAGTTCGAAGACACCTACGACGGCCTCGGCGACCAGCTCCAGGAGACCGGCGATGATTTCAACGATGACACGTTCGGTGGCGATAGCCTAGGCGGCGGCAGCGGTGGTCCGTCGGGAAGTGGTGGTGCAGGCGGATTTGGCTCGGCCAAGGTGGGCAACGATTTCGACTTTTTCGGCCAGACGGCCAAGGTCAGCAATGCCATCGAGGAGGAGCATGCGCGCTACAACCGGATGCAACCCGTGACGCGGAATGCTCAGCCCGCCGCTCGCCAAGGCAACTATGGCCCCCAGGTCGGCAGCTACAACCAAAACTACTTTGCTCCCCAGGCCGCCAGACCCGTCCGCTCTGGCTATGAAAAGTACAAGGAGCCCGAGGCCGACATGCAGGTCGACGCCGCTCTATGGGGTGTCGCTCCCAAGAAGCCTGCCGCCTCGTCGACTCCTCAAGCCTCTTCGACGCCTAGCCAGGCCCCTGCTGCTTCCTCCGGCCGCAAGATTCTCAGTCTCGAAGAGGTCGAGGCCGCCATGCGCAACCAGAGCAAGCCCCAGCAGCAAGCCCCTCCCGCTCAGCAGCCTCAACAGCCGCAGCAGGGTTACGAGCAGTACCCGGGTCAGTTCCACCAGCCGCCTCCCGGCGAGTATGGCTACCCCATACCTCCTCAGGAGCTCATGGGTGATCCGTCTCAGATGCACAACATGAACCACCCGATGGCTCTGCTCCAGCGCGCTTCTGCTCAGCAGACCGCTCCTGGAATGTACCCGCACCCGCAGCAGATTCAGCAGCAAATGCAGCAACAGCACCAGCATGCTCCCACCCAGCCGACGCAGATCCTGCAGAACCCCAACCGGCACCCGGAGCAGTTTGGCGGTCAACCGCAGCAGCAGCAGCCGACCTCGCACCACCGCCAGACGAGCTCCTTCTCGGGCGCGCCGCATATCATCACGCACCCGTCGCAGCTGATGCACCTGTCGGACGAGGAGAAGGCAGCCTACCTTGAGCAGGAGGCCAAGCGCGCCAAGCGCAACCACAAGATCTTCTTGCTGTCGAAGAATAATGGCCTCATGACGCCGCAGGACAAGAACTTTGTTACGCGCATTCAGCTCCAGCAGCTCGTGTCGGCCACCGGCAACCCCAACGAGCACGGCACGGACGAGTCGCTGCGCGAGGACTTTTACTACCAGGTTCTCAACCAGATCCGTGGCGGTAACCGCCTGCACCCTGGGCAGCCGCTCAACAACTTTGCCCAGACATACCTGTTCCAGACGGGCAGCCGGTTCAACTCGCGGCGATACATGCACCGTGACCGTGGCGCGGAGAACCACATGCAGCGGATGGAGCAGCAGGTACAGCGGGCCGTCGAGGCGGCCAAGAACCGGCCCAAGAACAAGCAGCTCGTGATCGAGGGCACGCTCGGCAAGATCTCGTTCAGCAACGCCAAGACACCGAAGCCGCTGCTTAACATTAAGCGGACCGAGTCTGGCACGCCTGCCGCTGAGGGTAGCACCCCTGGCACTGGTGCGGATGCTGCTCGTCCCGCTAGTGCACATAAGGCGTCGCAGTCGACGAGCGCTGCCGGCGGCCGCGTCCTGGACCGCAAGACGGTGCTCGGCAGCATCGAAAAGGTGTATGCGACGCTCATGGAGATTGAGGACCACCACCGGTCGATGCCACCCCCGCCTAGCGAGTCGGACGATCTCGAGACGATCCAGTTCCGCGGCGAGTGGAATGACCGCCTGTCGGAGCTGCGCGCGCAGCTGTGGCGCGAGCTCAAGGTGCACGAACCCATTGGCGAGTTCCCCGTGCACCCGTTCATTGCGTTCCTGTCGTTCCCCAAGGGCAAAAAGGCCATCCCCCGTGTGTTCCGCCACCTGTCGGACGAGCTCCGCGCCACGGTCCTCACCATGATTGTCGTGCACCTCGACCAGCTGGATATTGTCCGCCACGCCCAGGTCACGAGCGATCACGATGAGGGCACCGGTCCCAACGCCGCTCTGCGCGAGGACATTGAGCTGTTCAATATCACTGTCGTGCAGACCCTGTTCTCGTACATGAGCGAGCTCCCGCTTGATCTGGTGACGGGCGTCTTGGGCCTCATCACTAACCTCAAGGTCGACGTCATCGCCCGCTCGCGCATCGGCGCGTCCATGCTCACCACCATTCTGAGTCGCGCCGAGCTCATCAAGCAGGCGGCCGGCGGCACGCCCGAGCAGTGGCAGTCGTGGGAGATTACCTACAACAATTTCTTCAACTCGCTGGAGCCTGTCCTGCCTTACATGTTCCCCGGCTCCGTGTCGTCGGGCGAGGACATGTACGTGTGGCAGCTGCTGGCGGCGCTGGGCATCGGCGCCACGCCCGACCAGCAGCAGCGCCTGGTGCTGGCCGTCAAGGACCGCGTCATGGATACCGTGGCCGTGGCCAAGACGCTCCCCGTCGACCTGTCGGCGCAGCGCCTGCAGAACGTCAACCTGTTTATGCGTTCCATTGGTCTCGATGTCGAGCTTCTCCAGTAGGAGTGTCGGCCGAGCAAAAGTGCACTCTTAATATCCCAGTGATGCACAAGGTCACAAGTTGACCTGGAAGTGTCCGTGTCTTTTTTAAGCGGCCTTTCTGATTTATCCGTTCAGCGATTGATTTTCTGTCATTTTCTCTGCTTTTACTGTTCTGTTCTGTTAGTTTCATTTGCTTCTGAGTTCTTGACTTTTTTCTTCTCCATTTTTACGCTGTACTTGTTTTCATTCTGCAACCTTGTTTATTTGCATTTCATCGTTCGTCCGCCGATGCAGTATTTTTATTACAACCTGCTCGACTCAAACAACACCAAAACTCAACGAATCGCATCGACAACAAAAAAAAATACACAAAAAACACCAACATCATTACCTACAAAACAGGCCACAACAAAATATCAAGGCTCTTTGGGACACGTTCTATCTTCTATGCTCGAAATAGCCTGGAGGATTTTTCGTGCTCCAGTTGAGCGAATATCGAACACTTGACGGCATGATGGCCACATATAATCCTCGACACTGGCCAGTCAGATGAGTTTGGATCTATCATGTCCCCACGCATGTGTTCAAAAATTAGGGCATTTCATTATGACCTTGCTTGGGGAGGAGACAAAGGAAGACGTCATTGCCAGACATTTTTAACTTGGCTTGTGTCTCAAAGGGGAAGTGAGAGTTGGATCAGTTCGATAATTTTAACTGAAACTGACCAACGCGTGAGGAGAGAGAGGAAAATTTGTGCTTCCATTGCCGGGACTATTTTTTTGCTGTCTTCGAGTCATTGGAATGGGGGAAGATGAACTTGTTGAGGTCTGTACCAATTTTACATTGTACATTGTATGTAACTTTTACATTTCATGCAAAACCAAAATGATGATAGAAAGGGGTGGACTTCTGACTTCGCATCGTTGAGGCCGGGAACCAAATAAAAAGAGAAGCATGCCAATGTTAGGCATGCTACAACAACCTTCCTTGGACAATCGTCGTGGTAAATGTCTTAATTCTAAAAATATGTAACCTAGGGCAGTAAATGTTGTCTTCCCAAATACAAATAAAATGAATGCCTCTTAACTCCATGAATATGCGTAACGTGCCCCTCAAAATCTTCTCATTCCCCATTCACCCTCCACTACTGATCCAAGTCCATGGCACCCTTCCCTGCTGCCCGTGCCCGACCGGCACGAGCACGAGTTGCAGAGGGACCTGTACCTGCAGCCGCGAGTGACGCCGCCGGCCGGGCTAATGGGCGCATCCGGCGCTGTGCCGAGGGCGATGTTGAGCGCGCTTCGGCTTCGTTCTTAATCTCAACACGAGGTGTAGTTGAAGCGGCAGCCTTGCCCTTACCCTTGATGGACTTGGGCTTGGGCTTGGCGGCCGGCGCTGGCGCGAGATCCTCGCTGGGCTTCTCGATCCGGCTGATGGCCTGCAGCATATCGTCCTCGGTCCAGTTTGTGCGGAGAGAAGGCACCTTGCTTGAGAGCGGCCCAGCGGCAGCGGCATCAGTGGCCACCTCCTTTCCTTTTGCCGTTTCGTCACCACCTTCAGCAGCTGACGCCTGAATGGCCGCTGCCGTGTCTTTGAGGAATAGCGTCTGGTCATACACCTCCCACGAGTTCTCGTCGTCGTCGCCCACGTACAGCATGCGCGCCCAGTTTTCCATCTGGACCGCCCGGAGACGGTCGGCCATGGTTTCCGTGATCACCTCGTCGCCGTCGGCGCCGACACTCTTGACCGTCATGTGGATTGCGCGAGCGCTGGCTGCTCCAGGTCGGCCGCCAGCAGCACCTCCTGCACCGCCAGCCCCTCCGCCCGCACCTCCCGCACTATCATTTGTATCTCTGTGCTTGGCCCGCTCCACTTCCGTTTCGGCATCAATGTGGTGCAGCTGCGGGCGCAAATGGACGAGCGAGCTCACAGGCGTCAGGTGCAGATTGCCGCCATCAAACGCGCCAATCATCCACCGCGCCTCCGCGATACGTGCCGGCGGACACATGCCGCCCAGTGTCTGCAGTCGCAGCACGCGGTCTTGGCGCACCGCCTCGGCCCAGTCAGCCGACGTCGTCGTGTTCGACGGGCGGCCCTCGGCTTCCGCGTTAGCAGCGGCAGCGGCCGCCTGAGCCGCAGCCTGTGCCGCACGTCCACCGCCTCCGCCGCCTGGTCCGTTTCTGTTGTTGCCCTGCGTGCCACCGACGCCAAAGCCGCCCGCCAGACCGTGGCTACCACCGGCCTTGGCTTTTGTAGATTGCGCCAGCGCCGTGCCCCAGGCAACGCCCTTGTTGCGGTCGTAGCCCTGTGTGTAGTCCAGCGGAATGTCCACTTCGATCATGCCCGACGACGACTTGATGCGCAGCTCGGTGGGGGTCTTGTCGTTGAGGTAGTCGCCGCTGCCGAGGCCGGCGCGGCTCGATTGCAGCTGGTTCGGGTACTGGAGGACGAGGAGCCGTTGGTGGGCAGGCAGTTGGGGTTTGAGGAAGACATTGTAGCGGGCGATGACGGGATCGGGGTCGGCGGCAGCGGCCACGGAGGAAGCCGCCGTGTCGTCGCTTGCTATTGTGCTCATCTTTCAGCTACTGTGTTGTGTTCAATCTCTGTCCAGAAGGTCGAAAATTGATGTTGAAAATGCGATCAAAGCGATGACTGACAGCTGCTTAATGCTGGCAGCTGTAAATTTTCGATGGTGGTTGACGAGTAAGACCGGCAGAATTCGAAAAGTGGGGCTCTTTCAGAGGGGCTTTTTGACCGCCCTCGCCGCCCTCACTATTGCTTGAGTGAACAGCGAACAAAGGCTCTGATCTGACGAGGCTGAAAGCCAGATTAAAAAGAAATAAAATTTGTCGATAATTCTAGAAAATAGTTCATATCGGCTGAACTTGTGGATTTTCGCTTTTGAAGCCATCGTCGAGTTCTTGGTGACGTTTGTAGGCAACAGGATCCATATTAGTCATCATCGCACTAAGTCGACTTACACCGTGCGACCGAGTTGTTTATTTTTGTTGGCCGTTCAGGGGCTTCTTTTGATTTTGATTTTCGTTTGACTCGTTCAGGTAGTTTGGAAATTGTCGCTATCTTCAAAAGTTACTCGATTTGATGGAATTTCGGTCTTTTCCTTCATTTGATTTCATCTCAGACGGAAATGTGGCTTTGTGGCGTTTTATTCCTCCTCGTTTTTCATGAATTTGTTGTAGATAGGTGTTGAAAGTACTGGAAAGCTGACGAGCCGTTGATATTTACACAAAATAATGTGAGTATTAGCTGTGGCATACGCGTAGGCTTGATATCTAGATTTTGAGGGCGGAAGCTCGTATAGTTATGGACCTTCGGGTACCTATGTCGAGGACGTGGTTATGGGGTCAGAAAATCGACCGTCTAATTACAGTCAGCTATGTTCCTCTTTTTTTTTTTTAAAAAAAAAAGTAAAAAGAAAAATCAAAATAAAACAAAAAAGTTTTCATAAGTACATATATATTGAGGTGAAAGTATCATAAACGCCAGAAACGCAAATGTGCAGAAGTTCGTTGTAATATTAGTTGCGCCGTGCATGATTTCGCCCCCATAAGTGCACATTCGGAAAACACAAACGAAACGATTGGCTCCGCCACATGCATGCGGCACACACAAATGGCCATCCTTTTCAGCTTTCCCAAAAAGTACGACACTCCAGAAATTTTGACAGCATTTTGGCAGCACTTGCACAGCTGAGCCGCATTTCGACCGTCATTTTCCACCTTATTCCCTCGAATTCTCGCTTTGAGCGGACAGGCTCGCAATGAATGGGAAAGTCAACCTTTACTGACGACCCTCAACAGGGCTCCAGTCAGCCTGATACACTGAATACAAGTACTCTGGGAGCGAGATGGGGTCGCCATCGGCCGTGCACTCCCAGAGATTGAACATGTGGCTGTCGAGCACCACATCGCTGCTGCTGCCACCACTATTGTATGTGTGGCCCATGATGTTGATGTTGTCGATATTGGCAACATTGTCGACATTATCGTCGACATTATCGTCGCCATTATTGCCGTTGTTGCTGACAGCATGGCCCAACGGGCTGCCCTCATTTCCCACACTGTTATTGCAGGCGTGGGTCTCGTCAAAGGTGCGGTTGTCGTCGATGGGGTCGCTGCCGTCGTCCATAGCGTTGGCCGCGCTGGAGTGGTGCAAGCAAACTGCACCATTGATGTTAATCCCATGGAAACGAGTGCTCTGGATTCTCCTGTGAGCCTAGAAGTACAACCAGCGGTTGATCTCTGCGGCTGTCACTGCAGGAAGCGAACCAGCTGGTCCTGAGTTACTTTGGATATTGTGGCTGGTAATGCTATGAGGAAGAACCTCGAACGAGGGGTTAAAGTATTGGCAGTTGGGGGCGGGGTTGGAGCCAGGGTCAATTGTCGCATTGGTAGATTCGTACGTAGAGACGTTGCCACGTTCGTCGGTATGACCTTTCGCAGCCGCATCCGTTGGGCGATCGCCACTTTATGACAACAGATGTATCCAAGCCACAATGGAGTGTAAATGTGGATCGAGAATTCTCGAGTCAGACTATGATTTCTTGTGCATGGAAATTGTTCACCACGATTAAGAGATGAAGACGGAACGACAGAATAAGGATCAAAGAACAGCTTTGTGACCACAAGAAAATCGATCCAGGATAGGATAATTGTGTGTAAAAGAAAGATAAATGAGCTCGTTGGCGGCGAGGGATCAATTATCCGAAAGAGCCGTCAAAACTGGTTGGACGAAGGGCTAAAGAACAACGACAAACGTACCTCGAAGTATGGCGGGCATCAGTAGAAAGCCCGCGGCTGGTATGTGGGTTCATGGTCTCAGAAACGGGGCGTGGCATGTCGGTGTCGTTACATTTGGGCCTCAAAGGAGAAAATCGAAAGACGTCCTCTGAAAGAGAGTTCGTACAGGTCGCATAGTGTATAAAGCAACTGAACGTGTAGAGGGCAAGTCAGAATTATCTGCTAAGTCCTGCTATCATTGTTCACTGTGTCCGAGTAATCGGGGTGCGTTGGGGTGAGCTAACTGATGGCCTGTATAACTTTACGTTCAGGGCATGAGGAATTTATATACCGCCCTGCTCTTAGTGGAAGTTGGCGACCTGGTTAGCATTTTGTTGCGAACCATCCTGTCTCTTGGGGACCGTCCAGTAGAATATCAAGGCACAGTAGCAGCTCCGTTTCGTACCTTGAGGCCTCTAAGAAGAGAGATACTGCTGGATTTCTACACCGCCTGGGGATGGTATGGAAACGGAGAGAAAAACAGGCACACGTTTTATTACATGATTTTGGCCCTCCGACAGTGTCGTGACTGATCAGTGTGTACAAAATACAAGACATAATATTTGGTTAGAAATTCTGAAAATTATCATTCTCATATAGAGCACTTCACCAACAGATAATCTGTTTATCTAGAAAAAGGTATTGAACACGAACAGAGAGATTCAAGCGGACGAGGCATCACAGTTAATCTACATGAGCTCCTGTTCTAAAGCATGCTTTAGGAAAACTTCATACTCTCCGAGTTATATGACCTGGTACACGTCGTATTGTTGAATTAGATGCTAAAGTATCATCATGAAGCTCAATTTGTGTTGGCACCTTGGGTTAAGGTGATGCCAAATAACACACACGACCTGATTCACGGAGTCCTTGATGTTAGAGATGGCTCAATGAGAGAGGGGAGCTGAGCCTCCCAACAGTGTTTGCCAGCACACCACGTGAGCTTCGGATTCAGCCACGGAGGGGAAGAGAAAGTCCACCGTCCTGAACAAAACTATGAGCAGACATAGATGCGGTAGCGTAATTTATGATACTGCGACCGAAATAGAAAACGGTGGACAACGCTCACCGTAAAGCCAAGAGAAAAGGCGGACAGCGCCGAAAAGAAGGCATACAATGAACAAATGAGAGCAGAGAAAAGGGAACCAAGCCACGCCCGGCCGCCGCAGACCTTCCAGTTTGACCAGAACAGACCGATTCGCAAAAAATTGCGAACCTGTAGGACCAACCATCATTGGAGTGGCCGCCAGGTCGGCCATTTCCACACATGCTACGCTCAACGATGACCTTCAAACAAGGCGTCCTGATTGAACCTCTAGAGGCGTCTGTCGCCCTGAATCCTGTACGTCACTGGATGTCAACACTGCCATCAACGTGATTGTGCTGTTGTAACTCTGACATTCGCTAGATTCGACTTCTTTATCACTGTATCTTTTTGGACGCAATATTACTCAGTATTTTTTGTAGTTTGTGGTTAGGCTTGCATTGGTTCTTTTCAAAGGAAGACTTTAAATTACCAAAAAAAAATAAAAAAAATAAAAGAGGATAAGAACATGCAGAAAAGGATAAAGAATAGTGAGTTATCAACAAAACGGGCAGGATTTTCTGCCAACGTTGCTATTCTACGTGATATGAACACGCTCCCGGGATACATAAAGCCGTGGACCAACTGTAGAGTAACTTTTGAAAACGTATATAATAGATTCTATTGAAAAGACAAAGAAAACATAACTTTAACATATGCATTCATATCATTAAATTGTCAAATCAAAATTGATTGAGGGGAAGAATTCATGGTGTGCCATTGAAGTGGCCCAGCTAGCATATTAATCTCCAGTTGGACGTCATTGCAGCTACCTCATTCCTGTTCGTTTATTTACTGGAGGTGCATAACAGCGTACTTCTTCGTACCGTATGTTCTGGCGTACAGAAATAATGGTACACGACGATAAAATACCATGATTGAATTAGGTGGAACATGTTGTACTTGGACACGATCCTGTTTGTCACCTTCACTTTCAGCGGCACGATGTTCGTGTGGCAACTCGGAACGGAGCTTGGCTTCCTAAAGATACACCACAAAGACTGCTTACATTCAACAACCATAATAACTGTTCTACTGCATGTTTCTCATATTGTATTTCTTGGAACGTTTCACTTATTTATTTGATTTGTCTACGCACCATCAACAATGAGCGTTAATTGCGTCGAGCCATATGCATATCATGTCATGAAGTGCATTAATGATATTCGAGAACAACGGAATCACTGACTTGTGGGACATGTCATATGTCAAATACTGCATGCGGAAAACTGACATTACAGTGAAAGAAGGATAACTGCATGACGTCTAGCTGTTGGACACGCAAGACAAGGAGTTGTTGGCAAGAAAACAAGGCATTACCGGGCTCACACGACAGTAGCTTATTTTGGCTGGTATATGTACATTGATGGCACGAACTAATCAAGTAGTGAGCCAAAAGTTGGGCTACCAGCTCTTAATTCTTTTTCAAAGTGTTCTTTCCACATTTTTTATATACTGCAACTGGGCCATGTCATGATTCCCAGATTGCAAAGTCCATAGACTAGGTGGCTCCGCGTCCCAACACTTACTGGCCACCATGGAAATAGCCTTCTCCGTAGCCGGCCTGACAATTACCGTAGAGGTATTCTGCCGTTCCAATGGAATCGCGATCGTTGGCCACCATCCAATAGTCGAATGTGCCCGGGTTGGTGGGCTGAATGTCATCGCTGTCTTCCATGATGTCCGTGTTGGGACTGTTGTGGTTTCCAGGCGGGCTGGCAGAAAGGTCACTGCCCCAATCATCGCCAAGGACACCGTTGTTGCTGTAGGTGATGCCAATGGCGATGCTGTCGTAGTTAACATGCTGGGCGCCGATCATATGGGGGCCGTAGGCATCGTACGCTGCCTGAACACCGTAAGCTTCGTGAGCACCGTGATTGTCCTTCACGGGACGCACATGGAGCACGAGATCAGCCCCAGCACCATCAGACCCCTCCGGCCCACAATATTTGAGTTGCTCGTGCTGCCCGTGCCGATCGGGCTGCTGGAAATGCTCGTCCTGCCCATGATGGTCATAATGACCTTCGTGGCCACGGTGGTCATAGCAGTCACGCCGACCACAAAGGCCATGACTGGCACAGTTGGTACCACGGCCTTCGTCGGCGCGGCCCTGAACGTCTTCCTGGTATTCATTGTGGCCAGGATTGAGTTGGCCTCCGCTGCTCTGGGCATCTGCAGAGCTTCTAGGGCCTGTAGAGGGATTAAGGCCAAAAAGAGCCGACAAGTGGAAGGCAAAGAGGATAAGGCTGTTGCGGTCGATAGTCGAGTCATCGACAGCGGCTGCAATTGGGGAGTCACTGTTGGAGAGAGAGGAAAAAAGGTCAGCAAGGCTGTTGTATTTTGCAGGAAACGAGCCCGCCACAATTGGAAAGACAGGCGGGGAAAAAGAACAAACCGAGTGGCAAGACTTTTGGGATGAAGGAACCCATACTCACTTGTCGTTTTGGGCCGGACCAAAATCGGTCATGTTGGTGCTGGCGTTGGTGTCCATGTTGAGCGGTTGTGTATTGTTGTGCGAAAAGTGGGCAAATAGTTGCTGCGGCTTGCATCTCTTGGAAAGATTTGATGTTGGGCGAAATGAAGTTTTTGTTATGCTTCAATTTTGAGTGTGCACGCTTTTTGACCCGTTGCAGCAACAACATTGCAAGGCCCAGTGGCATCGCCTTTGCTTTTGTTCCAAGCCCCCACCTCCATTGCAAGACGACAACACCAACTTTTATTTCAAAGCCCCCATGGCCGTCCGGCACTCAAGCTTGCGACATGGCCACGAAATGTGGTCCGCACAAATTTGCGAACCTGGCTGCCATGCCTCCGTCCGCGAAAACCTCGATGCTTAGCCTGACATCTCATTCGGTAGTCGTAGACATCCGGTATCCGGCAGGCGTCGCAAGAGAAAGGTCGTCTGGAGCTTGGCCTTGTAAACCCCACTTGCCCACCATGTAGACCAGTGACGGAGGAAATGGCCTGGAGACAGATTGAGGAGATTCAGAATGGCGACAGGGTCGGGGTGTCAGGAGGGCATCGCTTTCTGTTGTACGTGTTGGGCAGGGTCTTTGCCGGCTTTTCGTAACGATAACGCAAAGAGCACGAGAGATTGGGAAAAGTAAAGTGAGTTGGTCGGGGAAGGACGGACTCATTAATAGACATTTCGCTCACCGCCACTTCATCGGATAGTGCACCAGAACACACCCGACAGAGCGAGACCGGAGTGCGGTCAAATCACGGATCTAAACAGCCAAAGGCGCCAAAACGCGGTCTCAATTTAACCCATGCAAGAGCAGCGCGATAAACAGTCCACCAATTACTGATGCACGTCCATGTATGATGACGGGCATGCATTCCAATGGCAAGGTAGAGGAGTCAAGCCATCTACCACACCCCAAATTTGACAGAGATGACGTCTTATTAACATATCCTCGGGTGCAATGCAATATCGTACTGAGTTGGGACTATTTTTGGGCATAAATCATAGCTCCTTGCTTCTTCTGCACATGAATGTTTGGTTGCCTTAAACTAGATCATTTACTCCATAATGATGGCTGTATGCATCGAAGAACTGGTGCTGATACGACTGCAACCGTCCCACTTTCCCCCACCGTCCTCGGTAGATGGGTTGGTATGCCGCAACGAGAAAAAATTAGTGTAGGGCTGAACCCGGGGATATAGCGACCGAGGAAGATATGCGTGGGTACTACGGTATTATTATACCACTAACATGCCATGGAAACAATGAATTGTGCTATGTTTATGAAGCTTGATCTTGTGTATTTAGCAGGCGTCCAAGAGGAGATGCTTAGTTTATTAATTAATCTGTCGGGACTGTAAAGAGAATTTCTGAGGTTTATTTTAGATTGTATTTGCTCAGGGTTTGTATTGGCTTGTGTAATAAAGAAAACAGACCTTTGATGTAGCTTTTTTGGTCTTGTGCGGCTCGTGTGGATATATCTACAGTAAAAGTGGACCACCTGATTTAAGCGTACTATAGTGCATTTAGTAATATGTATTTTGTTTACTCAATTCAGGGGTAAAATGGAGATAATATGTTTTGCGATTTGATTAAAACTATATCCCACAAAAATGAATTAATATTCAATTATAAATGATATACATCAGTTTGAGTCAATCTAATGGCAGATTTCTTTTTACTTGTCGTATTTTGGCATAGTATTTACCCCGCCGCTCGTTACGTCGTATTTTACGGTCTCTTTTTAGGCTTCAGTTTAAATTTACTTTGACGAGCAGACAATATGAGAAGAAAACTCATAATTTAAATAATAAAAGATATAAAAATAGTTAGTGTTTAAGTAATTACAATTCATGTCGATCTAAATCGATTTCCACATTAGCTTTCCGTGGGACCGCTCTGTTTTCACTCCTCAGTATGAAAAGTGCACTTTTACACACTACCAGGTACATGCTGCCAAAAAAATTGTGCACAGCCTAATTGTCTATTCCTATGTTTTCTGTGGCTTATCAGTTAGCAATAGGAGCTCTGCGTGTTTGCACCTACTCTGTAAGCATTATATTTTCCTTCTAACCATGTCCATAAATATCATAATTTTTGGACCTTATTCAATTCCAGTCCAAATGAACAAGTAAAATACAAAACAACGCGCTGAATATATTTTTTTTCCCAAAAGGCCGTAGTCAACAGTTGCCAAAATTTTCGGTTTCACGCACTTGTTCACAGACGAAAACGATGAATCGATCGACCTTTTTACATCCTTTGTGATCGTGAGTGATTTCCGGAACATGGTGTTTAAACAACAAGGAAAGAAATTAAATTGAAAAGGGGAGAAGGGGGAGTGGTTGGATAAAGAGGGGGCTAGATAAAGAGCGGCAAAAAAAAACAAAAAAAAAAAAACAAAGCACAATCGACGAACAATACCTGAGGAGTCCCAGCCCGAGATTTGCAGGTTATCGACCCGCAATGCTGCGTGCCCCTAGTCCCTAAGATCTAGAGGTCGCCTTCAGCATTATCTTGGCTGTCCTGGTTTGTCCTGTAAAACGATTCATTCCAAGGCATGGCATTATGATCGCTTTCGGCCGCCAACCTGTCGAGCATGGGTTGCTCAGCTGGCTCGCTATCGTCGACAACGCTGTGGCCGTTGTTTTCGTCAATGGTATGAGAGACAGCTGTATTGACAGGCAGAATGAAGCTGCCGTTGAAGCCTTTGGAATTGCGACCATCGCGCCAATGGATATTGACGTCGTCGTTGTCTTCCTTGCTGTGGTTATCATTGCCCTTCGCGCCGTTCTGTTCAGGCTTCTGAATCTTGTCCTTCCCACGAGCCTTCTCCATGTCGCCTTCCTTGTCGTACGCACAACAAACGTGGTTGTCGTGATTCCCGTCGTCTTCGCACTGCAAGAACAGATTTTGGGTACCGGAGCCTCGGTGGGCATTCTGATTCTCACTCGTGGACAAATCAGTGGTGTCCGTCAATTCCGATTCGCCACAGCTGAAGTCCCCAGGGGCAACAATGAGAGTGGTGTGTGTCTGGAACAAGTCGCCACACCTTAAATAATAATAATTAGCAAGCTAAGTAATTTATGAGGTATGAGAAATTATAGCAGCTTTGGCAAATGCAATGAAAGTTGCCCTTAGAAATATTTTGTTTTCCTCAAGAATTTTTTTTTGGTCCTCAAGACTTAAATTAAACAGTGCTATGATGCTTACCCAACGATCTGGCTGTCATCGCAGAACGTGATTATTCTGAAAGACCCCATTTTTGATTGAAGAGGATGTTTTGGATGTGAACCAACTTGCAAATGACTGTGTGAAATTGTGTGATTCTGAATCGGAAATGACAGTGAATTTCATGTAGGAGTCTTTTTGGTCATAGATCAAGGAAATTATGGCTCGTCCTCGCCTTTAAGTAGTATTTGTCTGTCCACGGCGTAAAGTTGGCTCGTACCATCTACATAGAGGACGAAGGTCATCTGGCCACTAGACGTGCGTTGATGATGGGCCTTGTGGACTGTTTACTTTTTCCTAAAAAAGAAATTAAAAGCGAGGCAATGCCTGTAAATGCCTTCGTCCCTAATCGCTGAGGCCGCCTAAGACTCTTTCAAGTCGTCAAGGCCCCTTCAGCCCTACAATTTTGGCCTGCACTGTAGTACGTATCAGGAAAGACCAATGTGCTATCCTGGACAGGGACATGCAAGAAGCGGTGTGCGAGACTTTAAAAAATGGAAATACAATTGGTACACTTGATCAATGGGAATGTTTGATCGGAGGCTATGGCTGCTTTTCGTTTTCCAAATAACCTTGATAAAGACAGTGTAGTTGTTGTTGCCACACCAATGGCGCGGCGGGGAAGGGGGGGAGGGTGTGCATGGGGGCTTAAAAACGAGGCGAGGACCGCATGTGAGAAAAAGGAAAAGGAAACATTGAGCCTCTAAAGATTGAATGAGAAACAAAATTATTCACCGCTTGGTTTGAACTGGTACTCTCTTGTAAAGAAAATCGGACGGTACATTGAGAGAATGAACACGCTTCGGCCCAACTCTCGACACAGGCTATCCATTAGTTTCCCCTCTTCGCTTTCATTGTTTTGCTTCTCGCTGACTTGATGTTCTGTTTCCTGTCACCGTTCTATCTGTTCTTCGTAGTAGTGTTAGATGTTAACGGTGGTAATTTACCTATTTTACACCTAGATTATAACGTACATCAACAGAATTATAGGAGACGAAAACCATTATAAAATTATAAAAAGAAAATGGATCTGCGCATTAATATACATGTCGTTAACTCTAGACGATATATAAGCATACGGTGTTTACCTAGCGATACAATCGATGGTCTCATATTTTGACATTGGTGACGATACGGCATCTCAGCCTAAAAATACGGGATACAATTCACATTCCACCTCCATCTGCCCATTTTTGTCAAGAACCTTTTTTGTTATCCAAAACTTTATTGTTCCCAAAAGCGGATTTTAGCTTTGAGTCCGCTGTTATCTAACTATTATATAAGATTGAGAGCGATGGACGGCACGTCATAGTAAGCCTCATTTTCAATGTGACAGTGAAAATCCTTATGTCGAGCAAGGACGATAATCAACTTTTTTTTTGTTAGAACTCGGCTAGGCCGTGTGCCAATGTCAAGATGCCAACACGTCCTGCCCGGCTCCCATAAGCTTATTTTGCCACCCTGTACTTCCCTATTGGTACCTCTGCCTTTGACTTAGTTACAGAAGCAACTTAATTATGATTGTTAACAAAGTTTCAGTAACGGTGAAAGATAAAGAAAGATAAAATGGGATATAACACACAAAGAAGATGGCATAACGGCATGTGGCGGTAGTTTGACCTCAAGGCAGCTCATCACTTCACACTGCCTGCCGTGGCTGTGTGGTGATGTGGTGATGATTGGATAGCAAAAAGACACGCAATAATAAAATACCCCATTACGAGATGTGACAACAGATCGACGCAAGGCAACAGTAGGGCAAAACAAGCGTAGACAAGCGATATGAAAGTAAAGGAAGCAAAAATATGAGGGAAAGAAAGAATGTATCCGAAGCAACACTCGGCAACTTTTTTCTATCGCCCGACCTTTTTCGTCACCTCTTAGTACATCGAACTTGCGTTCGCTCTCCACGCATCGAGACACAAGCACGAGGACAAGAATGTTTTCACGCATTCCTTTGTCCCGTATTATTTCTTTCTTAATAATTAAAACGGGCACTCGACATATTGTGCATACACAGTATATTTTCTTGCTCTTTTCTTTCTGTCATCTCTTTTCCACTTCCGCCGTCTTATTACTTGGTTGACACCCCCCTTCCCCCCGGTTTCATCATCACGTAATGGGAAAGGACACTTGCGGACGGATGTAGAATCGAACTCGGCATGAAATGGATTAGGCCTTCACGATTAATACAACCCATTGTCAAGATAAAAATCACCGTGATTCTCATACAAGCTATATATTACTTGTGTTGATTTAATTCTGCCACGTTTTTTAAATACACTTATTATACTCGAACAAATAAAGACCACTACCACCTTTACCACCACGTACCACCGGTTCTTCAATCCCCCCGCAAAGATGTAGCGAATAGAGTAAACGCCGGCCAGGTTCGCAAAAATGCGAACTTGAGGCTCTCCAACAGTATATTTCATAATAAAAGGTGTTCGCCACCTCAGTCTAACCGTTGTCGCCTCCAGTGTCAGGAACGACTATTTTACCCGTCCAATAAGATGTCAGGGGGACCATGCCGTATTACCGTATTCGGCAACCCGTTGCCGTTTTGCAAGTATGCCATCCGTATCCAGTCATCATTTCAAAACACCGTTCTCACCGACAATTTTCTCATTTGCGCCTCAGGTTCTACCTACCCAAGCGTCATGGGTGAGCTAAATTCATTGTGAAACTAACCAACCACTTTACCTGTCAGTGCACAATGAAACCTGGGGTAAACCTGACAATGATCGATTAGAGATTTTTTTTTTTTTTTTTCATTTCAACATAACGACGACTGCAACAGCAAGAGCACAAAGAAACCGTGTGCGGGATCGAAGTCCCAACAAAAAAAAAACAAGTGGATACATAAATATCATCACAGAATGCATACAAACTGATGTTTTTGTAAAATGGGAGACTATCTGAGAAAGAAATGAAAAAAAAACGAAAAAAAAGACACAAACAGGGACAGTAAAACACTATCTACAACACAGGGCTAGAAGCATATGTTTCGAATTGAGAATATAGGATTTACTCCCCATTTTGCTCTTCCTTGTCTGCATCTTGCAACCGTCGTTATCTTTCCTCGTGTTATCTCCGTTTACAACCTGCGTAATACATGAGTGCCTTTGCCGCGCAAAAAAAGTCCACCGCGGGGCTAGTTTCCCGCGGCCAACTTTCAACAATGCGGACCGCGCCATCCTTATCTATATATGTACGGACCGACGTAATGTACGGAACACGTTCAAATGATAGCAAAACAGCCCAAATCATATCAGAGCATTCTTTTCAGTTACATTGTACAACTTTTATCACACCTTTCCATTTTCCCCACAAACAAGACATTAACACAATCGCCATGGACGCGCCGACTCTCTACGCCGGCGCCAAGCAGGACGAGCTCGCGGCGACGGCGGCCAAGTACCTAGGCAACTACGGCACCAAGTTCAACGAGGACGTGATCGTGGGCAGCCGTGGGCTGTATGTGTACACCGCGTCTGGCCGCAAGATCCTAGACTTTACGTCGGGCCAAATGTCGTGCCTTCTTGGACACGGGCACCCCGAGATTGTCGAGGTCATCCACAAGCACGCGGCCGAGCTGGACCACCTGTTTTCGGGCATGGTGTCGCCGCCGGTGATCAGCCTCGCGCAGCGGCTGTGCTCCCTGTTACCGTCTGGTCTTGACAAGGCCTTCTTTCTGAGTACCGGTGGCGAGAGCAACGAGGCGGCGATCAAAATGGCCAAGGTGTACACGGGCAAGTTCGAGGTGGTGGCACTCGGAGGCAGCTGGCACGGCATGACAGCACAGGCCCTGGGTGCTCAGTACCACTATGGCCGCAAGGGTCAGGGTCCATCCGTCCCCGGAATGCTGATGCTGCCGCAGCCCAATGCATACCGGTCGCCATTCCGCCACGCAGACGGCTCGTACGACTGGAAGACCGAGCTCGACTATGGCTGGGGGCTGGTGGACCACGCGTCGGTGGGATCGCTGGCGGCGTGCATTGTGGAGTGCATCCAGAGCTCAGCGGGGATGAACGTGCTGCCCGAAGGATATCTGGCTGCGCTCAAGGAGCACTGCGAGAAGAGGGGCATGCTGCTCATTGTCGACGAGGCACAGACAGGTGTCGGTCGGTGCGGCGACTTTATGGCCATCAATCACGAAAAGGTTGTGCCCGACATTTTGACGCTGAGCAAGACACTCGGCAATGGCCTGCCGCTCAGTGCTGTAGTGACGAGCGACGAGATTGACCGCGTGTGCCGCGAGCGTGACTACTCGTTCTACACAACGCACGTCAATGATCCGCTCCCGGCTGCCGTCGGTGACAAGGTGCTCGAGATTGTCGTGCGGGACAACATGGTGGAACGAGCCAAGGCGATGGGCGAGGTGCTCCAGGCCGGTTTGCGCAAGCTCCAAAGTCGGTACGGTGTGATTGGCGATGTGCGCGGCCGCGGGTTGATGGCGGGCGTGGAGATTGTGGCGGACCGCAAGACAAAACAGCCCGCTCTGGACCTGGCTAGGGATATTGGCAAGCGCGCATATGATCTGGGCGTGTGGGCGAACCTGAGCAGCCACGCGAGCTTTGGCGGCACGTTCCGGATTGCGCCGCCGATTTCGGTGACGGAAGAAGAACTGACGACCGGCCTGGCCATGCTCGAGCAAGCATTTGCCGAAACGCCAGGAACAAAGCCTCTGTACTAAACGGAAAGATAGTAGATAATTTAATAGTTGACGACAATTTATGCATTATTTGTAAAGACGTCCCAGAGGCTGGGAAACATGGTGTCGACGTCTGGCACGTCGGGAAGATTTGTCATAAACATGTCCAAATCAAGACTCGGGTCCAGGTCTGGGTCCAAGACTGGGGCAAAGGATGTGTGAGGATGGGGATCCGGGGCCGGTGCTGGAGTGGCACTCAACTGTGCCTGCGATTGCGATAACTTGTCGACAATGTCGCCGTATTGAGAAATACAAATGTCGGCAACGTCCCAACCGCTGTTCTCGCGATGTCGTCTTAGCGCGGCCATCAACTGAGTGACAAGTGAGAGAGAGGTGGATGAGGCTGAGGCAGATGCTGTAGAAGAAGCAGTCTGTCTCGCTTCCAACGCACACCTTAACAACGACGTCGCTGCCGACGCCAGAGTAAACGCGTTCGTGGTCAGCCAAAAGTCGGCCAGCTGGTCGGCTGTCAGCTCCTCGACAAAGTAGACAATATCTTCGGCGGCCTTGCCGTCCTCTTCTCTGATTCGCTGACGCAGGAGCTGGACGGCGAGAAAGGCAAGCCGGAGATTGGCTGCTCCGGGATATGCTGAAAGAAGCGTCCCTCTCAGAACAATGCGCCGAATATCCCCACGTAGCGCAGCCTGCCACTCTGTCAGCCTGACCTCAAAACGTGAAAGGCGGTCGTGATCCTGCTTCTGCAGATCATAGACATAGTCCAGGTACTGGGCCAGAATTTCCGTCAGCGACACGAGTGTCACGTAGATCTGGCCTGCGTTTTCCTCTTCAACCTCTAGATCTCCTCCCTCATTGTCGTACAGGTCCCCCACCTCTGGGAACGGCACGTCGTGTTGGCCACGCCGTATCCTTAACGGCGTTCCATATGCCAGACTGCACCATGTGTCGTGCACCATGAGGCCCCACCAAATACGCTTTCTTAGGCGTTGCTCGTGTGCAGGAATGGCCCAGCCTGTCGGGTCGCGGTTCAGCCCGAGCGCGTTTGCAATCGATATGGCACTGCCCATCTGCGTCGTGTTGCCCATGATGGACGTCGTCGGTCGGCCGCCGACATTGAGGAGGACAGCAACCAAGGTCGAAATGCCCGGTGACATGTGCAGCTCCGAGTACATTGCTGCTGTCGCCTGGTTCCACACGTACCGGACATCCGGTTTTCGCTTTCCGTCCGTCGGCCGCCAAAACGTCATGACGTGTGCATAGATACCTGCCATCAGAGCTGGCGAGATGCGCGCGCGCTCACTGCGGAACAGCCCTAGGAACGAGGCCCGCCCCAAGACTGGGAAACAACGGTTGGCCCTGTCGAAAAACAGATCCACAATCTCGTCAAGCCACGGCTCCAGCATCTTTTCGATAATCTCGCACTTTTGTGCACTCGGTGTCCGAGGGGCCGCATATCCAAATGGTCGTTTGCGGATGCCTGTAAACAGGGGCCCTTCGCCCTTTGTTTTCGAGCGCAGTCGTGTCGTCGAGTCCGCCGACAGGTAGTCCAGGTAGCTCGCCAGCACGCGCGAGTCGCTCGCCTCCACCGGACCGACAATGTGCGTGTTGTCCTCGTCGCCGTCTGCGTTGATCATAGTGCTTGGCGCTGCATCTGCGCTTCGGACGTCGGGCGTGGGTGGCTTGGGTGGCTGTATGGCCTTGTGATGCACCGGCGCCGCTGGTGTCACCGTCCGCCGCCGTTTTGTAGGGCTGGCCTCCCCTCGCTGGCCCGCTGGATAAATACATTCTGTGCCGTATGCGTCGCAGAAGACACATGATGCCTTGCCGGCCACAACTTTGCATCGCGATTTTCGCTTGCGGCACGCTAGGCACGCAGGCTGCAGGTGTGACCGGTATGGCCGATCGCTGCCATTGCTGTTCCCCTTCTTGCCTCTCGCTGCTGATCCTGTGGTTGTTGACATGATTGTTGATGTCGGACGTTGTTGTTTGCTGGCCAAGACATCCTGACGAGTTTTCCGCGGGGAACTGCATATCGCACGGAAGGGGTCGGCGGGGCAAAAGGTGGGTCCATCATCGGTGCCGCCCCGTCGCTCCTGCCAGTGCCAAAAATACTAGCGCCAAGCTTAGTCAACAGAGTTTATGAGAACGTCCATCGAGTAGGCCGAGTAAATTGGGAGACATAATACGAAAGGGCTTGTTTAACTTTTTAGTTATTGGCCGCATCGATTTTTTTATTCTAATTTTTTTATTCTATTCTTTCTTTCTTTTTCTCAACAACCCATGGGTGACAGGATTTTGTCTGGTTTTATCTCAATAATAAACAAAGAATAAATGTTCCTGCAACAATCGGTCAAATATCGAAGAAAAACGACGTCAATTGTATTGGACGTTATTTGTCCGGTTGTGAAGCAATGTGAACCAGGGATGATACGTTACCGACCAGGATTATCGGATGAGCGACAGGTGACACATGTCGTACACGTCATATGTCAGAAACGTGGTACAAACCTGGGGCATTAATGATCGTTGATTTGGACAATACATTTTAACCTAGCAAAAATCACAATGACAGTAAAAAAAAATAAAAAAATAAGACGGGTGGGTAAAACTGACCGGTAAAGAATGCAATTGCCCGCACGTGTTGTTGTGTCCACCAATGGTGCATTCCATAAAATAAGGTGCGACAACATAAAGCTGTGAGATAGAAAATCACATTATAAAGACTAAGAATTGCAAAGAAAATTGTTGAACAATAAATCAAACGTCAAAAAAAGTACTGCACTTGCCTCTTTCCCAATCAAGAGAGCCCCATCAGACTGCACCTTGCTCTTCATACCTGACTCTGCCGCACTGTCCAATGTCCATGAGTCAGGTTCATTTCATAGTGCCCGCCTTCTACGAATAAGCCCCGAACGCCTTTCTTCTTTCTTTCTGGCGGTGAATCTTCTTCTTTTTGGAGTCCCTATATTCAACACCATACATATCCTCCGAGTGGCCAATGTAGCCAGTATCATCAGCGTAGCCCATGTTGCCGTCGAAAGCCTGGCGGTCAACCCCGGAGGATTGTAAATTGTCTTCTCCGTGGCTTTCTGGGATTGGTTCATTATCGTAGAGGGACCGGGATTGTGCGTGCCAGTTGTCAGTTGCCCACTGTGGAGGAGCCTGGGATTGATCCTGGGAATCATCCTGTGTATGATCTTGTGACTCGAACTGGCCATGGACTATATGCCAGACCTGGCCATGACCTTCAGACTCGACCTGGCCATAAAGAGGCCCGTTGGGCCCGTTCGGTCCAGCCGGCGGCGGATTGGGGCCGGTGGGTGCTCGGGGCCCCCTGGGTTGGCTGGGTCCGGAAGGAGGCGCTGGCCCTCCCGGTCTCTTTGGGCCCTTTGGTCTATTCGGGTCTTTCTTCGTTCTAGACGCTGGGTTGCCTAGCTCTGTGGTCGGGGCCTGGTGGGAACTGTATGGTATGAGAGTCTTATAAGTCAAGTGCGCCATGTGTAGTGACGGTGGTCCGGATATTCTAGTTCTATTTGAGCCACCTTTCACCTGGCCGAAAGACGATGTGTAACACAGACATGGTATCCGGAGAAAACTCAAGCATTAAAAGAGTAGACAAAGGAGCGTGAACCAGAACTCACGTATCATTGCCATCATGGCTAGGGCCGCCCGGGCCATAAACAATCTCAACTTTGACATGGGAGGCGTCGTAACTTGAGGGGCCAGCTTCCGCAAAATGGCCTGCTTCGTCGGAATCAAGAGCCTGGGCAACGTCACCCGGGCTGTCATGTTCCGTAGCGTCATAGTATAGGAAGATCTGCTTGGAGGCGGCTGAATCCATGTTGGGACACCGTGGCTTTGTATCAGGTGGGTGATAAGAAGTAGTTTTGTCTTGAAGAACAGCGCGGACTGTATTATTAAAACTGCGACAAAAGGATACCCACTTTCGTTGTAGGTATAGAGCCAAAGATCGTTCGCTGCTGTTTAAAAACAGTGAAATTTCGGCTCTGCGGCGTGGGCCATATGGCGGTGTTTTATACACAGAGAATAAACTGCCCGTGTTTGCAAACATACGTAGAAACATTGTGGCATGCTTGCAAATTGGATAACATGGACAGCCTATTGTGCACTTTCGGAGGTAGCCCATCCAGATTGTATGGTCCGTGACAGCGCACACTTGTCCTGAAATGGTCATTGGCTTATTCGCGACATAAAGTGCACATCGTGATGGTGGTCAGAGGAGGGGAGAACAAAGCCAGCGTGGTAAAATGTCAATCAGCGTTGACAATATCAAGCAACCGACATGCATCATACTGTGGTGTGCTGAAAAGTGAGAGAAACTATTGGTCTACAGCCACCTAGAAGATGCTAATAATAGTGTGGTTGTGTGAATGCTGAGAACAAATGCAGAAGGGACGGTCTGGACGGTATTGGATCATCTTCGAGCCCAGCAGAATGCTGGACTTACTGGAATATGTTGACCTATGAATAATAATGTGCCATCCATTCTGTAATTTCCAGAAATCATACCTGTTGCGGGTCTTCCTTTTTTCCACACACACTCTCTCTCCTAGTGTCCTATTTGTCTCGGAGCAATACCTGTAATATGCAGTGGCAGGTGTGCAAGGCTGTTTGTCGTGGCCGATGTTTGAGCACTATGTTCGTTCCAATGTGCTAAAAGTTGCAAGATCTCTGGGCTTTTGCGACCAGGAGGATAGCTAATTTACTGATATAGCCAGACATGCTTGTGCACAAGGCGGCAAAACTGGTTTGCTTCCAAGCAACGATCTACATGTAACTATCCGCCTCGCTATGTAATGATGTTCAACGGTGGCAGGGACACTCTTCGTAGTGGTGCTTTCAATGAAGGAAATCTGCACGACGAATGTGAGATGCGGTAATATGGAGTACTGATCTACTAACGTATCGGCTCTTCCCGAGCTTAGCTCCTGGGATTTACTGTTCTGAATATATTACGGGGATATTCACTTTCAATCGTTGAAAGCTGATTAGGGTTCACCAATACTAACCCAACCTCGATGATGATTTCCCTACGGAACCGATGTTTAAGTGTTGTAGGTTTTGTAAAGCCGACGGGATCATAGTTAACTGCTAATTCAGTTGATACAGCGGCTCGATGGCTGCAAGGGGTACTTGGTAAATGGAGTCCAAAATCAGGTACATACATTGGAAGAATGAAACATAATAACAGCGCATGGCAAATAAATTGGACTGTGATTGAACTACCTAACGTCCCCGTGTTGTGCCTCTGGTCCGTAGCTATCAAAGATGCGACGGTGCGTAAAAAGACGCTTTTCAGCGTTACCCCTCATCCCTGGCCAGCACCGATTTGCACATTTAACAGCTATATGCCAAGCTGGAAATTATGTGCACCATGTTTTCAGCACCAACCATATTTATTTGGGCCCTCTAACCCAGGAGAGTTGCGCTCCATCTTTCGTGACCGACGCAGACCATTGGTGGCCCTCAACAGGTTTAATTCCTGTCGCCTGCCATTTACTGGCTGATGGCCTCTGGCCACACACCACAGTAGATGACTGGCCCACCACACACAATGCAGCATGTACCCAGAGGCATATCCCGGGCGTCGAAGCCGGGTGCCATGCTAATCAGCACAACATGCGGTGCCTGGCATTGAGCGTAAAGGTCCTCGGACACTGTGATTGTGCCAGGGGTCCATGTGGTGGCCCAGGCGTCAAGCATTGCTTTGTCCTTTGGTCCCTTTTTGCCGTGCTTTTGCGACCGTCCACTCCGTTTTCCAGGGTCGGTTGCGGGGGTGTAGGAAAATGATTCGGCAGCTCTGCTGCTAACAGCGTTGGCTGAGTTGGTAATACTGTGATCTAGCAGGCTGGAAGACCTGCCAATAATAGTAGTCAGTAACTGGTGCACTTTCTACCGCAGAACTAGCTGGACATCTTGACGACGAGAAAGTGCAAATGTGACGGCGAAGACTTACGGCTCAGCCTGCTGACGGCCACCATCTGTAGAGTTGCTGATTGATCGAGACATATTGTGGGAAGGGCCTCTTAACTGTCGCGCAGAGTGAATCGTGGAGCATTCTTTTGAGTTTAATCGTGTGAGATGCGGTCGGGCACTTCATGAGGCGATTGGACGTTTATGACAAAAATATGAAGAAAGTTAATGGTCCTGGGCTGCTTTTGGCAGATTGGTTTTGAAAGTGCTGTAATGCCAAGTAAAAAATTGAAAAGAGGACAATGGTCGACATTTATGTAAACCTGGTATATGTGGCCGATTGTTTTCTTCTGCTTCAAACTTCTGACTCTTCGTTTCACAGATCGGGCCTTGCCTTGAAACTTTTCTTTAATAACACTGCGTGTTGAGTGCGTGCATACGCCAGTCAGGCTCGCAGAAAAAAAGTGCGAACCATCAATGCGAACCTGCGGCTCAACGACAACATTTCATACACCCTCGTTACTGGCGCTTGAGCCCAATGGAAACTAAAAGAATCATGCGATAGATATTTATAGAATGTTAATCATTGATTGGAAACTTTACACATCAGTTGTATGAACGTCTACTGATTTTTAATCAAGGATGAATTTAAATCTTGGAATTTGTTGTATTAATTGAAAGTTATGGCTGGCTGCAAGATGCACTGATCCGAATGCATCAATTGGGACAGCAGGGCTCTAACGTGAAAGCACGACATCGGTGTATCATCACGTGAATTTGTGCATGCGAGATAAAACAAAACAAGTGACAATAAAGAGGAGCCTAACAATAAGTCTACGCTTAATGAGTTAGTATATTTTGAAGAAGGCCAAAAACAAAATAAATAACTATACTTCAAAAATTAATCAAAGGTAGGCTAGGATTGGCAAGGCAGAGAAATAAGGCGCATGTAGAATACCCCAGCCGGTCTCACAGGATTTCTCCAATTCTTGGTGCTACACAGCAGCATCAGGTCCATTTGGTCAACTAGGTTCGGAGACACCATTCTCCCACAGATAAGGCGTGGTCAATTGTATTATTGTCGCAAAATCGAGACGAATAGTAGCCTTTAGTATGATATGTTATTTTTCGAGCAAACGAACGACGGCCCATTTTGATCGCGGGCGCGCAGGCTTTCTTTTTGTCTCTATTTGTGTCTTGGAAAAGGGTTGTCCAAACCTGTAGAGAATCAGCAAGAAGCAAAGCAAAGAAGCCAGATTAGTCACATCAACCGTTTTAGCTATCGAAACGTTTAAAATATTCAAAATGTACGGGTTGGGCAGAAATGAGACGAAATTTACAAATTTGGAAAATAGGCGATTCGGTCAAGTTCCGTAGAGAAAAAGAACAGCCCATGGCTGGCCTTGTACGGAAAAAGTCGGGATTGGTCAAATGGTGTACGATTGCGACGTACATACCGCGCCTTGTAAACAAAATCCTGATAATGCCAAAGCTGTGTTGAGTTGAGCAACCCGGACTCATGTCAAGCCAGTTTGGGCAGACCGATGCTAGAATATCCAGCCTTGTGAGACGATGACCAGTTTCCAACTTCGCATGAGAAAAATCTATCTACAAGGCGGCCTACTTTGGGCACCTTTTGGATGCCTTGATGCCTTTTTCCCGTCCACATTCACACACAAAAACAACCGAATCATGTATATTTTTCTCTTCTTATTAGACACGATCTATTTTGCCTGCTTTATTTGGCTTCTTTTTTTTTTTTTCCGCCTTCTTCGGTTTATAGTTATTTGATACGTAGCGCCTCGGCATAAAGTAGGGCCACGTTTGTTCCACGGCATATGCATAGTCAACGGTAGAAAATGGGCGGGCCTAGTTATTTGCCTGGATCCAAGCCCAATGCCCCCCCTCGCAGACGATAATTGGACAGGAATTTCAATGTGATGGATGGGTCGACACGCTGTTCCAGAAATGGGTTTCCATCCACTCATACTCGGAGCGCTTATGAGACTTTAGACGAGCATCACATATACCCATTTAATCCACCAGTTTGTTATTGTCTATCTAATTTGAACGAAAGCAAAATACTATTATAATTCAGCTTCATCTCTAGAGACAGAAACCAAAACCATAACATAAGAAAAGCGACTTAAAGTTGAATACCTTCACCAAGGGCAGGCCGTAGAGTAAGAAACCCAGAATCCACCGCATGAAAAACCACCGCCGAAATACGCGCCATAACCCATGGCTGGTTTAAACTGTTGTTGCAATCAAAACCCTGTCGTATCTAGCACAGAGACCTGTCCGTCGAGCCTAAATGGTGAGCAGATACATCAAACATTCTTCATCGCGAGCATTTGAAATAAAAGCAAAGAAAATCTCAAAAGCAGGCTATCTCACAATATGTCTAGGCGATAGGCTTGACACATTAAGCCTGAGCGCCCTTTTCGTTTGTGGCTGAATCTGCCTGGAATTTGGCAAAAAGAGCCTCATTGGTGCCCAACGAGCCGTACTGCAGCGTATTGAGCCACAGGTCGAGGTTGATTGACACTGCAGCTGAGGAGTCGGCCGGAGCGGTATTGGCAATGGTGGTAGCATTGTGGCCAGTTGGAATGAGGCCTTCAAGACTGCTGTAATTTCCGGCTGTCATTCCAGGTTGGTTGGTCTGGTCACTGTAAGATGGGAGGAAGAAGTAAGCTCGTGGTCTGATTGGCTGAATTCTGGTGCGTAAACAAAAGTGCAGAAATAGGGTGTACGTCAGGAAGAATAATTTTGTGCCCAATGAAAACCGTATAAAATCTACTTAAATGTGTCTAGGAGTGCCCATGGGAAATAACTGACTTCACAACGTGCGTGGAAAGTGATGGAAGGTTTGGAAAGGGAGTATGGTCTGGAAGGATCATGGATGTGCAGCCGTACTGTGTCAAAAATCTTTTTCCACAACCAATTAATGATTGAACCCCCGTGGGGCGAGCAATCAAATATATGAGAGATCTGTCTGTGATAGAAAATGAAGGGCAGAAAGAACATATATACCGGTTTGACCGTCGAGGTCGATGTTGCTGTGGACCGAGTGAGGCATGTTGATTATGCGTGGCTGGCGGGAGACGAAACAATAAAAAAATGCGAGGTCTCGTCACATCTCATTTCTGAACCAGGACACCTAATGAGGTAAAAAAGTCTTAACTGGTATGGGTGGGACAGTTGATGCTCGACCGACAAGGATAGAAAATAGTTAATATAGGTGTGAGTTTGCTTTGATTCTAGAATTCATTTTCCCACCGAGTGGGACTATATATTGCTATTTATATCAAGAATCAATAGCCCTGAGCGCCTCGCTCATCTCGAGGTTATAAAATAACTTGGAAAATGTCCAAAAGTATAAGTGCGAGAGAGCATGAGGAGGCACGCCCACGCCAGTTTGGACAATGTGGCATTTTCACTGGACAAGAGAAGGCATCCTTGCAAATATTGTGCAATAAAACTTCTGTGGACAGGGCATAGCTTCTTCTGTGGCTCTCGTTTGATGAGACTTTTCACGATGAGATCATTGTGATTAAACGGTATGAAAATGGCGACGACTGTACCAATCTGGAACCTCTAACAAGTCACAAACACGGTTGCCTTCACGCGGGTGCACTTGGTCTCACTGTATGGCCATATCGTGGCGAATTCCACCACATATTGTTGTGGTGATGTGAAAAGTGAACGCATATCATAGGTGTTAAACATCATTGTCTGCAGCTCACTAATAACACTAATTTAACGAACAATCGACCCGGCTTCAAGCACCAAACATAAAACCCTAAACACATAAAGGAGAATCTTCATAATGGCCGAATTACTCAACCAACGTGAAGGAAAGAAACATAACAACAGAGGTGGTTAAAGGACAGACGTAAGACGAAGAACAGGCGATGTGGTTATGTAATTAGATCGATATTACGTAAGCAGGGTACAGACGGCTTGGTGCCTCCGGGCGGGCTAAATTTCATTCATTCATTCGCATATTAATATCCCCGCATTATTCTCCGCACTCCCAATGCGATAGGTAAATAAGAGACCGCTAGGAACAATATCTGTTCGACAACTTTAATCACGTCCATATTTCTTTCAAAATGGAGCCAGAGGACGACCTGTACTCAAGGGAATACAGTCTCTCGGGCGAGCATCCCGCCAAGCGCCGCCACCGAAGCGCTGTGGCGTGTCGGAGATGCAAGAGCCGCAAGCAACGGTGCGACAACGAGTTTCCGTCGTGCTCCAACTGTGTCAATGCCGGCGAGTCTTGCAAATACGGCAACAACCAGATGTACCCAGCAGAGTATGTGCGGTCCTTGGAGAGGCAGATTGCCGAGATGAAGGGTGCATTAGCAGCGAGAGAGATGGACACCGCTGGCAATCAACGCTTCGGCGACAATGAGCCACACAGCCCGCGTGAATCTACGAATCGAGACTCGACGACTGTTTCGCTAGAGGATACTGTTACTGTTCACGAAGAAGCTGAGCCATGCCTCGAGGCAGGCGTTGGATTTGTGGCCCTGTCACCCAACTCGTATCTTGGGACATCGAGCGGATTTCCACTGGCCAAACTTATCAAGTCGACGATCAACGTCCCACCCACAGCGTCACCCACAGCGCTGTTCCGACAGGAGACAGAGACCACACGACGGAGTGATACTCTGTCCTCATCACTCATGGCGCCTTCGAATGCAAGTACAAGGCAGCAAGACAACAGCACAGCCGTGGTCTCAGCCGATATGCCAAGCGACGAGATCGCCGACAAACTCATCGAGGCTTACTATGTCCGAGTGCACCCCAAGCACGCCTTTCTGCCCAAGAGACGCGTTGAGGCACTAAACAAACGCAGAGCAAATCTTCGGCCGGCACACGAGTCGCCTGGATACCGGGGCCCCGACCGTCTTGACTATGTGATCCTGCACCTGGTGTATGCCATTGGGGCACGATACTTGCAGCTCGCCAACGATCACGACTGCCCGAATCCAGAAGTAAGTGAATTCTACTTCTTACTCTTCTTACTCTTCTGTTTCGTCTGACTGACATAAGAGGCTCATCATGCTGCTGCATTGGGCGATATGGATGCGATCTTGAACGTGCAGAGCCTCGAGAATCTCGAAGCCATGCTGCTGCTCTCCATGTATCAGCTGCGGTCGCCCACTGGCCCAGGTATTTGGTGGATGATTGGCACGACAATGCGGCATTGCCTCGACAGTGGGCTTCATCGAAAATCAAACAACTCGCCTCCCATGCTAGACCAACGGCGGAAGCGCATTTTCTGGACAGCGTACATGCTGGAGCGCTCGGTCGCACGCACGGTGGGCCGGCCTTGTGCCGTGGCAGACTGGGAGATTGATGTCGAGTTACCGGCCAACATTGACGACGGTCTGGAAACGGACGAGGAAATTCGCAACGCCTTGGCGGCCGCCGAGACACACCCGCACCAGATCACGCCGCTCACGGCCGCCATCCATATCGTCGAGATGCAGCGGCTCGAGTCGCGCATCTCGCGAACAGTATGCAGAGTCGACAAGCCGCTTCCCTCCATTGGCGACCCGAAGATTACCAAATTGCGGCAGGCCCTCGAGGAGTGGAAAACCACGATCCCCCAGGTCCATACCCAAAACGCCAGCCCCAGCCCCTATACCTCGACCGTCTACCACATGGCCCAGTACCACAAAGCCCTGCTGCTGCTCTTCCTTCCCTTCCTGCCGTCCCTCACGCCGGCACACCCCGAGTTCCGCCAGGTCATCTACTCGGCCGGCCAGATCTGCCAGCTCTACAAGCGCCACCACGAGAACCAGTCGTACATCTCGTACTCGTTGCTGGCCCTGCACGCCACGTTCGTGGCCGGCCTCGTCATGGTGTACTGCTTCTGCCAGGACCCGTCCGTCTTTGATGTTCAGTTTAGCAGCGACATCCGCGCCTGCAGCGCGCTGCTATACACCATCTCGGAGCGCTGGACGGCCGCTCGCAAGGTGCGCAGCGCATTCGAGAGTCTTGTTGCCGCCACCATTGAGGCTTACGACCCAACTGCGCCCCGCAGGGATACCAATACCATACAGACTACACAGACTACACAGACTACATCACAGCCCGCAGTAGAAGTAGAACCGGTCCTTCCAGGAGTAGCCAGTCTGGGCACCAACCTCGACACCGGCGTATGGGACAGCTTCGAGTCCGTGCTCGAGGACTACCAGATCAACACGGAGACGTGGATGCAGGACAGTATCTTTTTGGCCATGGATGCATTCCCACCAGACAATTTTTAGAATTTAGATTGAAATCGCACGCAGATGACAGTTCTTGTAATACAGTCATGCCTTACATGCCCTTATTCCGTTTACGGGGTTGCTACCTAAAATACTAAAATAGACCAACCTTCCACGCATTGGGCCTTTGGATATACGTTTCGGCAAAGCCAGAAGTGGCCTCACAGCTAAAGGTGCCGGTGGCATCCCAAACCGGCGCAGACGGCCACATGCAAACGGTGTCTTGAGTACTGGATCCGCTCTGCGTCGTTCCGTTGAGCGTGTCCGGTGCTATGCCGCGCTCCACCCAGTCAATCAGCTGCGCAATAGCGTACTGTGGAAACGGCCCATGTGGCTCGGCGGGGTTGATGCTGCAGTGGTCGGCACCGGGCACCTGGAAGTAGCGGTAAAATTCCTGAATTTGTGAGTAGTTGGCGTTGGCGCCAAACATGTGGCGCCGCACGTCTTCGTAGTACGAGGCCGACATCATGGTCGGCAGCAGCTGGTCCTGCGTGCCGTGCCATGTAATGGCCCTGCCACCAGCGGCCTGGAACTCGCTCAGATCGGGCCACGCCGACGATGTCCAGCCACCAATGAGACGGAAGAGGCTGGAGATATTTTGGTAGACAAGGTCTGTAGAGACTTCAGTGAAGTTGATGACCGGCGTGGCTGTGTTCTGTGCCCAAAACATCTGGTAGACATCCGTAAAGTATGAAAAGGAACCCAGGTCAAAGGACTGCGTCTCGTTGTTCCACACGGTGCCGCCGTTGCCTGTCCAGTCGATGCCCAAGTTGTAGGAAAACCAGGTGCGTTCGCCATTTTTTAGCAGCGGGCCCTTGTACAGTGTCATCACCAGCCGTGCGTCGGCCTCGCTCACCGTGCCGCTTGTCGGCGCACCAGGTCCGCCTTGCGTGCAGTTTGACCACACGGTGCCGATGCTGTTGGAGATGTTGTAGGTGCACATGTCGGGACGGGACACGACGCCATCCTGAAGCCCATCGGCGGCATCACATGCAGCGATAATGTCTTTTTGAACAGCGACAAATGCACAGGGATCCATAATGTGATGCATCTGTGCCATTGTCCACGCCGCAAAGTTTTGGATTGGCTGCGTCAGGGGCAGATAGATACCGGGTGCTGCGGCGATGACACCGTCGTAGTCTCTTGGGTATGTCTGGATGGCTTTGAGACCTTCACGGCCACCCTCGGAGCAGCCAAAGTAATACGTCTTGATCTGCTCCGCAGTGACATTGTAAAATGCGGACGCGAGCTGCCGCGCATTTGTCACCATCTCATGGTTGGCCAAAAACGCATAGCTCTCGAGGTGCGACCATGCAATGGTTCCATTGCCGCCGGCCTGGAGGATGTCCGAGTTGAGTGCAGACGTGGGCCCCCCAAAACCACCATCCGTGTAGACCGAGACGGCGCCATAGGAGAGGCCACCACCCATCGAGCTCGCACCACTGTTGGACCATCCGCCTCCACCAGTCGCCAAGACGCGGTTTTTGTAGTCAACTGGATCGGGTAACCAGAACTCATTGATGATCTTGATCGTCAGATATTGTGCATCAAATGGCGTACGCATTCAAGAAGAATGGGCGAGACTTACACTGTCTTTGAGATTGATGTGGCCATACGTAATCGAGACATTGCAAAAGTCAAGCCCGGTGTACTCTGGCCACGCTGGTCCGGACCCCGGCGTATTGGTGTAATTTGTCACCAGTGTGGCTGCCAGGTTGGCTTTGTGGTACACCACTGACTCGAGAGCCGTAAAGCCTGCAAAGAGAGGTGCCAGGTGCGCTGTGGTGCACAGAGCTGCAAGTTTTGTGTTGTAAGCCATGTTGTTGATGCGTCAAATTTCAATAGAGAAGAGGCTACCCGAGATCGTCAGTTTGGAGTCACAGTACGAGCTAAGGAAATACATTAATGTACTTATACTAATAAGGTCTCCAAGTCTATGTCTGTTTCTACAACGGACAATCCAGTTGTCTGGAATTCTCTCGCATGTTCACATCCGGTATTTGGATTCCCCGCCAAACTTCTCTGCATTGTTTCTGTTGATCTCATGCGTAAGAATCACCTTCCGCGTGGGACTCCGTCGGGTGCAAAGTCCAGCCCGAAAAAACGGACCTTTATCAAAAGTATGGTGACGTCTGACGTATGCATTAAAGAAATCACAGCTAACGAAGAAAGGTCACATCAAAAAATCCAATCAAATAGTGACAGGCATGTTTTTCAGTCTGTCTCATTGTTATATTGGCGCTTCCATCACCATATGTTTACGTGCATGTGCGTCTTATCGGCTCTGCCATCGGCACTACCGATGAAGCACAGCAAAACGGCAATTCCGTCAGGACCCGCACCCCCGCCTCCGCAATGCGACCCACAACAATTATTAGCGTATCTCTGCATGGCAACTTTACATGAAAACTGGGGTAGGTCTCTGTTGTCTCGTCGTCCAAGTGTGATCTCGTTATTTTGTACGTCGTATCAATCTGATAGTTACAAAATGAGTGGCACGTCCTGGTGGAAGATTGCATCCGGTTTGTCAGACCAATCATGTCATGGGATCGTCCGTTTTTTTGGGGGGTCGATTGCACGCTTCTACATCTGGGCACCAAGTCTTTGAATCATCTGGGTGTCATCCGGTACATCCAAACTTGTCTTGCTCGGCAACCCTGCTCAGATTGCAAACCAACAAAAGAGCGGGGAGCTTCGAGTTTCGAGTTTCGAGCGTTACTCTGATGCTGACAACGCCCCTAGTTCTTGCTGGCCATTGAAAAATAATAGGCATTTTAGACGAGAAAGTCGGGCTACAAAGCACAGCCCGCGTCCATCTCGAGCTTTACTTTACTGTTCGTCGGTCCAGGCCATCCGACGCTCCGTCCACGAGTATTTCAACGTCTGTCAGTCCGCGTGTTTATGTTTCTCGTCTACTCTGCGCTATTTATTTTTCTTTTTCTTTTTCTATATCTTTTGTCTTTCTCAATCTTATTTGTCCCTGGCCATATTGTCCATTCCACATCGCCATGACATACCTGAGCCTTCGTGGAGCCAAGCTCCAAGCCGCACAAATCTGGGCGGTGATCATGCCGTCCTACATTTTGTAAGATTTCCAACCCAACAACATGGCCCGCGAGATTCTTCGAGATTCTTAGAGATTCTTACCAGAACCGTCCTTTAGATTTGGCTACAACAACTCGGTGGCCGGTGGCCTGCTCGGACTGCCATCCTGGATTGCCACATTTCCACAGATTGACACGACAACGACTACTGGGTCCGTCAAGACACACAACTCGACACTCCAGGGCACTGTTGTCGCCATGTACACGCTCGGTTGTTTCTTCGGCTGCATCAACTGCATCTGGCTGGGCGATCGGCTCGGCCGCAAGAAAACGATTCTTTTTGCCGCCGCCACCAACATTCTCGGCGCCATCATCCAGTGCACATCCTTCTCTCTGCCGCAGCTGATTGTCGGTCGTCTTGTTTCTGGCTTTGGGTTTGGCCACCTCACTGCTACGGCACCCAACTGGCAGGCTGAATGTTCTGGTGCCGCACATCGCGGTGCTGCGGTGATGCTGGAAGGCCTGTTCATCTCGACAGGCTTGGCCATCGGTGGCTGGGTTAATCTAGGCATGTCCTTCCACAAAGGGTCGGTGGCCTGGCGCTTCCCGTTGGCACTCTCCATCCTGTGGTCTCTGTTTATCCTGCTCAACACGCCGTTTATGCCCGAGTCGCCTCGCTGGCTTGTGCAGCACAACCGCGAGGACGAGGCCCGTGTGGTCTTGGCCGATTTGAACGACACCGAACCCGACACAGCCGGCATCAATATGGCCATCTCGGAGATTCAGCTGAGCCTCGAGCTCGCCGGCCAAGCCAAGTTCCGCCACATCTTTCAAAACGGCCCGCTACGGCTCTTCCAGCGCACATGTCTGGCCTGTGCGGCGCAGTGTTTCCAGCAGATGGGAGGCATCAACGCCCTCGCGTTTTACCAGACGACCATTTTCACCGAGGACCTGGGACTGGCCAAGACGACGGCGCGGATCGTGTCTGCGTCTGTGTTTACGTGGCAGACCATTTGCTCTCCCATCGGCGTGCTGACCGTTGACCGCTTCGGCCGGCGCAAGCTGATGCTCTTCTCGGCATTCGGCATGGGCATGTGCATGGCTATCATTGCTGGCACGTCTACCCAGTCGCAGAATGTTGCTGCGATTGGTGCTGCGGCCGCATTTATTTTCCTGTTCTCGCTCTTTTTCCCCACTGGCTTCCTCGGCCTCACATTCCTTTATGCGGCTGAGATCTCGCCGTTGGCCTACCGCGTGCCCATCACGGCCATGTCCACCGGTAAGTGGTTAGAATTGCTTGTGTTGTGGCTTTGAGTTTTGACTAATTACTAAATCTTGTATCTTGTACAGGCACCGCTTGGCTATTCAACTTTGTAAGTTGACCAACCACTCCATGGAAAATGGAAAATGGAAAACGTGACGATAACTATAACTAACAATCACAGGTCGTCGCTGAAGTGACCCCCGTCGGACTGTCCACCATCTCGCATCGGTACTACATCGTCTTTGCTGCCATCAACTGGTTCTTGACATTCCCCGCCGTTTACTTTTTCTTCCCCGAAACAAACGGTCGCCAGCTCGAAGAAGTCGACGCCATTTTTCTTAATAGTAAGAGCATCTTCGACACGGTATCTGTGGCCGCCCGCATGCCGCGCGGCCAGGGAGCACGGGGCATTATTAAAAAGACCGACACCCATGCGGCTCACCTTGAGTCTGCAGCCGGTGTGGAATTGCCTGGAAATGAGACGGGCGCGAAGCAAACGACGGATGTGTAGATGTAGATGATTTGAGTTGCTCCTGTTGAAATACTGGGACTAGGAAAACGACACGACTGATGGGTGGTTGGTTCTTTGCAGGCACAACAATTCTTCATTGAAAATATATCTAGAGGAAGCTTTACTCTGCAGATATAAAACAACAACAAAATCTTCTTGTCCCGGTACACCACGAGATACAGTGCAGCCAGTTTCTAAATTTTGCTCTTTTGGTCCAGGTTTTTGATGCGCTACTTCTGGCAGTTTGCAACCGATTGTTTTTGATGTACTCGACGTAACCCTGCTGATAACTGGAACGCAATAAGTGAGCCTTGGGAAAAGACAAAGAGAAGAAGGGACCCGGGACCCAGTTGGCTATCTTTCCTGATTCTGCGCCGCATGACGCCAACACTATGGCACTACCGAAATGGTTGCGGAATTGCCGATGTCCCCACAACGAACCATAGCACAAGCGAGCTTACATCGACCCTTGCTAGACAGGGCAATCTCAGCTCTCAACCATTGATTCGGAGTGCAAGTCGGCCTGCTGGCCATCCGAGTTCGGATCTGACTCCCAAACAAAACCAAACATATTAAGCTGTTTGTAAATAGTTGTCATGTTATCTACTTTCATTTACTTTTGTTTTATGGAAGCTCTTTTTGTACTTTTGTCTCCTAGCGGATGGTATTTTCCCTTTTCTATTCTTCACCCACACTATTTTGTCATCAGCGCTCCCTTTTCTCATTTTATTTTCTCATTTCATTCTCTTCGCTAAAACAATGGCCACACAACGCCTTGCCAGCTGGGCGAAATCGCTCGAGTATGCCGATTTGCCCGACGAGGTTGTCCGTGCAGCCGTCCGCAGCTTCTACAACTGGGCTGGATGTGCCATCGGAGGCAGCACACACCCAGCAACGATCATTGCCGTCCAAACGCTTCGCCCGTTCTTTGGCAGTCCGACGGCCAGCTTGCTCGGACACAAGGAGCCTCTCAAATCAGACCCCCAACACGCGGCGTTGATCAATGGCATTGCTTCGCACGTGCACGACTACGACGACACCCACTTGGACACAATCATTCACCCGACGGGTCCTGTCGCCAGTGCGCTGCTCGCCGTCGCCGAATGGAAGAAGGGCGTGACCGGCAAAAGCGTGACAGGCAAAGACCTCATTGTTGCTCTTGTGGCAGGCATTGAGGCAGAGTGCAAGGTCGGCCTGGCCGTCTGGCCAGAGCACTACGATGTGGGCTGGTAAGTTCTGGTAGCTCGCATTGCTACTGACTGTCGCTGGCGCTCTCTGACACGCTCTCTGACGCAGGCACATTACATCGTCGACTGGCTCCATTGGCGCGGCCGTGGCCGTGTCCAAGATCCTCAACCTGTCGACCCTCGAGACAGCACACGCAATTGGTTTGGCGGCGACGCAAGTGGTGGGCTTGCGGGAGATGTTTGGCTCGCACACCAAATCCTTCCACCCGGGGCGTGCAGCCCAGTCCGGCCTGCTTGCCGCCATCATGGCCCAGGGCGGCTACACCAGCAGCGAGAAGGCACTGGAGGCGAAGCGCGGATGGGCCAATGTTGTGAGCTCTCCCAAGACGGATGTACAGGAGAGACTAGCAGACTTTATCGGTCCGGGTGGTAGTCAAGCCAGCAGCCTGGGCCTAGCAAGCACTCACAATCACACTCACACTGGCCGGTGGGAGGTGCTGCGGAACAGTTTCAAGCCGTTCCCGTGTGGCATTGTTATTCATCCAATCATTGATGCATGCGCGCAGCTGCACCATGAAATGACCACAAAAAAACTGAAGCTCGTCGATATCGTGGCCATCACCGCCCAGGTTCACCCGCTGGTCCTCGAGCTGACGGGCAAGCGTGCACCCAAAGACGGGCTCGAGGCCAAATTCAGCGTCTTCCACAGCGGCGCATGCGGCCTCCTCTTTGGCAAGGCGACGCCGTCCGAGTACGAGGACGCCGTTGTTCTCAGCGACGAGGTGATTGCCGTACGCGATCGCATCCAGGCCGAGATCAACCCAGCACTCGCGGCGGACCAGGCAATCGTCACGCTGACGCTGGCCGACGGGCAGACGCTGGAAAAATATGTGAAGCATGCGGTCGGCAGCATCGAGGTGCCCATGGACGATGCGATGCTCGAGAAAAAGTTCCTTGACCAGGTCTCCAAGGTCTTGAGCAGCGCAGGTGCCGCCAGCAAAGCGTTGTGGGAGCTCGAGTCGATGGACGACATCAGCTCTATTACATCATTTCGGTAGATAGCCTCGCAGCTCCCAGAGTATCACTGTACATATATATAAAGAGATATAAAGAGACAATAGAGAGATAGAAGACCGATTTCCTTTGACTCAAAATAGGTCCTTGCGGTAAGATATTCTATATTCACTGTTAATATAATTTTTTAATGTTTATTATAAGTTAACGTGGTTGATAAGCAAGTCGCTCAGACAAGTGAGTAGCTCACTTTCCACGCCAACAGCTGTAACCCATCTTCAACCTATTTTTTTCTCTAGAATTAGCCTCCTCCGAAAGTAGGATACTTTTAGTCGTTTTCTTACTTTTAATATAATTATATTTTTAAACTTTTTACTTCTTTTTATAGCTTTACTATCGCATATTATAAGTATTTTCACCATTTTGTTTATGTATTAACAATAAATACGTTATTTAACTATTGTTTTCGACTTGATAAGCATGCAATAAATTTATAAATTCAACTCACTAACAAAAGAACCTCGTCTTTATCGCAGCTCATATATCTCCTAGATCGCTGCCACTCTAATAAATCTCACCTCTCTCTAGCTCGCTGCTACTTAGTACACATAGCGGAAGTGCGGCATCTGCTGGTCGGTGTGGTCGGCAGCGTTGAGGTCGTCGATCGGGATCGACGCAGAAGAACTGTCGGGAATTCCCTCAATGACGCCGGCCTGGGTGTCGCGGCGGCGGTTTTCGCGGACCAGATAGACGCGCAGGCCCAAAATCAGCAGGATGGAGGCGGAGAAGCAGACGATGATGGCGGCAAAGCCGGAGGGATAGTTGGGCGCCTCGCGCGTAAACATGACCTGGGGGCCGGCGATGTTGCCGACGCAGTACATGCTGAAGACGATGGCCGACACAGTCGTTTTCTTGGTGAAGCCGGCCGTGTTGCTCGTGATGAGGGCAAAGGTCTGCGGGAAGTTGGCGGAAAAGGCAATGACCAGGCAATAGCCCATGAAGCGGGCCCACAGGTGGTCGCTGGGGATCTGGCGCATCATGATGGTGCCGATGAGGGAGAACACGGTGCAAAAGGCCATCCACAGCGTGCGCGTATTCTTGAGGTACGTGCTGCCGACGGCGGCAATAACCACGAAAATAATCTGGAAGCCGTTGCCGAGCATCTGGACGAGCAGCGTGATGTACGTGTCGAAGCCGAAGCCGTTGATGATGATGGACGCAAAGGGCCCGATGGCGCCGTTGGGCAGGTTCTGGGTGAACTGGAAGAGGGCCAGGAACCACGTCTTGGGGTCGAGCACGGCCTCGCGCGCCTGGTCCCACTTCCAGGCGTCGCTCTTGAAGCCCGTGCGGTTGCTCTGGACGCGGCGGACGGCCTTGTAGCGGTCGGCGTCGCTCAAAAACCAGGCGGACAGCGGCCCGTCGGGGATGGCAAAGTAGCATAGGGCGGCCCACAGCAGGGTGACGCCGCCAAAGATGAGCATGAGCGCGCGCCAGGGCGACCAGGCGACGTGACCAATGCCGTAGCCGATCAGGCCGCCAAACAGGCCGCCGAGCACGTTGCCCATGAACCAGGCGGCCTGGCGCAGCGGCTGCTCGGCGCGCTTGTACCACATGGACACAATCAGGGACATGGCGGGCGCGATGGCGGCCTCGACAAAACCAAGAAAGAAGCGCGCGGCCCAGAGGCCCTGGTGGTTGCGGCAGAGCGTCGTCAGCATCAGGATGCCCGCCCACAGCGCCATGGCCAGCGACAGCGTGCGGCCGACGGGCAGGCGCACGAGCAGCAGGGCGACGGGCGCCGAGGCGACAAAGTAGCCAAAATAGAAGAGGCTGCTGGCCCACGAGTAGTCCTGGCCCTCGAGCCCGAGGTCGGTGCGCAGGCCCAAGATCGCCGTGTAGCCCATGGCCGACTTGTCGAGGTACTGGAACATGTACGAGACCAGCATGACGGGCAGCAGGCACAGGTCGATGCGGCGCAGGATGCGGCGGTCGTCCTCGGGCGTCAGCGGCTCGTTGCCGCCGTGCGCGAACAGGGCATTGAGCACGGCGTCGCCGCCGGCCACGGGCTCTTCTGCGCCTGGCTTGACGGGCTCAGGAAACGCCTCGTCCACGACCGTCGGGACTGCCGTGCCCTTGCGGTCGGGTTCGGCACCCACAGCGACGGACATGTTGACAGAGGAGGGGAGCGGTTGTGGAGGGTAAAGATTCAAGGTTGAGGGAGGGGAGCGTGAAGTGGGTGATGAGAATGATGAGTGAACAGCATCGTGTAAAACGGGCAAAAGGGACTCCTTATATCAACGAGCCAACTGGCACGTCCACGACACCGACGCGGTGGTTTGGCAATTGATATCCGGGGGCATAGAAGGTGTATCGCCGAATCATCGGCTTGTGAACTTGCTGACCATTTGCGGAGTTGACATCGTTATCATTCTCTTATCACGGGGCTAGATCTGAGGCCAAGATGTAGGAGTAATGTACATGCATTCTATGTATGTGGGAAATGAGGCCTTAGGGGCACATTTAGAGAAATAGGGCGCAGCGCTAGGTTACATGACCTCGGTGGGCCTTACACTGCCCCATAGATGTGCCATCCAATAAGCCGACTAGTTATAAAAAATTAGGTGGAGAGGCCACCAAAATAGAAGTATAGAAAGGAAATGTTAAGTAGTAGCGTATAAGGCGCGAAAATTTTGTTCGTCGTGGTAAAATATTTTTTAAAAATTATTTTAAAAATGTAAAAAAAAAACGGAGGTTAAAGTTACGGTGTATTTATATACTTAATGGTGTAAATATATAAAGAGTATTAAAAGGTTTAATTAACTGATAAATATAATATATTTTAGTTTATTTAAAAGTTTTGTAAGGTTATCGGCGGTTATTTTAGTTAAAAGGATATATAAAAGTGTAAATTTTTTATTATTAATTTATTCGATAATTTATTTGTAACGAATATTAATGTAGTAAGTTTTTGTTTTTTTCGTAAGATTTAAACAAGTTATAAAGGTATTATTATTGTTTGTAAATAATAAAAAAGAAAAGTTTATATTATAACTAAGATTATAAAAAATATATTTAACTTAGTTAAAAGCTTTTACGGCCGGCGTTAAAGTTATAAATTTAGCTTTTATAATAAATAAAACGATAAAAAATTATTTATTTAATTTTTAAAAAACTAAAATACTCGTAACGAATATTACGAACCTTATCGTTAAATAACGAAATAATAAATTATCTCCGTATAAAGTATCGTTAAAACCGGTGAAATTAAAAGTGTAAACGTTAAAAAATAATCGATCGTCGATTAAGTTAAATTTACCGTTAAAAACGATATTTAATTTTCTTATAACACTAAAATATTTTATATTATATTTTAAAAAAGCTTAATATTTAAAAAAAAGTTTACGGTTATTAATAAAGATTTTATTTAATATAAATATATTATTAACTCGTAAATTTACGAAAGTATAATTAATATAACCGGTGGCTTTTAAGTAAACCGTAATATCGATGTTATTAGTTTTTTAAACTAAAAGTAAAGTAAAACCGTTTAACCACGACGTATAAACTTAAAGTAACTTTTCGACGTTAAAACGGCGGAGTATATTTATAATGTACGCTTTAAAGTTTAAATAAATCGTTTTTTTTTACTGGTTTCGTCGAATATTAAAGTTTAAGAAAATATTTACGGTTTTAAAAAAACGAATAAAATATTAACGACCAAAAGTTTCGTTAAAAACGGTAAGTTTAACTTTATCGAGGCCGGTTATAAAAATATCGTTAACGTAAACGATTATAATAATACCGAAAGTTTAATTTACGAAAAAGTAAATATTAAAGTTATATAATTTAAATTTAATACCGCGTATAAACGGGATAAACGTATTAAACTATTACTAAAGGCTTCGTATAAACTCGTAAAAAATACGTTAAAAGCGGTAAATTTAAAGCTTTTTTTCGAAACTTTTTAACTATTATATATATATAACTTAATCGTTAAAGACCGTAACGTTTAAAAAAGTTATTTTAAAGTTATATTATTATAAGTATAAATCGTTAATAGTAACGTATATAAAAAAAACTTTTAACGTAGTTAACGAGGTAACGACGGTAAAAACGTTAATTATAGCTTAAAAGTTTTTTTTTTTATCTTCGTATATAACTTATTTAACTTTAACTTCTTTAACTTTTTCCGTATATACTTATTTATTAAGTAAAACTTAAGTAATAAAAGGTATATCGACGAAGTTTTATACGCGTATAACTTTAAGGTTATCGATTTACTTTTATATAACCGGTAATTAACGACTTTTATAATCGGTGAATCGGTGGGTTTCGTTAAAGTTACGCGGTATACCGAGGTTTTCGTATCGTAAATTAACGGCGTCGACCGCCGTTATATATACCGTTATAATTTAAATATCGTTTTACATTGTTTCGATATTTAAAGTAATTATTATTATTATAAAAAAATATTATTATTAAACGGATATATTAAATAAATTATATGTTAGTTTAACGTTCGTATATAAAACTTTATAGTTAAAGCGGTTAACGTTACGTTTTAACCGTAAAAATAACTTTAATAAAAGGAATTCCTCCGTTAAAAGTTATTAATTAAACGTAATATCGTCGTTTTCGACTTTACTCTCGGTTTATTATACGAGATTATCGTCGACGACGTCGGTGGTTAACTAAACGCCGGTAACTTTTAGTTTAAATTAAACGACGTTACGTATATTAAAAGACGGGGTTTATGGTTAAAAGTTTACGATATCGTCGGTAACCGTAAAAAGTTATAAACGGTATAATACGTCGTTTATATTATATTATACGCTCGTAAAAACTTCGTTTTATAGTAAGTCGTAAAACGGTTTTTATAGTAACGAAGTTTACGGTTATTATTACGGTTATTACGGTATTTTAACGGGTAAAAAAAGTTAAATTAATAATAGTAATTACACCGGCGTTTAAAGTATATTATTATAATTTAATATAATAAAGTCCGTCGCCGAAGTATACTTTTTAAATGTAAACTTTTTACTTTTATTCGTCGAAAGTAACTTAAAAAAGCTGGTGAAAATTAAGATATATATTTTTATAAAGTTTTTAATTTTTACGTAAATATAAAAACCGGTGACCTTGACGTTAAAGTTAAAAAAAATATTATTATAAACGTAGTTATTAATAAATTTTATTTTTTTATTAAATTAAACTAAAAAAGTTTTAACGATACGGTTTTCGTTTCGAAACTAAACGTAAAAAATTTATTCGTAAGTTTCGATATAACTAACGAGTTAATTAACTTTAATACGACCGTTATATTTATTTTTCGTACTTTAATATACCTTTTTAATATATACGTACGCTCGGTAATTATAAATACGTAAGTAATCCGTATACGGTTAAATTTATTTATACGGTACTTTAAAGGTTATAAAAAACTTTTTACGCGATAACTTTTTTTTTAAATTTATTTTCGTTAATAAAAGATTTATAATATAAACGGCGGTGTTAACGACGAATGGTTAAAGTTAAAGAAAAAGATTAATATCGTTTATAATAGTACAAAATTTAGTAATAATAGTCCGGTAAACTTTTTCGTTTTTATTATTTATTTACGCCGAGTATAGTATTAATACTTTAAAAGTAACGTCGAGATTTTCGGTTTATATACGAAGGTTTAATCGAAACTACTATTATATTATTAAACTAAATTTAAAGCCGTCGTTTATACCGAATTATTATAATTTAAAACCAGTTTACCGTTCAAAATAAAAAATAATATTTTAAAGTATTAAAAAAACTTCGTTTTTATTAATTATTATAACGACTTAATAATAGTTAATATAAACGTTTAAAAAGTAAAAAAAATAACGAAAGTTTATTTAACCGACTATATACTTTACAACGTTAATATAAACGAACTAACCAAGTATAATAACGGAGTTTTTAAACCGTTTATTAATAATCTCTATAAATTTAACGATAAAATACTTTAAATAATAATACTCGTTATTAATAATAGTTAAACTTATAACTTTAATAACTTTTTATACCGTTTTTAAATTAACGTAAAAAAACCGACGGTATAAAATTTTATAGTTTATCGAAACGAAAAAAAAAACTTAAAACGAAAAATTAATTAATTTCGCCGTCGAAATAAAAATAACGTTACGCTTAAATTTAAAAGCGTAAAACGTAATACCGTCGATTTTATATAATAAGTTAATATTATAGTTTATAATAACTTTTTTTCGACGTATAATACCGACAAATATTATATTTAAAAACGTTTCCAAAGTATATACGGTATTTTAAAAAGTTACCGTAACGGTACCGTTATTAATATAGTCGGTTTAAAATATTACGATATTACCTTGAGATTATATAAAAAAACCGCCGTTAAAATTACGTATTGTAATAAGTATAAAAAGTTATTTAATAATAACGAATTACTTTAAATCGTTAAACTTATAATATAAAAACTTTAAATTAAATAAAACGGTGTCTAACGTAATATTATTAACGTTTAAAAAGTTAACGATATTTAAGTTTACGTTTTACGATCCGTAAATTAGTTTTTCGGTTTTATTTTATATAATATTATTAATGAAATACTCGGCGAATAAAAAAGTTATCGAATAAACTTACGTAAATAAATTATTATTATTATTTACGGTGACCGATATATAGTCGATAAAAACGTTATTAATACCGTTCGGTATATTTATAATGGTAATATTTACTTGTAACGCCGTTTATATTTTTAAAGCGGCTTCGATAATTTTAAACGTAAATTTACCGGTTATTTTATTATTTTATACGTTTTAACGAAACTTTTTTTTTAAATATTTTAAATAATAAACGTTTTTACTTTCGTAATAATACTTTTTATAGTAAGTGTATTAAGTGTACGCCGGATCCGTAGTGTAGTTTTTATTATATTTAACGTACTTTAAGTATTTATTATCGTTAATAAACGTTTATATAAAAAATATAATAATAACTTTTTACGGTTTATTATACTCGAAGTATAATATATACCTTTAAATAATATCGAAGAAAATAAAGTTATTATCTTCGAATTTATTATTAAAACGTTTAATAAATATAAAATTAAACGGTTTAAATTTTTAAAAAAAAATAATTATTTTAAAAAAGTTTATAAAAATATATTTAATATTATTAATTTTATTAAAAGTATATTAAAAAGTTAATAAAAAAGTTAAAAAAGTACCGTACTATTTAAGTTTAATATTAATAAACGTTATAACCTCGTAACGAACGATCTTACCGTTTACTTTACTTAATATAACTTTAATACATTAAAATATAACGTAAAACTTAATATCTTTCGATTTATAATTATAATAATTAATTTAATCGTATACGTTATAAACGGAGTTAACAATAATAAACTAAACTTTATAACTTTATATTTCGTAATTAAAAAAAACCGTTTCGTAAACGTCGACAATCTTACTTTTTACTTTAATACGAAAAAAGTTTTCGAAAATTAAAAACTTTAAAATACTATAATCGTAATAAACTACTTTTAAATAAATATATTACTCGTTAAAGTTATTTATAATAAGTTTAAATACGTAATAAACCGTTTATAATAACGTTTAACCCGAAACTAAAACGAAAAGTGTACCGTTCGTTATAACGAAAAGTTATAATAATTTTTAACCGAGAATAAAAGTAAATAAACAAGTCGCACGAAAAAATTCGTTACACGCCCAAAAGTGGTCGAAAAAATTCGAAAAGAATAACTTTTTACTTGCAAAGTCGTGGTTAATGCAAGGACACACGAACAGTTTCGCGTAGTGGATTTTCAGCGAAATAAAGGGGTCGTAACCTGTAAGAGTAATGTGTATGCATTTTATGTATGTGGGAAATGAGGCCTTAGGGGCACATCTAGAGAAATAAGGCGCAGCGCTAGGTCACATGACCTCGGTGGGCCCTACACAAGATATGTGGCCTAGATCGGTGCCAGATTGAGTGCATACGACGGCAATCCCCTCGCACTAAACGAACTAAACGAGTTTAGTGGACTGGGTGGACTGGAATTAGCGACATCTGCTAGTATACGACGGTAATCAATTCAATGCCACCAAGCTATCGCAGCATCGTAGCATCGTAGTATCGCAGCCTCCACATACGACGGCATATTGTGCTCGTGACGTAGACGTAGATTCGGTATCATGGTTTGGTTATCAAGATTGAGATTGGAAGAAAGAAGAGCAATTTTTTGGGACTGGTTGGCTGGGATTTTTGGATGTCGGATTTTCAATGTTGAATGCCGTTCACGACGGCAAACTTGAATGTCGCCTCATCTACCTGATCTGACTTGCTCTGACTGTTCCAGTTTGTTTGAATCATCAAGACATTTCGATTTTGCCGTCGTCAAGAGCACCAAGAGAGCACCAACTCCGCAGCATCACCACAGAATCGCCACAGCATCGCCGTCTATTTATTTCAGCGACTCCCTACGACTTGAAGAGATTGGGTTTTGCAAGTCAATGAAAGTGAAATCAAAACCACCCAAAAAATCACAGGAAAAATTAGATCGCAACCAAACCACAACCAAACCACAACCACAACCAAAATCAAGCATTCCATCAGATTCAACACAATGGCTCCGATTGCTACAGACAGTCTCGACGCCTCGCAGCCGACCTTTATGCCGGCGCCGGCAAGTGCCCTGAAGACACAGGCCCTCCAGCACCCCGGCAGCTGGATGGCCGACCTCGAGGCCAACGGGTTTGCCGTCATCAAAGGCGCCATTCCCCGCGACCGCGCCCTAGCGTACCAGCAGCGCGCGCGTGCGTGGCTCAAGAGCTTTGGCAACGACGCGCTCGACTACAGCGACCCCAGCACCTGGGTCAAAGAGAACCTGCCGGTGCACACGCCCATCAACACCTTTGGCACGTACGCCGCGCCGCACGAAAAGTTCATGTGGGACGCGCGCCTCGAGCCGGGCGTCGTCGCCGCGTTTGCCGCCATCTGGGGCACCGACGAGCTGTTAGTTAGTTTTGACTCGCTCAACGTCACCTTCCCCAACCGCAAAGACGTGCCGCGCAAGCAGCCCTGGGAGCACGTCGACCAGAGCCCGCTGCGCCGCGGCATGCACTGCATGCAGGGCATTATCAATCTCTCCAAAGCCGGGCCCGACGACGGCGGTTTGGTGGTATACCCCGGCTCGCACAAGCTGCTCAACGAGCTGCTCGACACGCAGACCGACCGCGCGGCCTGGACCACCAAGGATATCTATTACATCAACAAAGACCATCAGGCGTGGCTGCGCGACCGCGGCTGTGTGCCGCACAAGGTGTGCGCCGACGTCGGCGACCTGATCGTCTGGGACAGCCGCACGGTGCACTACGGCAGCGAGCCCGAGCCGAGCAGCAACACGATCCGCACCGTCATCTACGCGGCCTACACGCCCGTGAGCCTCGCGTCCGCCGCGACGCTGGCCGTCAAAAAGGACATCTTTTACCGCTACGGCGGCACCACGCACTGGCCACACGACAATGTGCGCGTGCGCGACACCGCGACGTATCTCGAGGACGGCACGCGCGACCCGCGCGACCGCAGCGAGCCGCTCGAGAAGCCCGAGCTGACGGACCAGCTGCTGAAATTGGCGGGCGTGAAGCCATACTAGGGGCAGGCAGAGGAGTAGGTCAGATAGTCATATATGTCAGTCACAAATCTTAAATCGTAAATTTAATGTGCAAATATTATATTGACTCGTTTTGATTTATCATGGGCCTTATGGATGTGATTTAAACCAAAGCCTGCGTATACAAGTCAAATTAGTTATCAATATTGAATCTAGGTTCACTCTTAGTCTCCGAGATCAAAATTTGAATTTTTCATCATCAACATTGGAACGTTGACCGTCGGATAGCAATGTAATTGAATCAATACTTTAGGTTTCGGAGGCGAGGAAGCTCGCAAAATACAAGATACGGCGTATAGTAGCCGAGTTCGAGATGAGGGGAAGATAAGACTAACACCGGCCCAGAGTTTCCACAGTTTTGTTCGAATGCCGTCGTATAGTAGCGCTATATTCATATGCCGGCGGAAACACCAGATGCACGAGCTCTTACATGCGAGATGGGAATACCGATGCCGGTTGCTTGGATTGGATTATTGGGTTTTTGAATTGTTAGATTTTTGGACATTGTCAAAACGCGTTGAATTTCAAGCCCATAGTCAGAGTCTTTCCGAACCTCTCCAAACTCACTTGAACATCCAACATCGACATCACCATGACTCTTGTCAGCCAGACCACGGACACACCCGAGCAGCTGCTGCAGGACGCCATTGATGCGCGACGGCCTGCACTCTGGGCCATCAACCAGCAGATCCAGAGCAACCCGGAGCTCGGCTACGCAGAATACAAGGCGCACGACGCCATCTGTGATCTGCTAGAAAAAGAAGGCTTCACCGTCACGCGCCACGCCTACGGCCTCGAGACGGCCTTTTGCGCCGAGTACGGCACGGGCGGCCGCGTGGTGGCGTACAATGCCGAGTACGACGCGCTGCCGGGCATCGGGCACGCGTGCGGCCACAACCTGATTGCGACCATGTCGATTGGGGCGTTTTTGGGGGTGGCGGCGGTGATGAAGGCGCGCGGTCTCAACAAAAATGGGAGGGTCCGCCTGATCGGCACGCCGGCCGAGGAGGGCGGCGGCGGCAAGCTCAAGATCATCGAGGCCGGCGGGTTTGCCGACGTGGACGCGTCGCTCATGGTGCACCCGGGCCCGCTGCGCACAGTCGCGGGCTACGACGGCGACGCGTACATGCCGACGCTGGCCAACCACAAGCTGCGCGTGCGCTACCGCGGGGTGGCCGCGCACGCCGCCATGGCGCCGTGGGATGGCACAAACGCGCTGGACGCGGCGGTGCTGGCGTACGCGGGCATTGGCGTGCTGCGCCAGCAGATGCACCCGTCGAGCCGCGTGCACTGTGTTATATCAGAGGGCGGCGAGCGGCCCAACATCATCCCGGCGGCGACGACAATGGACTGCTATGTGCGGTGCCCGACGCTGCAGACGGCGGATGACTTGCTAGCCAAGGTGAAGGGTTGTTTTTCGGGCGCGGCGCAGCAGGCCGGCTGCACGGTCGGCTTTGAGCTGATCAACACGTATGCGGACCTGCGGCCCAACTTGCCCATCTGCCAGCTGTACGCGGACGCGCTGAACAGCACGGGCTCCCGCGTGCGCTGCGACCGGTCGTCGGCGGGCGTGCCGGGGTCGACGGACCAGGGCAATGTGACGTATGTGTGTCCCGGGTTCCAGGGGTATGTGGGCATCGAGGCCGGGGCCGGCTGCGATAACCACACGCCCGGCTTCACGGCGGCGGCGGCGTCCCCAGAAGCACACGAGCGCGCCCTTGTGGCCGCCAAGGGGCTGGCAGTAGCAGGGTGGCGTGTTTTGGTCGACGATGCCGTGGCTGCAGCGGTGCGCGCGGACTTTGAGGCAGACAAGAAGCGGCGCGCCAGCCCGCAGGAGGAGCGTCTCGTCGTTCATAAAGCGGGTTTCTGCTAAGGATAGTATAGAAGACAAAAATAGACAATGCATAAAGTAATAACAATATAATATACACGACAAAGTAACCCCACTCCCTACCAGAGGACGAGATTCGAACTGAAAAGAGACTGCCAGCCGGTATCCCCCAGCAGCCCCTCGTTCCACCGCTGCCAAAACTCGTCCAAAAAATAATGTGCCGCCGTGATGTTGCCCATGCCGACAGTGCTCTCGAGGACGGTGAGGCGGTACTCGATGCGCAGCCGCTCCGACTTGCGGTGGGCACAGACGCCGGCCATGAAGAGCGGGAAGAGCAGCTGCGCGTCGGCCGCCGACCCGGGGCGGATGCGCGCGACGGCGTCGAGGATGCGATTGAGCGAAGCTTGTCGGGAGGTGTCGACACCCACATCGACGGGCTGCTCGTCCGTAGAATCCGTAGAACTCGGAGAACCCGTAGACCCCCGACCAGCATGGAGCAGCCAGAGCAGGCCCGCCCAGCGCACGGCCTCGGCCGCTGCCAGCAGCTCGCGCACAGGAACAGGAAAAACAGTTGCAGGCGCAGTCGTTGTCGAACAAGTCCAGTCCAGAAGCTGCCGACGTGTATCACTGATGATGGTACTGGTGCTTCTGGCGTCTGTGGTTCTCGTCCTGCCAATGTCGGCCATGCGGGCACTGCAGTTGGCGAGGATGGCATACAGTGGTTTGGCGAAACCAAAGACGGGGTGGATGGATCCTTCTTCTGAAAAAGACAGGCTAGGATCACGCGCAGGCGCAGGCGCACTGGGTATGTTCGATGCATTGGTCGCCGTCAGACGGGCCACACACAGGATCGAGTCGTAGACGTCCACCATAAAGGTCATCAAGGCGGCGTTCTCCCCTCCCTCCAGCGGCCCGCAGGACGCCAGAAGCGCGTGCGCACCGTGCAGATGCAGAATCCACTTGTACGAGTTGCCCTGGCAAATCTCAAGCAGGCACAGAAGCACCGTCGCCGTAAAGGCGTCTTGTCTCTTTTGATTGTTTTCGCTGTGTCCAGAGAGCGCCTCTTTTAGATGCTCGAGGGCCAGGCAGCGCTGCAGCACAAGACTGTCCTCGAAATTCGGGTACAGCTTGCACAGGTGGCTGGCCGCGAGCGCCAGCATCGCGTGCCGGATGCACAGCCGGTGGTGTTCAGGGTCTATTGCACGCGGCACCAGCAGCCGCAGAATCGGGTTGGTGTCGTCGTCGTGCACAACGACCAGCGCGCGCGCGACGTGCTGCACAAAGTGATTCAACAAATGCTGCTCGGTCGGCGGCCACTGGCGCACGGCGGCCTTGCCAGCCGCGCCCACAAAGTACGCGAGCACGGGGTCGTCTGCAATCGGCGTCGGCGTCGCTTCATTATGCGCGACGCTGCCACCTCCACTGCCTCCTGCTCCCCCATCCGCCCTCCGCTTCATGGCACTGCTGGCATGCAGGTGGCCCGGCCGCGTCACCTCGGGCACAATGTTCTCGTCCATCATCGCCACCCACCCGAGGTACCGCCGTGTGCCACTGGGGTCTCGATCTCGGTCACCATTCCTGGTCATTTCAGTGGCGCTCACCGGGCCGGGTGTCATAACATCAACCCCCGCTTCCACGCTGGCGGCGGCTGGTGACGGAGATAGCCACTCGCTGCCCAGGTTGATCTGGGAAAGCTCAGAAAGTTCGGCCAAGTCCGAGGCCGGCACCCAGGCAACATCGGGTAGGTCGTCAAACTGGCTGCCGTGGAGGGGTGCGGCCGGCAAAGTCGCTGAAGTTGTCGTTTCTGTGGGCGCTTCACGCCGCCGCCGTGTGCACAGCAGGTCAAGACGCCGGCATTCGCCGCAGCGGGGCACCAGTTCATCGCACTTTTTGCGGCGCGCCACACAATTGACGCAGCCATTAAAGGACCGTTTATGCTTGGCGCGGCTGCGTGTGCGCGTGTTTGTGTTTGTGCTTGTGTTTGTGCGAGTGTGAGAAGGCAATGCCGCAGACGGAGTGCGTACCGGCCGCTGAATGCCATATGAGCAGTCAAGAGCGAGGCCTGTGGGTTAGTTTGGCTCAACCACGGTCAGGATCAAGAAATAAGACATAATACATACGGCTGCATCGTGCACAGGGGTGGCCTTTCGAACAGGCAGTCTTGATCGACGCGCACGTATCACATGCTGAGCGTTGACGAGGCATTGATTGTGCGGATATGACTGAAGTTGCGGGTTGGTGAAGATACAAACGGAGACAAAGATGGACAAGAAGAACGACAAGAAGAACGAGTTCCGTAATGAGACACACGAAAGGAGGCGCAGATAAGCCCGTATGCTACTTATCTACAGCACAGGGTCACGCTGTATTTTAGCGTACTTTCAGCGTGTTCACCAACGGTGTAAAAAGCGCTAACACTAATTAGGAAAACTCCCAATCTTTGGCGTGCAGACAGACTTGAAGAGCTGTGTGTTTAGTATTTACTTGTGCCGCTCACACACTTCGCACGGGGCCGAGTCTGGCACCTTCCCAAGGAAGTAGGCGTCAACCACCCATGATATTTTCTTTTTCTCATTAAAAGTTCAACGACACATAAGGGTATTGCAAAAACTTTTCATAAACATAAAAATAAATTATTTTCTAATTTTACAATTTTTATTTTAAAAAATCAAACAAAAATAACGCAGCCCCTTTCATTGCTCTCTTTACAAAATAATCTCTTTACAAAAATATTAAAAAGTTTATGAAAAGTTTTAAGTGGTAAACCATATAAGTTGCTGACACCGCATTGATGCCTTTACTTAGATTTGCCCATACACTCAATTGTGTGGCCATTTTAACATGTTTTCTGATTCCTTGCAACGGCACTTGATGGTCAAAATTGTGGTGTATTTCTTCTTAAACTGCTTTTCGGAGATTCCTGGTCATGGTAAATTATGTCTTATTCTGCATTTTGAATTAAAAGCCAGCCAATTCTGCCCATGCCCCTCAAGTGTCCAATACAAGCGGGTTATTGTATCACCTCGCCACATCATGCTTGATGCGTTTTTGCCTCACCCGTGTAGCCCGTATCCACCCCTCACACAATCTCAGCTCTCGTAAATCACGCCGGGCACCCACTCGAGGGAAAGTTGCAGCTGCTGGCCTTGTCGCCGCCCGTGATGGACACATCCGTAAACTGGATGTTGGAGCAGGACCCGCTGCCGCACAGGACGTAGTAATCGGTGGCGGTCGAGTTGGCGGTTCCGGTGACATTCTGGAAGAGGACGTTCTCGATGAGGACGCCATTGGACGGGTCGCCAGTGGGGCCGCCATTGAGATAATCTTGCTGGACGTCGATGCCATAGGAGGAGATACCGGACACGGCAATGTTGGTGTAGGTAATGCCGCTGACAAAGCCGGTGGCGCCGTAGTTGGTCTTGATGCGGCAGGCATTCTGAGAGTTGCTGACGACCGAGTTGGAGAACAAGACGTTGGTGACGTTGTTGTTCGATTTCAAGCCGACCGAGCCAATGGACAGGCCGTGGCCGCCGCGGCACGTCAAGCTGTCGACAGTCACATTATTGCCGCTGGTGACGGCGACGCAGTCGTCCTGGTTGTCGACGGTGACGCGCTGGGTGACAATGTTGCTGGACGAGCTGACGTCGAAGCCGTCCGTGTTGTGCGCGGCCGCCTTGCCACTGCTCGCGCTGTTGGGCGCGTCGCCGGCCGTGTTGTCCAGCACAAGATCCTGCATGACGAGGTCGGAGCAGCCGTTGATATAAAACAGGTGTGTGGGCCAGTTCTGGATTTTGAGATTTTTGATCACCGAATTGCCCGTCACTTTCTTGACGACGAAAAAGTGGTCGGGCTTGGTGGTGCCGCCATTGGATCCCAGGCCGTCCCAGTACGCCTGGCCGTTACCGTCAATGATGGCGCCGGAGTTGGCCGTCACCGTGATGCCCGAGCCGCCAATCGTGATCGGGTTGAACGATGACGACGTGGCGACGCCAAACGTGGTCTTGCCGTCAAAGGTCACCGTCGTGCCGGCCTTGAGCGCGGACAGGTCAATGGCCGAGTTGGCGGGCGCCGCAATGTTGGACAGCACAATGTCGGTGCACGACGCGACGGCGCTGGCAATTCCGGAGTATGCCGTGACCGTGCAGGTGGCTGCAGATACCGTGGCCGGCAACGATGCAACCAGCGCTGCGGCAAGGACAGAACGAGAGCCGACCATCTTGTGCGTGTTTTGTGTTCCTGTGTTCTCGTTTGCTGTCTTTTTTTTTTTTTTTTTTTTTTTTTTTTTTTTTTTTTTTTTTTTTTGTTGGAAAAAAATTTTTAAAAAAAAAAAAAAAAAAAAAAAAAAAGAAAATTAAAAAACACAAAA